>JAVGVS010000038.1:661417-1111417 GCA_032718565.1 Distichodus sexfasciatus | reverse complement strand
TTTTACAGATGTAAATAGTGAAACAGTAGATCAAGATTTAAGATCCTTAAATCAATTCAACAACAACAACAACAAGAAGAAGACAAAATGCTGCATTGGTATGTTGTACCTGTAAAGTGTTTTTTTTAGAAGTTCCTAGAATGTTGTTTCACATTCAGACTCGTATTGTATTGTACTGTGATGCTCTTGCACTCCATCTGTTATAAGCTGCTTAGATGCTGATGCTGCCAATGTGCCTTAAAAACATACACTAAGCAATACTTGTTTACATTCCGTCTCTTCACTTAACATCACTTTCTCACTGTATTTATTGTGTTGCTTGTTGCACCTTTTGTCCTGTTGAATGTAATGTTCAGTGTTACTATATGTTGCACCGGGGCCATGGGGAAACGCTGTCTCATCACACTTTGTACATGTATAAAGCGACTGATGACAATAAAGTACCTTGAACCTTTTCCAGGGGAAAGTTGGCATTAAGAAAACACACAACACTGAAAAATGATTTGCTCAGTTAGTCATGATAAAATGCTTCTTTCATTTACTTCAACTTAAAAGAATAATTTATGCTATTTCAATGAAGGTTTATGGATTTTCAGTGTTACTTAGACTTTTAAGCCAGTTCACAGAAAGAAAAGTTTGAATATTTAAGAGCAAACGTGGCTCAGCAAATGAATTTCAACTTTAAGTCTAGTTTAGCTTTGTATTGTAAGAAATTCCTGTTTGGTGTTTCATTTAGAACTTTATGTTCTCCATTTGATTCAACTGTAAGATGTTGGGTATTACTGGAAAGAACCACAATGCACTGCTGTTTCAATATTAACACATTCACTCTTATACATAGCTGTCTAAAGTTGGTTGAAACTGCATAACAATTGTAAAAAGTTCAAGTAAATGAAGTGCGTTAACAACCATTTACTGTACTGGCTGGACATCATGGCAGGGATTGCAAAACAAAGCCAAAATGTTTCTGGGGGCCCTTTCTGCAGTCTGCAATAATGTTTTAAGCCCATGTACATGTAGAGAAGTGGACGGTTGTGTGTGTGTCCTAAAATAACAAGTATGGATGACATCACAGGCTGGAGACAGATAGAGAGAAGAGTTTGTACTTTCACATCTCCAAAACAATTCATTGGAAAAAACAAAAAAAAATTGTCACCATCCAGATAGTGACAAACATCAGTTAGGCTGCTTCACCCACAAAAGGTGCAGACAAGAACCAATAGCAGAGCAAAATCGAGCGAGTGCTGAGTTCTTCAATTGTAAAAAGGCTTCAGCAACTGAGAGAAAGAGAAAGAGAGATGAGTAACTGCAGATATTAGCATGCTATTTTAATCTTTACACATCAGTAATATATCACACAATAACCATCTACAGTATCTTTGTTGCAAGCGGTTTAGACTTTAATGGCTGCGTGTTTAGTTATTTTGAGGGCACAGCAAATTTACACTGTTACACAAGCTGTACATTGACTACTTCACATTGTATCAAAGTGTCATATCTTCAGTGTTGTCCCATGAAAAGATATAATAAAATATTTACAAAAATGTCAGGGGTGTACTCACTGTTGTGAGATACTGTATAAATAATCCTGTATACCCCAAAATGAAATTTTATAGAGCGCAATTAACCCCTTGATCCACTGCACTTCAAGGTTAACCTAATTCCTTCTTCAGTTCTTTTAGAGCACCCAGCGGAGCCTTTCGGATGAGTGGTAAAACATCCTCACGCACCTCAAAAGACGTCCAGTTGCCTTAAATTCAAGCTTTCAAGAGAAGCTACACATGCTCAAAATCATTATACACAAAGGTTACTGGGGGCAGAGGGAGAGAGACAATGGAAAGAAAAGTGGTAGATCTTTTCATCTGCGTGCCAGTGCATGATATCTGATGTAGTCTGTCAACCATGTACCACAGAGAGGGGGAGGAGGAGACAGAAACAGAGAGAAGGCCTTATAGGAAATCTCTCATCACCTAACACCTCATGCCTGAGATACCTAAAAAGAATCTAGTGTAAATGAAGAACGACTGTCAAAACCTGATGAACATCTATAAAAAAGCACCACAGAAACCAGCACCTGTTCAGTCCCATAAATCAGTCTTTCCACCTGTTGGTCAAGGAAATATTTTTACATTTTCTTTTAAAACCGCAAAGAAGTGCAGCAATGTGACACTTACTGACACATATTTGACACAACACTCATTCTCTCTCGGACTTAGAGTAAGTTTTGACATTCCTTGGTCAGAACAGCCCCAATTTCGGTTGTGACACACACACTTTCCTACGGACTCTTTCCGATGATGACAGCAGGTGAAACATGGTGCTTGGCGTGTTTTTTCTGTTACCGTATATCCATTCTGATTTGAGACACTTGGTGCTCGCAACATACAACTAGCATTCGTAGTTGTCCGGTGTCACAATTTCACCACGTCCTCATGCAGTCCCAGTCACCGGATTTCTGAGGCTGGGTTTCCTTTCTCGTTTTCTCTCTCATTAGGCTCAGTTTTCTCATCACTGGCTACACCGGCTCCCTGTTCGGTTTTGTCATTGGTTAGATCCTTGCCTGCGTGCTACTAGTTTAAATGATTCAGTCACTCTCACCTTTTCCTTAGTTCTACCTCCTTGATATATAACGCCAGCTCGACTCCGAAACCAGCGTTCAAACTAATTTGGTCTTTATATTTGCTCTTGGGACTTGGGACTTAAATGTGAGCAAAGCCACAGTTAAATTTTGATTAACTGTTCAGATCCTAGACACGGTTCACTCAGTTCCATTGTGTAAATGGCACAAAATTGAGAAAACATTATGAGAGGAAAAACCCAAAACCATCAGCACCTTTCCTGAGTCAAGAAGTTAAAACAGTTCAATAAGTTGGGGGAAGTTGGTAGCCTAACGGTTAGGGAGTTGGTCCCATGATCGAAGAGTCCATATCACTAAAGGTATCGCTAAGGTACTCCTAAGCATTGTATTATCACCAAAGAGCTGTCCACTGCTCCTTCAAGGTTGGGTCAAATGCAGAGGTCACATTTGGTTGTGGTGAACTGTGCTGAGCTGTGTTCACAACGACAAATAATCCCTCACTTAAAAATATCAAACGTCCTCCTCTCATACGCTTTATGACTGTATATCTGTAGAGTGCCTAGAAACCAGAAAGACATGTACAGTGCCCTTTGGCATCTTCTCTAACAGTTTATTGTTACACTGAAACAAACATCACTCAGCATCTGCCGTTAATATGCATGCCCATTTTTCTGACAAATCAGACGGCACTTGATCCAAATCATTCATTCATTCATTTATTCATTCATTCATTCATTCATTCATTCATTTATTCATTATGTGAACTGCTTAATCCCAACCGGGCCCGCGGGGAGCCAGGAGTCTACCCCGGGAACTCACGGGCGCATATGATATATGATTTCAATTGAATTCAGGAGCCAGTAGCTGTCAGTATGAGATAATATCATATGCTGATTTAACCCTGTCTCATTTATATCAACTAACAAAAAGCGACCAAAATATCATTTGGCATTTTACTCCTGAGCTACTGCCTGTGTTTATAACAGGAGTGATAAAATCAGCTGACGTCTCCACACTTGCATGGCAAAGAACACTGCTATTTGTACAATGTCTACGTGATGTTTATATCCAATGTTATGGATTTGCTGATCACTGAATATATGTATCAATGTTGGTCAATAAATCCTTACACCCCTCTAGTTGTAATGCCCGGGAATTAACACAGCTGTAGATCAATTATGTTTAGATGTTATTAGATACATGAGTCAGTGTATTTCTTGGTGCCGGTTCCTGTGTAAAATGGGGACGGTTACGTCAGGAAACGCAGCCGGTGTAAAACTTTTGTCAGTACAAAATGCGGTAAGGTAACAAGGTAAAAAGAAGAAGAAGAAGAAGAAGAAGAAGAAGAAGAAGAAGATTTAGAAATAAAAAGCAAGTTAATGTCAGTCGCATATTTAGGACACAAATTCTTTCAGAACCTGTTCATCTGAGCCGAACGAAATAGAAGACGGCAAAGCAGGAAAATACTGACTGCTAGATGTCTCTCTTTCGTTGTCTTATTTCCAAGTCAACGTGAAGCATATATCAGATCTCTATCCGTCTCCAAGGCCGTCATTCATCCTTTCTTTCCAGGAACACTGAGCTATACATTCCAACCACATTCTACAGTACGTCACATCTCTCTCTCTCTTTTCAAAGAGGGACAAGATTGAAATGCTGAGCGTTTGCACTAGCCAGTTCTTAGCACAATTCCTGACTCCTTCTCTTTTAGCTAGAAAACGTACACTCCAGCGAGACTGTCCCTATAATTAGGAAATGTTTAGTAACTCTGGATGAGAGCATCGGATAAATATTGTAAACGAGAATTGAGAAGTAATCTCTGAAGTAATCAGCTAACCTCACATTATGTGTTTGTGAAGAAATTCCAATTCCATGTTTCAGTTTTGAACTTGATTTATAGAATTTGTAGAATGGTTTCTAAATAGTTTCTGAATAATACCTCTTGGCTGTGTATGTGTTTGGCAGGGTTAGCATTCCTATTTAATAAACTGGATTTATCAGATTACTAAGATTCTGTTTTGTTTGCATTTCCAATTATGGCATTTAGCAGACACTCCTATCAGCTCTTATCTAATCAATAAAATCGACTATATTGACATGACTTTTGTGAAAGCGCAGAAGAACTAGTATTTCATTCAGACAAAAAAATGACAGTTAGAATAAATAAAAGAAGGCAGAAATTACACTCTTGACAAACCTTTCAGTAAATAAACGAATCACATTATGTGCTTTAACGTCCCTAAATTGAATCTCAGGTAAACTACACTTGCTATTACACAGTATCTGTAGATTTTATTAACTTGGAGCCAGGTGTGGACTGGAGAATGCAGTGCGGTTTTCAGTTCTTTAATGCAAAACAAAATCTAAAAAGCAGAAAACTCAAACAAAGTCAGAATAGTGTTTCGTACAGCCTTAGAAGACGTCCTGAAATGAGATTCAAAAAGGGTACGTGTATGCGAGTGAGTACATACAGACTACATATAGCAGTACACGGCTCGGGACACTGCCCACGGGCGAGCTGACGATCACTAAGTGCGGCAAAGACGCAGTTAATTTAAAAAAAAATTGTGCATGCAGGTAGAGGTGAGCGCAAAAAAACAAGAAATTTTGCTTGCAAACATTCCACTGCGGGCAGCACGGTGGTGCAGTCGTTAGCGCTGCCGCCTCACCGGGAGAAGGTCCTGGGTTCGATCCCTGGGTCGGCCGCAGGGTCTTTCTGCGTGGAGTTTGCATGCTCTCCCCATGTTTCGCGTGGGTTTCCTCCGGGTGCCCCAGTTTCCTCCCACAGTCCAAAGCATGCACTATAGGTTAATTGAAGCTTCAGAACTGGCCCCGTACGGTGTGAATGGGACAGTGATTGTGTGAGGGTGTGTGTCCTGTGGTGTGTTGGCACCTGTCCAGGGTTGGTCCCCGCCTTGCGCCCACAGTTTCCAGGATAGGCTCCGGTCCTCCCACAATCCCAGTTGGGATTCAGCAGTTCGGATAAAGAATGAATGAATGAATGAATGAATGAATGAATGAATAAAAGAATGAACATTCGACTGCATGAATTTTGGGTCAAAATAACGCCATACATTTTAAGACAGAAGGCACAGGCCGTATAAAGATCTCACCTCGGAAAAAACAAAGGCAGATCAATTGATGATCAAAGCCAATCGTTAGTTGCAGCCCAAATCCACAGCAACTTCCATTTGCTAACTACACTCTCCCTGGAGCAATTTGGGGTTAAGGGTCACAGGAGCTTATATTTGGCATGACAATGTACCTTTTCATTTAGCAGATTCTCTTATATAGAGCGACTACCATTTCAGGAACAGGGACAGTACAGTCTTCTTGGAGCAACTTGAGGTCAAGTATCTAGCTCAGGGGCCCAACAAAATAAGTGCTGGAGGAAGGACAGAGCTGGGTTTGATCCTATGATCTCATGGTGAGTATCCTACTACAAGCCCCATTTGTTTTTGTTTTGTTTTTCTAGAGAGAATGGTCATGAGAGCAGACGCTCTTATCCAGAACAACTTGCTATTCCTAAATACAGGCAGTCTCCCTGGAGCAACCTGGGGTTAAGGGTCAAGGCTCAAGGATCCAGTCGTGACAGGGCTGGAAGGCAGGATTTAAACGAATAACCTCTTGGTCCAGAGGCAAGCATCCAACCACTAGATCACCATCAACACAAAAACCAGCAAGACAAAAATCTGTTGGAACTCCACCCTCTAAAGCTGTCAGAAGTCGATACTCGGTGCTTGCAGTGGCTGGCAGTTTGTGATGGCATCCTTAAAGCCTAATAAATCTACTGACACAACAATCAGCACATTGTCACATGCATAACAGTGGTGTTACTGTTTTCTCAAAAGGACAGAAACTCTCCTACCGCGGCCAGAACTGCAGCCTCTAATGAGTAAGTACTGTAGTGTTGACCAAAAAGGATGGGTTTTTTTTTTTTAATCTGCATTGTGAAACTTCAGACAGTTCTTTATTCACCCAGGCAGTGCTGAATCAAGCATTCCAAAGCCACGTTATGGGTGATGTTGACGCTGGTGACTTCAAGATACATAAATGGCAAGCCAATCTCCAAGCCAGAACCTCACCTCTGCCCTAGTCTTTTGCTGGTACACAATGTGCCAAATGATGTGCCTGAGTGCTGCAGGAACCGGCATGCTGTGTGACTAAAAAGAACACAACAGCTAAGTTCAGCTATTGTTGCACTTTTTTCACAAACAGATGTCTTCACTGAGCAAAACTATCAGCCCCATGGAGAAATATAGCCCGCTAAGGTCAGAAACAGGCCTTTTTTTGTCAGACGTACTTCCTCATTCCACAACTCCTCTAATTCTTCTCTTCACTCTCTCTTTCTTACAGCATCTCTTATGAATAAGTTGTTTGTCTCCTATTTAGCGCTGGCTACGTTCCATAATATTTTGTCTTTATTACAGTGATGACAGTCAGGTGCTGGGACAACAGGTTTATGTACATTTGTGTGAGAGTGTGTAAGAGGTAGAGGGAGTGAGAGACAGAGAGAGAAAACAAGTGATAAGTTCTAAACAGCTGAAAAAAGTAACTGATAAGGCTTGAGATCACAAGCGCCATAATATTGCATTGGATATTGCAACCGAAACTCATGACAATAACAGTTTATCAGACACGCTGAACCAATAAAGCAACTAATTATACGGACAGTCTCCCAGAAGCGAAACTTGGGACCCAACGGTGGTAGTTCTGGCAGTAGGATAAGCGTTTATGCTACCATCCCTATCACGTAGCGTTAAAAGAAAATGCATTTGAGTTTATTTTGCAGTTTCATTTTATTAATAAATGATCAATCTGATTATTTTGCTATCACATTCCCCCCAAAGACCGTACTTTGAGGTTACTGCATTGTGAAACCACATATACGCACAAACACACACACAAACACCCACACACAGCGTAACCTGTTGACCTGTGATTAAGAACTAACTCAAGACTGCTTGTAAGCTTCAATCAGCTCAACAAAGCGCCCTTGTTACTTCACGTATACAGGATCAAGATCCGTCCAACGGGTCTGATAACTGTGTGCACATAAATCTGTAACACATACCACTCAGTCAGCCTGATGTTGACCTGTGGTGTTGCTTAGAGTGATGCTTGTCAAAGTACAATAACGAATGTTGTCATACAGGTAAAATCCTACAGTATACTTTGATATAATAAGTATAATAGTTAATAAGAACTGTTGCTTATTAAAGCCCATTGGTTATTACCCTAGTGTTTCTATGGAGATACCTACAGAAATACAAGTCCACTTTGGTGACATGAAGCATGTCTGCATTTCGAGAGTTGAAAAAATCCTCAATGTATGGTTTTATGAAACAGTTTCAACAGCCAGGCGTAGATGTAGAAACAAAAAAGTTGAAGCAAATCTGTGTCAACATTCTCTGCATGCTGTACATGTACAACGGTATGCGTGATAAATAAAGAATCTTGAATCCAAGCCAAATGTGTTTTTTCCCGTCTCTTGATTTGTCAGACCATCATAAGTGTGCATATCATAAGTGTGACTGCCAGAATTACCACAAAACACAGATCCAGATTATAGTTGCAATATTAACCATAATATTACGACCACTGCCAAGATAAGGTTAATAACGTCGATTATCTAGTTACATAGGCACCTGGGAGTTACTGAGTGAGATACATTAGGCAGCAAGTTAACATTTTGTCCATAAAGTTGATATGTTGGTATATAGTGCAGCGGTTAGAGCGCTAACCCAGCGATCGGAAGGTCGCAGGTTCAAATCTCGGACCAGTAGAGGTACCACTGAGATACTCCTAATCTTATGATGATGATGATATTCGTGAGCAAGGTGCTGTCCCCAAGCACTGCTTCCCGGGTGCGGCCCATATCAGCTGCCCACCGCTCCTTCACGGATGAGTCAAATGCAGAGGTCACACTTCATTGGGGTGCACTGTGTGCTGTGCTGTGGTGTGTTCACAATGACAAATAATCGCTCACAATTCACAAAAAATGCACTTATCCAGAACGACTTTCATATTTCTAATTCGTTGGAGCACCTTGGGGTTAAGGGTCTTGCTCAGGGACCCAATGATGGCAGTGCTGGAGGTTGGATTCTAATTCACGACCTCACGACTTTGCCTCCGCAAAACATCTCCAAAACTGCAGCAGCTCTAGTGGGATGTTCCCGGTCTGCAGTGGTCAGGACTGGACAAAAGTGGTCCAAGGAAGGAAAAGTGGTGAACTTAATTCTAGTTACTCTAGCTTAAACTGATCCACGTGTTGATGCTGCTTCTGATAGAAAGGCGTCAGAACACACAGTGTACTGCAGTTTGTGTACATGGCGCTGCACAGCTACTCAATATTAAGCTGGTGGTCATAATGTTGACTGGTGTATGTCTGTAATATGTGCAGTTACCTGCTGTTATAATAAGAGAGCAGCAATGCTTGGATCTCTGTAGACACGGGAGAATTCTGCGAGGTCAGCGTGTCCCTGGGCTGGAGGCTAGCAGTGGTACCTAGAGAGAGTGGCATATATAGGTTAAACCTGAGACTAAAGATGTGGGCTTAAATGACAAGGAAGGCCTGTCAAAGTAAATTTATTATACAAACTATATTGGGCCTTCTTCCTTAGCATTAAAAAGTGCATTGAACATCAGTAGTCAGATTCCACCAACATCACACAAAACATAACACCAAACATTTCCAAAAGTCAACTGATGATGGCTCATTCATTTCCTGGAATCCCGCTGATATTTCTGGTAGTATGTATGGCACTACGGTTAAAATGCCGTAGGAAATATGTGGTTTTAGGAGAATTCTTCTCTTCCACTTCTTCCTTTCCCTGTGGTCTTCCACAAGGCTCTGTCTTGGCCCCCACTTTATTTTCACTGTATATGCTACCTCTAGGCTCCATTTTTAGGAAACACGGGATGTCATTTCACTGTTATGCTGATGACACGCAAATCTATCTACCTTTTAAGAAAAATAATCCTTTGGCCATGAACGCTCTGCTGTCTTGTCTAGATGAAGTTAAATCTTGGTTATCTCAAAATTTCTTATCATTAAATGAGGAAAAAACGGAGGTGATAGTTTTCGGTCCCTCAGAAAATATGAAGGCCTCTGATTTTGACCTAGGACCTTTATCAGCTTTTAGGTCCTCACAGGTACGGAACTTGTGTGTTCTGTTAGATGACACGTTAAAATTCAATAAACAAATTTCTACCGTGATTGGATCTAGTTTTTATCAGCTCCGTACACTTGCAAAAATCAAACATTTTCTCACTGACAAGACTCTGGAGATGGCCGTTCATGCTTTTATTACTTCGCGTCTAGATTATTGCAACTCTTTATATTGTGGCATCTCGAAATCTCAAATTGCTCGTCTTCAACTGGTCCAGAACGCCGCTGCTAAGTTTCCTTTTAAAAAAGAAAAAAAAGGGATCATGTCACTCTTGAAGGCCCTTCACTGGTTGCCTGTCCAGTTTAGAATATATTTTAACATTTTATTATTCGTTTTTAAATCGTTGCACCATCAAGCACCCATCTACTTATCTGAATTGCTGCACCAGTATACCCCTCTGAGAAGTTTGAGATCCTGCGACCAGAACCTCCTCTTAATTCCACATTCTAGACTCAAGCGTAGAGGTGACCGTGCCTTTTCAGTAATTGGGCCTCGTCTTTGGAATGACTTGCCAGTTGAGATCAGAACGGCTCCTAGTCTGACTATCTTTAAATCACTTTTAAAAACTCATTTGTTTTCACTGGCCTATTAGGTTTTACTCTGCCTGTTATATTTCTAATTTACGTGTTTTGCTTTTGTTTTCTTTCTCCTTGGCTGTAATTGTGTACTCCTAATCTTATGATGATGTCTAAGTGTAAAGCACTTTGGTCAGTCTTGCGGCTGGTTTAAATGTGCTATATAAAAAAAGCAAACTTGAAACTTGTAGTAACAAACTCCATTTTAGCAAATAGCGATGGAGCAAAATCTGCTTCAGTTGCATCTGACTGCTGGCATCCGTGCGCACACACATAGCCTCACAATGCAATCGTGGCAGCGGCGAAAAGGAGTCGGAAAATTAAGTACCCCTTGGTGAAGATGGTAGCAAGAATCTGTGGCTGTGAAATACCCTGGATGTAGTTAGCTACCTTTTCTCTGTGATTTATAGTGTAACTATACAAACTACTACTTCCACTCCTACTGCTACTACATGTAGTTTATAGCTAACCACTACATCAGGGTTTTCAACCGGTGGTCCGCGGCAGCATTGCAGGTGGTCCGTGACATGCAATCCAGTTTCACTACTGAAATCACCTTTTTAAAAAAATTTGATCATTTCATTCAGTTTCTCAAAACACACCATTTTTCTAACTTTTAATCACACTGTTTATCAAAACTTCAATATATTTAGTTGTGCTTTTTTAAAGTATTAGTTATCTTGATGAGGTCTTTATAAACAAAAGATAGGAATATTTTCCACTTTTCCACGTATTTCGTTTTTACATTTGTATGTGAAAATGAACTGCATTATGTAAGTAATGCTCCACATTTGCTGTCAGGGTACTGTGTTAATTAAGGCACCTGCTCCTTAATCAATCAAAACTATTGTAGGTGCTAAAAGAATCACCTTATGGATACGGAATGGAATGGGTTTAGGGGCGTCACTTTTCATACTTCTAAAAGATTTCAAAATATCTTTCAAAATCCTAAAAGTTTAAAAAAGAGTTCATTTCAAAAAGACAATATCTTCTACGCAGAAGGAAACACTTGTAATCCCTCTTGGAGAAAAAAAGAGAAACATGTAGCAGACCGCAGCCAGTCATTTTTTTTCACTGAATCACTCGACCACAGACTCGTTTCAAGACAGGATTTACCATCTTTATTCCCTACAGGTGGTGCGTGCAACCAAGCAGACAGGATTCTCAGTTTCAGTGTTGCTTCCTAGCACACAGCCGGAATGGTGGAGGTCAGAATGACAGAATCAAGTCGGTAGAAACTGCCTTTCAGTAGCTTTTCCCTTTACACAGCCAAGTCACTGAACGGAAGCTCAGGGGCCTGTCCCGTGTTTGTGTTGGCCGAGAAATGTGGAAAATAGATTTGAAAGACATTGCTAATCAATGCGAGCCATTATAGTCTCTAAAAATAATACTAAACTTGCATGCTTTTAATACCGATTTACTAATGTTTCTTTTTACAAGAGAACATTCTGTTTGCCTTACTGCTAATTTATTTGTATTTTTGCCAGCGTCATCAGACAAGTTGACAAGAGGGATAACAATCAAAGCAACTACGAAAAGCCTTCAGGCTTAAGGTGTTTGTTGCCAACTATTACCCAATTTGAAATCTAATGCCGGCTAACGAAAGACTGACAGACGATGACATTCCAGAAACCAGATGACGGATATTCCTGTAGAGGGCCAGACATCACAACAAAACTTACTTAACCGTAATCCCAGCAATGACAGAAGGGGAGCCTAAGAAAGACAAGTGACAAAAGCTATGCACTATTAATCCGACTGCTATTCAAATTATGTCTTTCACATTCAATAATTACTCATACAATTAGGAATTTTATCATTTTATACACACACACATATACAGGTCCTTCTCAAAAAATTAGCATATTGTGATAAAGTTCATTATTTTCTGTAATGTACTGATAAACATTAGACTTTCATATATTTTAGATTCATTACACACAACTGAAGTAGTTCAAGCCTTTTATTGTTTTAATATTGATGATTTTGGCATACAGCTCATGAAAACCCAAAATTCCTATCTCAAAAAATTAGCATATAGGTTCTCCTAAAACAGGCTATTAACTAATCATCTGAATCAAATAATTAACTCTAAAACACCTGCAAAAATTCCTGAGGCTTTTAAACTCAGCCTGGTTCATTACTCAAAACACTTAATCATGGGTAGACTACTTGACCTGACTGCTGTCCAAGGCCATCATTGACACCCTCAAGCAAGGGGTAAGACACAGAAAAAATTTTCTGAGCAGATAAGCTGTTCCCAGAGTGCTGTATCAAGGCACCTCAGTGGGAAGTCTGTGGGAAGGAAAAAGTGTGGCAGAAAAGCGCGCCCGCTTTCTAGCAAGAAGGTGACTTGACGGACCCTGAGGAAGATTGTGGAGAAGGACCGATTCCAGACCTTGGGGGACCTGCGGAAGCAGTGGACTGAGTCTGGAGTAGAAACATCCAGAGCCACCGTGTACAGGCGTGTGCAGGAAATGGGCTACAGGTGCCGCATTCCCCAGGTCAAGCCACTTTTGAACCAGAAACAGCGGCAGAAGCGCCTGACCTGGGCCTGATGCTGGACTGTTGCTCCAGTGGTCCAAAGTACTTTTTAGGATGAAAGCAAATTTTGCATGTATTTGGAAATCAAAGGGTGCCAAGTCTGGAAGAAGACTGGGAGAGAAATATAAAATGCCTGAGGTCAGTGTCAAGTACCACGATCGTGATGGTCTGGTGCCATGTCAGCTGCTGGTGTTGGTCCACTGTGTTTTATCAAGGGCAGGGTCAATGCAGCTAGCTATCAGGAATTTGGAGCACTTCATGCTTCTATCTGCTGAAAAGCTTTATGGAGATGAATTTAATTTTTTCAGCACGCGACCTGGCACCTGCTCACGGTGGAAACCACTGATAAATGGTTTACTGACCATGGGCATTACTGTGCTCAATGGCCTGCCAACTCTCCTGACCTGAACCCCATAGAGAATCTGTGGGATATTGTGAAGAGAAAGTTGAGAGATGCAAGACCCAACCTCTGGATGAGCAGGCCGCTGCTCGAAGCATCCTGGGCCTCCGCCAACACCTCCAGCAGTGCCACAGGCTGGTGCCCCTCCATGCCACGCCCTTTGAGATAATTTCTGCAAAAGGATTCCATTCAGTATTGAGTGCATAACTAGACATAGTATTTGAAGGTTGACTTTTTTATTAAAAACACTTTTCTTTTATTGAGTGGATGGTATAATTTTTTGAGATAGGAATTTTTGGGTTTTCACTTGGGCTGTATGCCAAAATCATCAATAAAAAACAATGAGGAAGCTTGAACTACTTCGAGTTGTGTGTAATGAATCTAAAATATGAAGTCTAATGTTTATCAGTACATTGCAGAAAATAATGAACTTTTATCACAATATACTAGCCAATTTTTTGAGAAGGACCTGTATATATAAAATGTATGTTCATGACTACGTGTGAACTTCTGGTGAAATGTAGCATGAACTCTCATCAGATTGAAGGTAAACTCACTGTGCCCTCTTACTGTGGCCTCCCTTCTGAACAGAGAGATCTGCCCGATTCTTTTGTAATTGACGCACGCCCGTCTGTCTGTAGTATTAGCCCCACTGGGAATGCTTTTCAAGTGCAGGGGCGTGTAGTGCAGTCAGGATCCTTTACACAGCAAGAGAAACATGTAGAAACCACATTTCCAGCCTGCAGTGCATGACAAAATTTGTCTTTAGCCTTCACTCTGGCCCCTTGAAAACAAATGGCCGTACGTGGTATTTTGCGACATGCCTACAAGGAAGGGAAATGATGTTGCAATACTTTTTGTTTAAGTGTTTAAGTGCCATATAATATCCCTGGGGCATAAGCGATCTTGAAGTAAACAAGCTTGTTTTGTATTTGCTTTTTAAAAGCACACCTCGTCACTTTAAACAATCTAGTCAGTGAGAATGGGGTGGTTGTTAGCTATGACACGTTCAACTGAAGCTCTCCTTTGTTCGTTAAGACTTTTGTAATTATTAAGAAATACAATTGTTAGTTCTCCTCTGTTTAAATTTATGTTTGTGTGTGTGCCTGTGGTCGACCTGGCAGTTTGCTGTAAGACCTGTCTATCCGCTTTCTGGCTCAATCGTTCCCTCATCAGCCTATTTTTCACCCTCCTTGTTTCAATTCAAAAGTCACACCTTATATTCCACAATGGGATGAACTGCAGAATGGGATCACAGTCAATTTTCCATCCTTTGTACTACTGCTGTGCCTAGAAACTTGATCCAAAATGCAAATCTAATAAACAGAAATCCAGGCCAGAGCTGATGATTGTATTTAACAAATAAAAACCTATCCTGTTAATCATAGTACTTCCACAGAACAGGGACTCCTGTAGCTGCGACACCAGGCCAGTATAAATATAAAATAAGTCATAGGCTTTCCGGCGGCATATTTGGTCAAACTAACTTCTAAAGAGGGATCATTTTCAGTTTTTACTGGTATTGGTTAGCATCAGCTTATTCAATCTGGCTTAACAACCGCGCGAAACTAAGAACTTTCTGCGCCTTCAGATATGGAAGATACCGGCAACGGCTGTGTTTACGCACAGCCCTCCATATCTGCAACTTAATATCTTGTGCAAGTTGTATTGCGTGGAATATATTTCTAGTCTGCAAATCTATCTATCCACCTAGATGGTGCAGTTGGCAGTGTAGAGGTTAGGGTATTAGCCC
Organism: Distichodus sexfasciatus; assembly: GCA_032718565.1. Lineage (NCBI taxonomy): Eukaryota > Metazoa > Chordata > Actinopteri > Characiformes > Distichodontidae > Distichodus > Distichodus sexfasciatus. Next base: position 1,096,395 of record JAVGVS010000038.1, on the reverse strand, counting down.
CGTGATTGGAAGGTCGCCGGTTCGAATTGCTGGACCGGAAAGGTACCACTGAAGTGCTCATGAGCAAGGTACCATCCCCAAGCACTGCTCCCTGGGTGCTGCTAATGCTAATGTACTGTTTCTTCACGCACGGGTCAAATGCAGAGCAGAGCTTTTGTTGTTGTGACTTTAAAGTGAAAGTGAGTGATTCTTCGTCATTGTGAACACACCACAGCACAGCACATAGTGCACCACAACAAATGTGACCTCTGCATTGGGCCATGTGGAAAGGAGCAGTGGGCAGCTAACAAGGGCAGCAGGACAGTACCTTGCTCACGAGAACCTCAGTGGTGAACTACCTGCCACGGATTGAACCTCTGACCTTCTGATCACGGGGCGAACACCGTACCGTTACACCATCAACTGCCCCTCACAAAACAAACTTATACACACATATATATGTATATATTAGAAACTATATATATTTATTAAAAAAAATATGTATCTATATTTATTATTACGCCGAGTATTCTTACCCAGCTCGTGATTTTGCGAGACGTGTTTTAACACCGGCTTACGTGGAAGCGGAACCTCCAATCTTCATCAGCTCATCAGCACTGTTTCGCCCAGCGCAATGCCAGAGAAAACAAAACTCTCAGTCAAACTTCTAGGTCAGTGCAGACTGGGGTTGGACAAGTAGCATTTTATCTCTGAATGTCAGAAGGCCGGGGCTCATGTTAGGAAACTGTAGTTGTTTTTGTTTTGGGTTTTTTCTTTCACTTTTTGGAATGCCCACGTTATTCGCGCAAAACACATACCGCCAAAGCCTGCAATTGCACTGCACCGCCGCCTGCTAAAATGCGTTGTAATAAATATTTAACAAGGCGACACTTTTTTACTTCAGAAAGAATCCTTCTAAGAGAGAGAGCGTGTGTCGGTGACTGCAATTAAGATGTTCTTTTTCTGTATTAAATGTACGTCCACGGTCTGTCTGAAACAGCAGATGATATTTTCGACACGTCTCGATTACAGTTTACCTCCAGGTGTGTCTGCAAGTCGTGCCCGCCACATAGCTCTCCTTCCAGAACGAAACCAGTTATGTCACCCTGGCCATCATATTTTCGATGGAAAGTCTTATCTTTTTGCTTGCTATTTAGAATATAGAACATAAAGAATTTTGGAATACAGATTAAATCATGCGGAATTTAGATAGTTTAGACAGATTAGATTCATACCTAAAATCATCTTGTTCTGTATAAGATATAGGTATAAAAATACTACAGCATAAAAAAAATAAAATTACTAACATACTCGTGTTTAGCACATGATGCATGTACATTTGTCCAATACTGTACCACACGTAACATTTTAAATCAAGATCATTTATTTATTCTATTATTTTCTGATTATATTTTTATTCAGAATCTTGGCCATATATAAACATATACAATAACTGTCTTGAACATACTTCATAAATACATTGTTTTCCCCCAAAAACGAAGTCAAACGTTATTTAATGTGTTACCTTCATGAAGTTTATGTAAGCACAGTGGGCCTTGAAATTACCTAGTTGTTCTGTTAACAATGTTTCCTGTTTTTCTTCATTTTGGTTCTGGTATTTTTTCCCGAAACGCTGTAAACATGATTTATGTCTACCGACAACCCTGGCTGTATATCTTACACCCTTACTGTTGTACAGATGCATTACTCACAACTAGACAAAAAAAATTAGACTATGGTGAAAAACGTGGATAAAAAAAAAAAAATCTAGCGAGATGTAACAGAAGTAATGTAACAGAGATATAAGCAGTTCCATTCTCTGAAACAAACTTGAGAAATACTTGTAATTTACAAAAAATGTCTCTGTCCCATCTATTACACTTTTTTTCATTTTTTGTGTTACTATTGTATAACAACATTCAATTCTTAAATCCTTATGTGGCCGCATTAACAGCGATATGAAAAAAAACTATACCATAACAAAACACTAATCAGAAGCAGATGAAGTAAATCTATATGTGAAACATACAACACCATGTTAAAACATCAGGCACTGAAAGCAAAAATGTATAATTTCGTTTGATTTCTACATACAATTTTTTATTGAATGGTCGATCATGTGAAGACGAAGCAGAGCAGTTGCTAAAGTAATGGTTCGCCTTGTGATCGGAAGCGATGGTTCAAATCCCGAACCTGCTGAGGTACTCGTGAGCAAGGTACCGCCCTCATGCACTGCTCCCCGGCAGAGGTGGGCATAGTAGATAACTTCATTACTTAAGTGAAAGTACAGATACCACTAGTCAAATGTTACTCCAATACAAGTGAAAGAAATTAAATTGATCACATTTTACTTAAGTTAAAATGCTGATACTTTTAAAGTAAAGTATTCAAATACATCTTCTTTCACCACATTTTTGCCACAACACTTACAATACCTAACTACAGTAGCTTGTAGAAAGCTGTAGAATAAGAATTAGTGAATATTTTAAAAATGAAACACAACCTGAACTGATAAGAAAACCAGTCATTAGCTTATTTTATTATTTAATTGTAAGACTACACACCCCCCACAAAACAGCACAGTAGTGTTCTGACACAGCTCTGGCAGTGTGTTCACACATATATGTTTATGTTAATCAGGAGGACAGTGCAATAGCTGTAAATGCAGCTCACAACATCAAATTAACATTCCAACCTGCTTAAAACCCAACTCTACACCTCTAGCTTCTTGACTTTCCAACAGCAACAATGTTTTAATCAAGACAGAAAACAGCAGAACTGTCTAAACTTGGTTTTATAGTTCCAGTCTACAGGTGTGGCTCTGCTGATCCTTACGATAAACCGTCACCTGCCAAACAACCAATCACGTTTAGAAAGAATGACATCACTTTATCACAGATTTGAAAGTAGCAGTGCTTGAGCGTTGATAGAAATGTAGTGAAGTGAAAGTGCAATTGTCTTTCAAATGTGGTGAAGTGGAAGTCATAAGTTTCCAAAATAAAATACTACTCAGAGTGATACAGATACTTAGCGCTCTTAAGTACAGTACTCAAGTAAATGTACTTAGTTACTGTCCACCTCTGCTCCCCGGGCACTGCATATCACCAATGGGTCAAATACAGAGGTCGCATTTCATTGTAGTGCACTGTGGTGTGTTCACAATGACAAATTAGCACTTACTTTCACATCATGAATTCACTACAAACTAGATATTTGGTGTGAAGAGGTAAGTTCACCAACAAACTGGATTTTAAAACACTGTATCCAGTTGATGGATCCAGTGGTTACAAGAGACAACTTTGAGGAATAAAAACTGGAAGACTCCTCCACTCCCCGTACAACTAGTCTTGAATAACATGCGTGTTGTTTATACTACTGACATGTTTTTGTGTGTGTTTCTGTCTAATTACTGTGAGGTATGGCAACCTGTCTCAGAAAACTGATGATGTGAACATACAGACGAGGGCATGGATAAGTGTACATAGCAAAACATTTAAAAGGCTTAATTCCAGTTCAATGGTATAAAGGATTTTACATAAATAATCTTTCCAACTTGTGATAGCGCCTCTCTTTGGAACACCCCCAACAACACAGCATCACAAGCACCCAAGTGAAAGTAAAACCCATCCAAACAAACTGTTAGTTTACCTTGTCTGATAGAACGAGCCAAAATAAATATCTAAAATAAATACATCACAACATAACAAGAGACTTTAGAGCATCCATAAACCTGGGCTTGGGAAAAAGACTTTAAGATGTACACAGGATTTTTTTTTTTAAGTCACTGACCTAAACTGACTGATCTATTTCTCCAACACTGAAGTGGTAATGGTGGCTTGTGGATTTCAGCAAAAATATGACCACTGTCATTTTGTAACTATAATGCAGCAATTATTATCTGCCCTTACCAAAAAGTATACTTAAATTAATATTAAGTCAACTAAGTAAGTTCAGTGTATCTACCTCCAGGGCACATGTTTTATATATAATATAAAAAGGACTAGTAGTATTCTTGAAGTTTTCCAACTTAATACTTCCTGGGAAGTAACTTACTTTTAAGAGTAAGGGGAGTAAACTTTGAGTATCTGACTAGTTCATATGTACATGTCTAAGTCTTATTTGTAATGCTAATAAACTGGGCTAAAAGTGAACCTATTTACAAATTAAATACTGCAGCGAGCCAGCAGAAGGAAGACACTTCAATGCCTTTTCAACGTGAGCCTCTTTTATTTAACGCAAATAGTCTTTAACCAGATGTCCTTCCTAATGGTAAATCATTTGTGGGGCACTCACACTTGATGGTTGGGTTTACTACTTAACTTATAAATTAGACTTTTATGTTATAGTTATACAGTGTGTGTTTATATATATATATATATACATACATACTGTGCAAAAGTTTTAGGCAGGTGTAAAAAAATGCTGTAGACAAAAATGCTTTCAAAAATGGAAGTGTTAATCCACTTATGTTCATCAATCAACAAAATGCAGTGAATGAACAAAAGAGAAATCCCCAATCAAATCAATATTTGGTGTGACCCTTTGCCTTCAAAACACATCAATTCTTCTAGGTTCACTTGCACACAGTTTTTGAAGGAACTTCGGCTGGTAGGTTGTTCCAAACATCTTGGAGAACCCAACCACAGATCCTATAATCCTATAATCCTACAAAAATAATATAATGACTATAAATCCTACAAATCCCTGACTTTGTGCAAGTGTACCTATAAAATTGATGCTGGTTTGAAGGCAAAGGTAGTAACACCGTATTAATTTGATTTAGATTTTCTTTTGTTAACTCTTTGCATTTTCATAAATTGATAAAAATAAAGCAATCATTATTTATATTTCTGAAAGCATTCTTTATTTCTAACGACCTTTGCACAATACTATATATATATATATATATATATATATATATATATATATATTATATATATATATATATATACATATATGTAAAACATGGTATGATACCATTTTTATGTCTGATACGATTCAAACAGAAAACAAAAAATAATGCTTTAAAAAATGACTACATGACTGAGATTATTCTGTTATGCTTAAGGAAATACTTGACTTAAATACTGTTCTCCTAACTACAACAATGTAATATTAACACGTCAATATGTATATACCAACCAGTTACATTAACACAGCAACATTTATTAAGTTATGAACATAACTAGTCATGAATTTCGACTCACAGTCTGAACTAGTCAATACCAGTAACCATTACTGTGCATTTTCATTACTGTTCATCTCTATTAGCGATCACAATTCCAGACCTTGGACATTCTTTGCCTTTTTTCCTTTGACGTCTGTCTTTTCTGTTTCCTCCATCTCGCCTCATAGACAGTAATCTTGTCTGACTTGGCTTAATCGTTCCACTGAAAACGCTGTGTGTCAATAATAGGAGGCTGTGGAGCATGCTCTAGTGAGTGAAATAAATTAAACGAAGCTTTGATTCTAGAAAACTTGCCTCGACCATTTTTTGTGATCAAACTATTTAAATAATCGTTTCAGCCCTAATATATAGACTGTAAAAAAAAACACAATTTATTACATTTTATCATTACTTTTCTCTTCAGAATATATATTTTACTTGAACATGAGAATTTTATCTGAGAAATAAAGCTCATCAAGAGTATGCACAACTACAAGGCAGTAATCCTTTAGTAAGGAAGACCTTTCTGCATGCTGCTTAGTATAAAGCAATGTACTAAGACAAAACTTTGTTTCTCTGCTAAGTACATACGAAACTTAGCCGAGAGTGTATTCCTCTTTAATCTGGAAGAAGTATACTAACAGCAAACTTTAATATACTTTTTGCTTAAGGGTTTTCGTGTGAATAAGAGCTGGAACACCTGTTTAAACCTTTTGTGGTGACTAAGAAAACTTCCTCATATCTCAAAACTAGAATACGAAGACATGCACTAAAACAGGGAAGCACAGACCTTTGCCTATAACACAGTCGTTTTTTTCTTACTCTCAGAGATCACAGAGTCAAAAACAGCAGATTTGACAATACGGGGAGAACGCCCCTTGTTGGGATTCTGACTGACCTGATCCAACAGACTTCACTCTCCTGCATATTCACTGAATGTTCTATAAAAGTCCCTAAGGACTGTACAGTACATCTCATAAAATTTTGCACATAATTGAAGATTATACTAAACTGAAAACATTTTCAAAAGTCTTTTAACGTTGCTGTTGTATGTTTCACATATAGATCAGCTTAGTGGCAAGAGCCACCCACTTCTATGCACAGTGTTTTATTATATTACAGTTTTACTTCATTAGCAAAATTAGGTATGAATTTGGCGAATGTGAATAAATTTCATCTAAACAAATACATCTGACTGTTTCTGCAATATCATTCCTCACACACATCACATCACCCAGTCCTTTATCTCATGCACAATAGTCCAAAATCTTTTGGCAAGACAGTCAAATTAGGCGTTGCACACATTTTAATACACACATTACACACTTAATGCCACTTTACTTGTTACTTATGTGCAAGAAAAATATAATACCAGTTGATTTATATCTTCACAGAATTAAATCAGAAAAAGCTGAACTGATCTTAGCCTTAGTGTCTGTTCATTTGCTACGAATGAAGACGTAATTACCATCCTAAGCTATTCGTATAATTACAAGAAAATTGACGCAATGACATTCATACAATTAAAAAAAGAAATTAATTCTCTTTTTTCGATCGCTATGGCAATGCAATCTGTTAAGGTGTACTTTTGGTTATGGGAATTTCCTGGCAACTAAGAAACAAGATTATCTGGGTGGGGATTTAGAGTGGTTGATGATATCTTCTGCTGACATGGCGATAAGAAGATTAAAAAAATTTCTTTAAACTCATCTATCTTCTGGAGCAAAGAGACGTCTAAATGTTCCCTAAAACAAACCAAGTGTTGTTAGCATCCCAGTAACCGAGTGACGTAACGTATTCTAAATTAATAACGTCTGGTATTCAGGGAATACTCTTTTCCCAGAACAGTACAATTATAATTTTTGTCAGCACAACCCATTACATTTAAATGTACATTTAGGGCATTTAGGAGACGCTCTTATCGAGAGAAACTTCCTTTTGATAATCACAAGGACAGTCTCCCGAAACAACTTGGGGTAAAGGGTCTTGCTCAGGGGTCCCACAGTGGTAATGCCGGAGGTAGGATTTGAACCCATGATCCGTTGGTCCAACTGCAGTACTAAATAGCATTGCTGAAGTAATTAACGTCTGAAGAAACCATTTTTGCCATCATTTTGGCATTCACACAATAACCTACACACGTCACACAGATGACTGAAACAGATGCCATAAGAATGCATACCAGCTAGTTGCTGTTTCGATAAGTCATCATGGGTACTTCAGGGGAAAAACGGCAATTTCCCAGTGCTAGAGCAGTGGGTAAATAAAGAGATGATATTGTTGTACAAAAACTGGGATCAAAGCATTTCCAATGAAAATGACAGGAAAGATGACGTAATGGAGTTTCCCCTTATTACATATGCAGCCACATTAATAATAGGTTTGCACACTCCTGCCCTTCTCCCAACCAGCTTCACAACATTAAAAACACAAGAAAATTTCTATGGTGCTTCCAATGAAATGTTCTTTGGAACAAACATGAAGAAATACGGTGTAAGGACATAAGGCTGCGTGATTAATCATAACGAAAGGGTGATTTCGATTCACATTTCAAAATTCAACATTTTATTACATCAGTTGCATCAACTCAAGTGCTGCTACTTTTCTGTGGCATTATTTGAGTGCTAAAATTCTGAGCGTGCAGTGGAACATTTGCGAGCAAAATCTGTTGTCTTTGCCCGTTTAACCCTGCTTTCACGCTCGCTCCACTTGGCACTGCGTTAGAAATGTCAGAGCCGTCCCTTCACTCCATTGAACCATTTTTAAAAAGCAATGGCTGTTGACAGTTCCTAGATGTAAGTGAATACTGTCAGCACAGTAGATATGCAGCAGCACAGATCATTTGGGATGCCTTTTCAAAGTGCATGAAGTTAAAATAAGACTGTACAATATCTGAACATCCAGATAAAATTAAAATGTTCAATAAAACATGTCAGTGGCACAATCCCTGCTAAATTAAACAATTTAGGGAACATTAACAGATACAATTACACCAGGATACTGGCTGAAGTTGGTAACTGAAGTTAACTACAAACAGCAGATACGTGTAAATTCTTGGTTCTTAATTAGTAAATTAGAGAAAATGCCTTTAAACATGTTTTGGGGTAAGATAAATATGAATGAAAAATAATATTGGGACGTGTGATTGTAAGGTGGACTGTGAAGGTGGTAAAATGAGGATGAAACGGCACAGACAAGTGTTATTCATCTTTTTAAAAATATTAGGGATTATTTAATAAATGCATACATTTTCCGAGTGCATGTTTTCTTGAATTATGACATGAATTATATTGTAGCGAAGTTGATAGAATACACACACATCAATATTACTCTGAAAATGTTCAAATAACCCAAGACTTCATGTTGCTCCTTTTGGCTTCATGTGCGTTTATTTTGTCACAAAAATAAAGCCATACTTTTCCGGAGAGAATCTCCCCCTTTCTGGCACGCCTGCTATCACGGTTTTGCGGGTTCATTACGACAAACATTTAAATATAAAAGAGAATTGTCATCTTAATTCTAAACAAAAACCAGAATCATGCAGCTCTTCTCTGGACCAAGAGGTTGTGGTTTTGAATCCTGCCTCCAACACTACCATCACTGGGTCCCTCGGCAAGAGCAAGAGCGATAAGAGCGTCTGCTAAATGCTGTAAACGTCTCTCTGCCAAATGGCGTTACAAAAATGAGGTTCCCAGAACGTCTTTAAATGATATCCAAATTTACGGTTGGTAGCGTAGATTTCTAAGTAAGTTTGTGGTAAATGTGGTAAACCAGTTTTAAGCAGGGGACTGTGACAAAAGAAAAATGAAATGTGATCAAATGTCCAGATGACACGAGCACATTCTTTTCCGAGCACAAGAACAAGAAGAAAGTTCATTTAAGGATACATATCTAAATGCTAAATCAGTACAGTAGTTTTGTTTTGTGTGTGCATACATGCTAGCCAAAAACTTTCCTGAAAAGTCCCAGTTTGTGTTGTTTGTGTTACGATATGTGTGTGTGTATTAGTGCATAGCTCTTTCATAGGAACAAATGTGACCCTGCACAGCAAAACCAGTCGCTTGTCGCAACGGAGGTTTCTGAGAAAAACGACCGTTTATGTTGCGTGGGGTAAAATTTTGGATTTTTTGTTTTTAGTGTTTTGAAACAGTGGAAGGTCTATACTGTACTGTTGTGAATCAATTTCGCAGAAAAACTTATCCTTTCCATCCTATAAACGTGACTTTCTTGAGGTGAGGAATTCAATTCCAGCAGAATGTTAAAAGTTTCGGTTTTGACCGCTCTACTTCAATATTTACGGTAAATCCACTCGTTGACTAGCGAGTCTCCCGATTTCAGTTAACCTAACGCAGGTAGGCTATCCGTGTGGCTGTGAATGCAGCGTAGACTACCGTAAATACGAACATAGCCGCGACCGCACCAAGCGTCTGTGAGTGCTACGTCGATAGTCAACTTCAAAGGCCGATTTCTCCGTTTCTCATTGGCGTGACAGGAGAAACCCGACTCCTTTGAATGTTGATCTCTCAGTCACATGTCGTCCGATTCATTCGATATAGGTACCATTTTGAAGGTTGGTTTATGCCCTTTCATGAAAACATAATAACTCAATTTTGAAAATTTGCGACAAACGACTGGTTTTGCCGTGGAGGGTGGAAAACACTATAAATACATTTTGCTGCCATGTCTGTATTTGAGTGTGTGTGAGCATGTGTGTGGGTAATGACACAGTTGGGTGGAATTTACATTCACGTTTATGGCTTTTTACTCTTATCCAGAGCAACTTCCATTTCCTATTTCCAATATCAGGGACAGTCTCCCTGGAGCAACTCGGGTTCGAGGTCTTGCTCAGAGATCCAACGATAGCGTTGCCCCCAGTAGGATTCCAACCCGCGTCCTCTAGGAGTAGATGCGACTATCCTAACCACTTGACCCACTGGTGCATATGAATGTAGCATTTGTTTACTTACTGATGTCGTAGAAATGTTGCCAAAAAGCCTCCATCCAGCTGTGTATCTCTTGTTGTGTGTGAGGTACGAGTTTGTGTGCGACCTCCTCCTGTCCAGACTGACTGGTAATCAGGATGCACTGAGCGTCTGAAAATGGCTCTTTTTCTTTAGCTCGGATTCGTGTCTCCTGAAACACATAGAGATATTAATCTTATGAGAGCTCGGCCGTTCTTGAGCATTCTTCTGTCCCTTTATTTATATATTATTACAATAGCATGTGTTTTTCAGAAGGCGCAAAGATACTGATTCACATATTTATTCCATGTGAAAATACTAAGACATACAGTATATTATATTTTTAATGAGCAAGTTTTGCTTTTTCTCTATCACTTTTTTAAAGGTTTGTTGCCGTAACTTCATAAGACATAACGATTTCAATGAAATTGCGTGTATGGTAAAATTTCTGTTACTGTATATAGTATTCACATGCTGGGATATTTTATAGTTTAGTATAATGAAAACAATATATGCATTTTGCCAAACGGAAATTAGCTGCTGTCTGGAATACAGTCGAATACACTTGGAATATATTCCACAACACCACCTCTCAGATTACTGCATTGGAAACATTATTAAGGGGTCCAAGCACTAAGGTAAGTAGGAATGGTGGGGCCGAAAAGCGTAGGCCAAAAAGCGAAGGAAAACGTGTTTTGACCTCTAACTCTTGAACCGTATGGTCTAGAGTGGAAATTCCTGCTTTAGTTGATTCTTTGGCTTGATCCAAACAACTTTCTAATTGGAACTATGGACTTCCCATTTTGAGATTTTGAGCTAATTTGTATAATATGAAAAACAAACTTCTGTGAACTCCTCCCAGGCTAATTAGCTGACTATGGCAAGTGAGGTGTCAAATGAATCTGCAGACTTAGAATGACACCGAATTGGAAAGTATTTTTGGGATTTCACAAAAGCTGCCCTTCTGGACTTTGGGCTGCTTTGGCCCAGCTAGCATCAATGGCGGCAATTGATCAGTAGGGAGCGCTATAAATGATAAATGTCTAATGTCAATAATCGTCCAATTTATAAACACATGGTATAAACAATCAAAATTAAGATATGGAAGGGGGAAATTAGGGGTGCATGATCTAGAAAATCTTACGATCTGACGGTAAATTCACAATGTTGCCATTTGAACAACAGGGGGCACTAAAATTTTTACAAAAATTTGTGCAGTCTGATTCACTGCTCTTTCCAACTTTTGCTTGGACCATGGAAGTTGCCACTTACAGCTATGTTTATAATTTTTGGTTGTTTATTCTACACTAGTACTAGCTAGCAAAAGGAGTATACACTGACTGTATCAGTAAAGGAATTAACTGACAAACATGCCAGGTGCCAGAAATGGTTAGAAAACCTCTCAGTTGGAGGAAAGTTCCGTCCCCACCAAAACTTTAAACTGGGTGAGAAATGCAGTTTTTATGAAGGGGACAGAGGGACACAGACAGACAAGAGAAGTGCTCCAAATATGCATAACATCTCAAACAAAAACTAGGACATGTGATTAATGCATATGTTACATTTACTGGCAGTTTCTTATCAGTACTGGAATGAGAGCATATCTTTAAAAATATGCATCAAAAAAACCCACAATTTGCTGTGAATGGTAAACAATGCGATTATGGTTTTACTTCATATCTGTTTCTCATCAGAGGGTTTTGAGCTTCCTCTAAAAACAGAAAATTTGATTATTTAATTAAAGTTGAACTTGAACTGTGTGTGTAAGCACCTCGATATCTTATGTTTATCTAGAATAACACACAGACTGAACAGAGGAGAACTACCAATTGTATTTATTTATACCTTTCGACAAAGTCTTAAACTAGACAGATATTAAACTTGTGATGTGCATTAAATATATAATATATACATATACTGTATATCAAATCTAAGAACCCTGATGTGGAAAACAGTCCCACACACTGCTTTATATGAGCATTTATATTGGCTGTATTCGATTCTGGGAGAATTTTTTTTGCATACAATTTCAATCCTAAAAACTTTGTAATGTGTGTATAATGAATCAGCTTTGAAAAATGCTTTAAGTCAGGCGAGATGTGCAGTTGTTACGAAGGGGGCAGAGAGAGACGTGTGAACTATGTGTGGCGTCTCGAACAGAAACCACAACATGGAATGAAGTGTTTACATTGTTTGATGTTATATTCACTTGCAATTTGTTGTCATAACTGAAATGAAAACACCTGAAAAACAGGCACAAAAACAATCACTGTTTGCCTTGATGTATCTTCATATCTGTAGTAGCTCTTACACCTCAGAGGGGTTTGTTCCCCTTCAAAGGGATATTAAATCTTCATTTAGTTAAAAAAAAAAAAACATTAAAAAAATGAACAAATCAAAACATTTAAAACATTGCAGCACATGTGGCAGCATCTCACTATTTTGCCTTCTCTGCATAATATTTCCTCCTGCATAAAGAGGGATAAGGCAGGGATTCTTTAGGGATGTTGTGAGTAAAAACTACAGCACACAAACACGTCCGCCTTTATATTCAGGTGTTGGTGGCCCAGTGGTAGGACACTTGCCTTTGGACCAAGAGGTTGTGGGTTCGAATCTGACCTCTGGCGTTACCAACATTGGGTCCCTGAGCAAGACCCTTAACCCTAAGTTGCTCTCAGGGGAACTGTCCCTGAAATTAGGAAAGGGAAGTCGCTCTGGATAAGAGCGTCTGCTGAATGCTGTAAATGTATTTGGAAAGCAGCCCTGCAAGGGAATAATATCCCATTAGCGAAAACAGAAACTGTGGTTATACAAGAAAACAGAGAAGCTGTGCTTTTTCAACCGAAACCCAAAATCTAGTGTAGTGCACCAGTTAGTGGTTCAAAGGTGGAACTACAGCTACTGTACACTCAGAACACCACCTACTGCAAAAACTGTTCAATTTTTTTGGCATGCCGAGTTCAGCTAAATCGCCAGTTTTACAAAAGAAGTCGTGCATTTCATACTGTTCTTATATTAAATTGAACCGAGTTGATAGTTTAACGGTTAGGAAGTTTCCCCCATGATCGGAAGGTCACCTGTCCAAGTCCTGGACCGGTAAAGGTACTCATGAGCAAGGTATCGTTCCCAAGCACTGCTCCTTGGGCGCTGCCCATGTTAGCTGCCCACTGCTCCTTCACAGATGGGTCAAATGCAGAGGTCACATGTGGTTGTGGTGCACTGTGTACTATGCTGTGTTCACAATGACAAATAATCACTCACTTTAGCTATCTGCACAGAAACAGCTTTATATGGTCTGGGGCGGTGGTAGTGAAATCTATGTTGGTGTTTATTAGATTGGGGGGTTCGACTCTGCAGGAACCACCATTGGGGCTCTGAGCAGGACCCTTAACCCCAAGTTGCTCCAGGAAGACTGTCCCTGTAATGGAAAGGAAAGGAAAGTCGCTCTGGATACCGAACATATAAATGTAAACGTCTAACGATGCATTGCTCCATCAGAAACGTGTGGGTTTGAGTAACCGGGACTAATCTCACTACTAAATGTCACCACAACTGACCTTGTTTATGGGAATTGTGAATGCAGGGTTTTCCGAACTTTCCACGTCGTCTTGCCAGTGGTAACAGAGAAGTTCCGTCCCTTTGAGGACCCCATAGACCTCCGACCAAGTGTCAGGATCTTCTCCCGGTTGCTGTACAGACAGAGAAGATGAAAATGTCTAGATGATTTAAAGAGTTATGGAATACTATAAAGTATTATTACTATGCAATACATAATTGTTCGAAAGGTATGGCACGGAGCCCCTCTCAGTCACCCTGAGGGGACCAGTGAGGAAGGTTTCACATGCACACAAGAAACTATCGCACAATCATGAGAAAGTATTAAGAGATGATTTTTAAGAGATGTTTTTGCATCTGCACAAAATATTTAAGCGGGGCAGATATTGACAGTGACTGCATTGACTGCGTTCACGATTGCATTTTTGTCTTTGGGATAGCGACACAGAATTTAGATCTCTCTCTATAAAGACATGGTTTGTGTGCTTGCAACTAGACATCAAGAACATGATTTCTTATTGAAATGTAAAACAAATTAATTTAATTAAAGTGAGAGTTTATTTGTCACTGTGAACACAGCACAGTGCACCACCATGACATTTCTTTGGAAGCGCCCAGGGAGAAGTGCTTGGGGACAGTACCTTGCTCAAGAGTACTTCAGTGAAAGTGAGGGATTATTTGTCATTGTGAACACACCACAGCACAGCACAGCACACAGTGCACCACATTTGACCCATCCGTGAAGGAGCAGCGGGCAGCTAACAAGGACAGCGCCCGGGGAGCAGTGCTTGGGGACGGTACCTTGCTCGTGAGTACATCAGTGGTAACTTTACCGGCCCTGGATTCAAACCTGCGACCTTCTGATCACGGGGCGAACACCCTACTGTTACACTACCAACTGCCCCTTAGTGGTACCTTTACCAGTGGTACCTTTACCAGTCTGGGACTTGAACCAGAACATCTCATGCACATGCAAAACCGTCTCATATACTTGCTAAACAATGGCTACTTTTTTCCCTAACTGGACCCTTTAGGGACTCTGTATTACTGGGATATTTTTAGACATAATTAATGAACCAATCGTTAGACAAATACTAACCTGGATCTTCAGTTTGCTCTTCATGACCCGCTGGGTCATACAGTTGGGTTGGGCCACCAGTCGACAACACACACTACCATAGAGAGGCAACCAGAAGGAGCTCTCCTCTATGAACATACACACATGCACACATTTACCACCCTGAATGAGATCGACAAAGAGGAGTTAAAGACGAGCACTGTGTTTTGTCTCACCCGTGCAGGGGACGGTCAGGTCGTGAGTTCGGAAGGAGTTCTCGACCTGAGCCAGCGTGAGAGAAGTGTGGGCCAGCAACTGATATTTTGGTCCTCTGTGGACAAAATCGCACACCATTAACGAGCCTCTCTTTGTAACCATTTTCTAACGCAAGTTGTTGTGTTCTCCACTTACTGCGTTGTCGGAGTGGACGCATGGACCGGGGAGCCCGTGGGAGAGACCGGTCTGTCTCCGTCCCCGTCGTCATCCGCGCTGACGTTGAGGCCGCAAGCCGTGGCCGACTCTAGGGCCGCGCGCAGTCGCTTGCCAGACGAGCGGCCCAGAGATCCGCTGAGACGGGCCAGGCGGCGTGGGGCATGACCCAGAGTGGAGTCGCCCTCGACGTGGCAGCTGTACAGCTCCAAACGCAGCTCGAAATGTGGAGGAACGTCAGTACTACAAAGCGAAAGAGAGAATAAGTTTACTCGAGATGCATCTTTAACAGATTCTGTAATCTCTAGTAAATAAGAATGTGGGGACAAACTGCTCCTGTTTATTAAAGTATAGAGAGTCTTAACATAATTACAGGGAAATGTGGAAAAGAAACAGCAGAATAAAGTACTAGCTCACAATATGACTGTGTCATCAAAACAGATGTCCGTGAGGGTCCGGTCCACCATCACTAGGTGTGTGTCATAAATCTCACTCCCCACAGAGAGCAGGCAGAACACAGCACATCTGTGCAGGTCTGAGAGAGAGCGTGAGAGAGAGATAGAAGAAAAGATACAGTGTACATTTGGGCTGGGTATCGTTGCTGATTTCCTGAATCGATTCGATTCCGATTCACAAGGTCATGATCCGATTCAATTCTCGATTCGATTTATTTAGAGATTTCTTTGTGTCAATACTAGTTTTGCTTGGTTATAAAATAACTTGTTTTAAAACCGAAGTGTTGCCAAACATCGGCCTTTAGGCCAGACGGTGATTTGAGCGGAGCAGCTTCAGCCATGGCTCTATTTGGTTTCGGTTTTTGGCCGGTCTCACGTTTTTATAGCTCTCCTTGCGCGGTTGCGAGAAGTAGTGCATAGCCGCAGGAAAAGATCGATCCGCGAATTTTTGAATCGATATCGTATTTTTCGAACGAGAATCCATATCGATCGGTGAATCGATTTTTTGAACCCAGCCCTAGTGTACAGGGTAAGTCAAGACATTGGGCTTTGAAACACCAAAAACACAGAAAAAATGCGCTCCAACGTCGAGACAACTGAACTCCCAGCATCTCTACGTATTGTACCGCATGCGCTGCTACGTTTGTCGGCCGCACGAAAATATTTATACAATTTTGTTATCATTGTCATCATAAGATCGAAATATATATAAATATTAAACTTGACCTTACCGCCTTTGTTCTTGAAGTACTCTGAGTCTTTCCATATGAGAGGAATGCGAATATCTAAGGAAACAAAGTCAACGATTAACCGCTTCGCTGAAACACTGACCTTACGGAGAAACAGACTTTGTGCGTAGTGGTCGGTATGAACGTGAGTGTGTCTGTGTGTGGATACTGTATGTGTGTTTACGTATCGATGTCTGTGTGTGTGTGGGTGTGTATGTGTGTGTAGTTACTCTTCCTCCACCTGAAATCGCCACTTTCCCAGAACAAGGCACTCTCCCATCAAGAGTACCGCCATCAGACGATCTGGAACACAGCGACATAACAGAAAACGATGTAAATACTGTATATACCGTACAGTACAGGGCGGTCGGTAGCGTAACGGTTAGGGAGTTCGCCCCGTGATCAGAAGGGCGCTGGTTCAAATCTCAGATTAGAAAAGGTGCCACTGAGATACTCATGAGCAAGGTATCGTCTCCAAGTACTGCTCCAAGGGTCAGCTGCCCACTGGTCCTTCACGGATGGGTCAAATGCAGAAGTCACATTACGTTGTGGTGCATGAGTCTTGAGTCATCCCTGACTGTGACGTTTTGCTTATGAACAGCCACACACTTTTATTGTTTTTAATGCCATCTTGAGGAATGAGTATTTACATAAATAAAGAGCAAAAAATAAATAGCTGTACTTATGGTCTTATTTTCTTGGCATATAAATATAAAGAAATGAGGGGTGGCTCAAGACTTTTAAACAGTGGCATAAAAATCAAGATCTACTGGGGCAAAAAGACTTTCTAAATATTTTTAAGACTTGTTAAAACATTTCTATGTCGGTTAACTTCCACTGTCGTCTATTTTATTCTTTTTCATTCAAAATTGGACTTCATTGAGCCATGCTGCAAACTTTCCGATTCATAAACGGATGTGACTAAAACAGAAAATGAAGTAAATATAGACACTACTGTGCACATGTCCTGAGCAACCCCTAATTTAGGCCTGTTTTGCCTCCCACGTTTGTGTCTTGTGTTTAATATTCTTTTGAGGAAATAGTGTCCAATTTAGTGTCCAATTAAGTCCCACACTGGTACACGTCAAGGCCACACATCAAGGCAGATCATTTAAGAGCACTAATTAGTTGCAGGAAGCAAGCAGACATGAATGGAACAGCACTGACGCAGCACACTGTGAAAGGCCCTGGCTTAAATTCAATTTTGCACAGTATTGTAAAAACAATTTATAGGAGCTTTTTTCTTTTTCTGTGTGAGTGTGTGTGTGTGTGTGTGTGTGTGGGTGGGTGTGAGACCTGCGTCCGGTGCGCTGCAATGCCTGTGTCTCCTTGACGCGCTGCAGCTGGCTCATGAGGGCCATCACTCGAGCGCTGCAGCTCAGCAGGCTTTTGGAGGCCTCCAGAGCCTGATCTCTCTGGGAACACGCAGCCAGAAGCTTGAAGGCACCGTCCCTCACACGCATCTCCCTCTCTATCTCCCTCTGCACATCACGCTCCTGCAGACAGATGGGGAGAGAAGGAGTGAGAGGGACGAAGGGAGGGAGGGAGGGAGGGAGAGAAAGAAAGAAAGAAAGAAAGAAAGAAGGGAGAGAGAGACAGAAGGAATCAGAAAGAAAGACAGAAAGAGTGTGAGAGAAAGGAATAGTGCCAGAGAAAAAAGAGTGAGAAAGAAAAAAGATACAGGGAGAGAAGGAAAGGGAAAGAGAAAGAGAGAAAAAGAAAAAGTTAGAGACAGAGAGATACAGAGAAAGAGAAAAATAGAGAGATATCCAGATAAAAAGTGAGAGAGAGAGAGAGAGAGAGAGAGAGAGGGAGAAATTCAAAGAGAGAAAAGGAAAGACAAAGAGTGAGAAAGAAAGAAAGAAAGAAAGAAAGAAAGAAAGAAAGAAAGAAAGAAAAGAAAGAAAGAACAAAAAGGAGACTTTTTGGGTGTGTTCCATTTCAAATTGGATATCAGTTAAAATGCAACATATGTACAATGTCTACTACTACTACTACTACTACTAATAATAATAATAATAACAATAATAATAATAATAATAATAATAATAATAATAATAATAATAATAATAATAATGTTAAAAGTGTGCACTGTTAATAAATCCATCAGTGATACATTAAATAAGGTCAACTTTGTACCTAGGACTGCACAGTAACTAATGTAGCAGAGCGCAGGGCTGGACGATATTATTTGAATCAAATATCAAATGACAGGCATAAAGAAGTTATACACATTACTGCACGTGTGGTGTAGGTGCTTTAAGTACTTTCAAACTTAAGATGTGTTTTGTAAGCAACTTCCCAAAATCTTGTGCAAAAAACACAAGCCAACTTACGGCTTCTGGTTTTAAAGATGCTTCAGTTACAACAAGGATCTGCCCCAGTCTGTGAAAACGGCGCCTGACAAACTGTGTTTGGAATGACCGAATTGATCAATTTATTACCTAATTTATTTTCAAACAAATCAATTAAGGATATTATTCATATAGGGACACTCGATATACGTCATGTTAACACTGTAAGAGCCCAGCCCATACCAAGGGAGTTCCAGTTCCAGATCTTCACAACAACCTCAGCTCACCAGATCAACGTCACCAGAATTTTAGCCTATCATAGACATTTTACCCATATTTAAAGCCCTTCAGTAACTATGGTTCTCTGCGAAGTATTGTTATGCCTAGTGCAACTTACCGAGTGTTATTTGTGTTTGGCTGCCTCCGTTTTGACCCTTGCTTTCTGTTGTTGGACTACCCTTTTGCCTCTGGCAATTTGCATTCGTTTTGCTGTGTTTTCTGGTTCTGACCTTTGCTTGAATAAACGTACTACGTTTCGTCAATTTCCCCTGTGCCTGCGACCTGGTTCTGTCGACTCTGCGTTTGGGTTCACCCGCCTGCCGTTACAAACACCAGCACGGGCCCCTATTTTGTTACAGTAGTGTTCTGCTTCTTTATTTATAACTCTGAAGTCCAGCAATAAATATGTAAACACAACTTAATCCGCCCCATTTGGAAACGCACAGCTACCTGAGGAGCTGGCTAGTGTGTTTTTATCTAACATTACTAGCAGGATTTAATGAAAGCTGCACTAATCAGCTTTTCCGTCACATGGCGTCTTCAAACAGGCGCTAGGCCCCGCCCCACACACAAGAACGACAACACAGATTACAACACACAAGCTCAAAGCGGCACGACAGCCACCACAGTGCACGTAGGCAACTCTCCTGTTCAGAGCGCTGCTCAAACAAAAAAATTCTTTTTGTCAGATGCGTTCTACCGCAAGTGGCTCCCTCAAGTCAGGCACAGGGTGGCACTGTGGGCACGGTACCACTTTCCCCAAATGAAAAAGCTCGAACAGGAAAAGGAGAGCAAGCGAAGAGAGAGTGGAACGGGGTCAGGGTTTGTCTCCAGATCTGGGGTAGGAAACTGGGCGGCCGCGTTAATGCGGTCAGTTCCTGAAACGTACACATAGTAATTAGCGGGGCTAAAGCCGTCTTACCAAAAACAACAGATAAAAGCAAAACAATCCACGTCCATTGGGGGGAAACTACCACAGACAAAGCTTGGGAAAGCTAAACAAAAAAGAGAAGATATGAAAAGAAAAACCTGGAGACTCGCTAAAGACATATACACAAACATATTTAGCATTCTTGTGGAACCCTAGAATTATATATACAGCACATACAGTACTGTTCAAAAGTCTTGAGAAAGAGAGAGAAAGAGATACAAAGAGAGCGGGAGAGAGATACAGAAAGAAAGAAAGAAAGAAAGAAAGAAAGAAAGAAAGAAAGAAAATGAGCTGTTGAATGAACTGAATAAATGTAAGGTTCATATCAATAACGGGTGAGACACAAATAAGTACAGTAACAGCACAGTTCTCCTTAATTTTGTCCCGAAAAAAAGAAAAAGGAGCACTCTGGATTGTTGGACTACTGATAGGAAACACAATAGCTGGATCTCCTGAATCTGCTGAATTTTTAAACTCTGAACTCTAGAATAAGGGTTAAAGGAACAAAAAGTGTGAAGAAGACAACGACATAATGAATAGAACAAGGCGATTGCTGGCGTCCATCAATCCTATTGAAGTTGTTTTTGCTGTGCACTGAAGACATCTGTGTGCGAGATCAAACACTGAATATGAGAAGAGAGATCAGACTTTCACCTTTAATCCTTGGTATTTACGTCTAGATTTGTTAAACAATGTAGAATATTCATTCGTTCATTATCCGAACCGCTTAATTCCTATCGGGGTCGCGGGGACCGGAGCCTTTCCCGGGAACTACGGGGGCAAAACAGAGACCAACTCTGGGTAGGAGCCAACACACCGTAGGGCACACACACACTCACACTCTCATTCACACTGTACAGAGCCAATTTAGAGTCGCCAATTAACCTATATTGCATGCTTTTGGACTGTTGGAGTCAACCCACTCGAACACAGGGAGAGCATGCCCTACGGCCTTTGAAGCCAGGATCTTCTCACTGTGAGGCAGCAGCGCTAACCACTGCACCATCGTGCTGCCCCCAATGTAGAATACCCAGCTTTTCAAATGAGCAAAAAGACTGGAACAGAATGTTTTACACTAAAAGAAAGTTTATGATTTGGTTGCATACCCACTGCACAGAAGCTGCATCAAGCCTACAACTCATGAACTCCAGCAGATCTTTTGTTTCTTTGTTGGTTATACGTTTCCAGGCGGCTTTAACCACAAAATCTTTTAGTTGATGTCCATCTTGCAGGGTTTCTTGATGAGTGTTCTATTGAGTTTAGTTCTAGCAGTTGACTTGGCCAGACCAATACTTTTGGAGAACACTATACTGTATGTTTTATTATTCTATTACACAAGAACACAAACTAGAAAATTATCAAATCTCTAATGTTGAAAAATGCTGCAAAAACACACACTGAAAAGTTAAGATGGACCTTAAACAGTAAAAAGCACCAAAAACAAAAATGTCTGTTTGAAAAAAGATAAAGAGAGGGGAGGGAAAGATAGATAAAGAGAGATTAACATAGTCAGAAAGGTGGAGGACTTGCTGGGTAAAACAATAAAATCTCTTACTAATCATTCAATTTGTTCAGGTGTATTACATAATCTCTGATAAGAAATTGACGTCCCTGTATGTTTGGAACATCAACACCAGCTGTTTTTGCAAGAAACTATTAAGTTATACCAAGATTCTCCAGTATATATTTGTTCTAGTGGTTTTTGACATTTAAACACCAAAATTAGTCATTCCAAATGTACAGTAATCTTGTGTACAACAGCACTTTAAGATTAGAAATAATCCAGACAATAAATCCTTTATGTAAAGATTAGGACATGCTGGGCAAAGTTCCACTGGACTGTATTACTCAACAGGTCGACTAAAACAATGCCAGCATTTACACTCCAGTCTGCACTACTGTGTGTGTGTGTGTTCATGTATTTATCGCATTGTGGGCACCTTTTTGTCCCCTAAAATCACTTTCATCTGTTTTTTTGGGCTTTGTGGGGACAGTTGAGAGGTCCCCATGAGGAAAAATGACTTTATAGAAAATGTGCTTGTTTTATTTGAGAAACTAAAAGAGGTAAAAGATGTGCTTTTGGTTACTGAGGTTAAGGTTAGGATCAGGTGTAGGTGTAAAATTATGTACTTTAGTCATTATGGGAGTCTGTGGAAAGACCTCACAAAGACAGTAATACAAGACTCTGTGTGTGTGTGTGTGTGTGTGCATAATTTTCCCTTGAAGAGCGAATTTGCCCTTGCATTTACAATTCCTCTCTTGAATGCAAACTGAGCTGTGGACCAAAGCATGTGTTAAGAAAAATGTACTTCTGCTACTAAAGATACCACATGAGATTGAATCCTGACATATCCTACAAAACACAAATTTAATTCAGCTAAAATAAATTGTATGTCTAAATGTTATATATAACATTATATATAAGTAAAACTAAGACAAAATAAATGAGTGTTTAGTTAAAGATGGGACAAATATTGGGTTACATTTCTGCTCCAATTTCAATCCTGATATAAACTGAGTATCTGCTGATACCAAGTTTACTAACTACTTCTTTTCTTTCTTTCATTTTGGTTCTGTGTTCAGCAGTCATGTCAGCAAGTCATTTTCATTCTGCCTGCTCAAATAACTGGCTGAACTAGGCTATTTATCAGCCCACGTCTGCAGTGGGTTTTAAAAGGTGAGAACAAATCCTCTTGCTATTTAAAAGAATGCGATAGAAGGTCAGACCCACAACTGCATGGAGGCTTAACAATGATGTCTTGTTATTTCACTAGGGCTTGAAGTTTTTGTGTCTCTCTGGTAATTCCAAGGACTTTTTACTCTGGTACTATGGAACAAAGTGTCTTGACTCAGAACACCACTTTCTGGTTTGGTAACAGCTCAGATCTGCCATCAGATCTACCATCTCTCTATGCCGTTGACAGCAGCAGATGCAGGACCAGAGCAGCTTGGACTGTGAAAGATTCATCTCACCCCAGTAAATGTCCTAAAGCAAACGCTTTAGGAGCTAAAACAGAAAGACCCAGGAGGAGTTTCTATGCTCAAGATAAAACTTTTAAACCAGGACATACTGACACAGCTTGTTAAAAGATTTACAGAATAAACAGAATTCTCAAAGGATTCACTGTCACCTAACATTATGTCTATGTACATCAAACAGCAAGCAGGCACACTGCCCTTCACATAGATATTCTGTTCTATCTTTGCACACTGTTCAAATATTGTTTATAACTGAAATTTGAGGATATGTTGTTTATTTGAGGATATATTTTTGATATTTTTACCAAATGGGATGCATAACTTTAACCTCAATTTAACTGTATGGTCTCACAAATGAATCAAGGCACATTTCTCTACATGTTGCAGTTATACATGTGCGACATAGAGATGTTGAGAAAAACACCTTGATTCATTCCTGAGACTATACAGTTACATGAATCTTGCTGAATGATGGAGATAACTGTGCGCAGACTTCACATTTTTTCTGTATCTGTAAAAAAAAAAACCTTTCATAAAGCAGTTGTGTGACATCCCACTTCAAGTCAAAGCGTTGTTTTGATTCACTATCTGGATGCTATTTCTGAGTTAAATTTGATCTTGTGTTCATTGACACCACAATACAAAGTGTTCAATTGACCCAAATCTTAAATGCAACCCAAATAGTGAAGAAAAGCAAAACAGTGAGTTGTTATTGTCATAATGGTCTGAGTACATGAAATCCTGAGTTAATTGGGGATGAGATTAACACTGGTTATTCTTACACAAGCAGCAATTCTTTACACAAGCACTACGACTGTACCGAAAGGATTTTTTGGCATTTAGCAGACTCTTATCCAGGGGTGTGTTTCCCAAAAGCATAGTTGCTAACTAACTAGGTTAGCAATTAACATAGTGTACATTAGCAAATAGCACAGTGTTGCTAACGTGGTTAGTAATACATTAGCAACTATGCTTTTGGGAAACACACCCCTGAGCGACTTTCATTTCCTAATTAAAGGGACAGTCTCCCTGAAGCAACTTTGGGTTATGGGTCTTGCTCGGGGACCCAATGATGGTAGTGCTGGAGTTGGATTCCAACCCCTGACCTCTTGGTCTAGAGGCGAGTGTACTGCCCACTAGAAAACCATCACCTCAGATGACAGAGTAAGTCCTCCTCTATAATGGCGCTTCAAAATCTGCATGTCAGTAATGGTTTCTAAGCAAAGAGCAACAGGCTGTTGAAGGAGAGGTGCAGTCTGTCTGACATCCTCCTAAGGTTACAAAATGTTTACAGAGATGACACCTATGATAAGAGCAATGGGGCTCATTCACCAACCATTCCTAGGAAGGAATTTGTTCTTAAAATCCTGTTCACAGTTTAAAAATTAATTTATGACATACACCAATGTTTTCTTCTTTGAGGTTTGTTCTTGATAAGAGCGGAATCCACAAATAGTGAAACTACTAACAAACATTCTAAAATTCTACTGTTGTATATCACACTGTTTAAATGTAAACATTGATCATCATAAGAATGAACCAGCAAACAATTTAAGAACACTCCCTAAACCTGATGTAGACTTTTCTTAAGAACAAATGTAATAAAACACCCATAAAGATAATTGTGAATGAGGCCCATTGTGCCCAGATGGAAGTTGTTTAAAGAGGAAAGCAGGACTGAAGACAAACCACACAGCAGGAGACCATCAACTGCAACAACTGACCAATTTTTTGGTACCGCTTGTGATGGCGACTCTTTGAATAATACTTCAGTATAGAGAACAAATTACTGTAACATTCAGTGTTGGGGAAACTAGTTTTGAATTGTAGCTTTGTAGCTTGTAGCTACCAGTTACAGAGTAGCTAACTACATCAAAGCTGTTTCATCCAGTAGTACTTTATATTTGTGCTGCAGGAAGTTTGAAACATCATTTGAAAGTAAAAGTAACATGAAAACTATATATTTTTAAAGAATGTAATGTCAAACTCCAATAAGGCTTCTTAAAATTTACTCCCAAGTGAGTGATTATTTGAACACAACCAAATGTGACTTCTGCATTTGACCCATCCGCGAAGTAGCAGTGGGCAGCACCCAGAGAGCAGTACTTGGGGACAGTACCTTGCTCTGAGTACCTCAGCGGTACCTTTACTAGTCCGGGACTTGAACCAACTCCCTAACGTTACACTACCCCGTTTTGGAAGTGGAAAGTGTTTTGATTTTAGGCTTGCACCATAAGTTACACTGTAATGTTTAATCTCTGTGCGTTTTGCCGAGTCATACACAGTGTTGGGAAGACTACTTTGAAAATGTAATGCGTTACAATTACAAGTTACCCTATCTAAAATGCAAGGGTAGTGTAACTATTTCAATTCTATTACTTTAAGAAAGTAATGTAACTAATTACATTTGATTACTTTTCTACATTTTGAATGAATTTTCTCAACTGTCAACCATTTTCAGTTTTTGAAACCTGGTTAACCTTACAGCATTACTCAACACTCCTTTTAAACTCACTCAACACAGCCACAGCCGTGTCGGACTTCAACACCTAAACACCGCTTTACTGTGAGATAGCCAATGTTTCTGCAGAAGATATTGAGATGTAACTGAAATTGTAATCCTGAATATTTCCTGAAAGTAACTAATTTAATTACACATTTTTTCAAAGTAACGTAACTGACTACTGTTACTTGTATTTTGTAATTAAATTACGTAATTTTGTTACATGTAACTCGTTACTCCCCAACACTGGTCATACATAATGATAAACACAGCCACTGATTGTTGCTCCTGTCTTCGCCAAAGTGGACTCCATCCTCCGACTCCATCTCCCAGCTGCCAAGAGCGTCCTTGTCAAGATGTAGTGGTTTACTACAGCTTGATGAACTACTCCCAAAACTGCTCCCAATGGATAAAAATTGAACGACCCGTCAGTTGATAAAAAGGTGTGCCCATGTTGGCTTTACTTTTGCGTTTCACGTATTCCAGGACCACGACACTCCACACCCATCCCAAAACTGGCCGGTGAAGCTCTCACCTGTGCCGACTCTTCGAACACGCTGAGCCGAACTCTTCCTCTGCGCACCTCCATCTCCACCGCGGAGCCGCGCGCCACCGTAGCCCGGGAAGACTGGTTTCTGCAGAACATCGCGTCAAACTTTCCCCACCTCACCCGCGTCCATTAACTTCGTTTGGAAATGTTCTTTTTGCCAAAGAACCTGTGTTCATGAAGTGTAAGTTTGACACAAACGACCCGACAGTGAAGCGCGCCGACGGCCGGACCGGAGCTGGCTAACGAACGCGGAGGTTGGTTCCGCGCAGTCGGTCCGCCTCCCGTTATAAACGCAGTGCTGCAAGCTTCCCGCAACAAAGCACATGTCCGCTAGAGGGCGAGCGCGAGTGAGTCGGAAACGAAGGGCGCTGACAAGAGCTACACCTACTGCTTTAGTTACCAGGGATTTTTCTTCTCAAGTTACTTATAGTGTAAAATAAAGTAACTCTCTTCGCTGATACATTTCAGTGCACTGGACTTCAAGTTTTATTCGTCATGTCTTAACACAGGGTGAGTATTTCAATGTGAAGTTAGAGACAAACTACTTTCAAAATTGCGTGTTAATTCTTAGCGTTTAGCATTTTGAGGTAACGGCACCGCATGCACCTGTTCATTTTGGAGTTTCCTCGTTCGCCCACAAGGGCACATTTACAACCCGGAAGCTCTACCGGAGTCGCGCATCTCCCGGTCTCCAAAAGCTCTGCTTAAAGTTAAGCCGAGTTCATGCGACATGGGTTATGCCAAAAATATGGAGGACTAAACATGGCAATTATAAATAAATAAATGTGGGAATAACTAAGTAAATATAGAAATAAATACATACATAAATACAATTTGGCCAGGAAAATTGTTTGATGTATTCCTACATTTGTTTATTAATGTATTTCAAGATTGATTTATTTCTGAATTTCCACATTTCTTCTTTTATTTATTTCTGTGCTTTGAGTGACTTGTATTTGAGAGTGTTATGTCTTGTCTATTCAAGTTTCAGAGCCATATCTCCAGTAAAGCCAGATTTAACAGGGGAGGCATATTCTGGCAGTATGTCGCCGAAAAATGTATCCCCTTTTAATTTCAGAATCAGAATGAATTTGAGGTATGTTGTCCCACAGAATGAATTTGTTTTAGTGGCACCAAGACATTAAAAGGCAAAAAATAAAAATGTGTTTTTATGTTCAAGATACTAATATAACTATAAACAGAAGAATCTGGATAGTGTTACACAAATGAGAAAAGTGCAAGGAGAGCCGTATCTTATAACCACACCCAGAGACGTTTCAAACATAATATGCACTGATCTCTGAAAAACAGTGTAATAAAGTGAAGATTGCCACATCTATACAATCGATATCAGCATGCGTGTGATAAATAGCAGTATAAAACGTTTTCGAACCGCAATCTATTTGAATGTATTTGTAAGTTGTATATCTGTATTTTAACAAAATGCTGTATCTTATAACATGTATGTCGTATGACACGTTTTATGAGTTTACATGAGCAGGAACAATCATTTTCACCCGTGTTCGGAATAACACCAACCACACACAAAACAAACACTTGCTGTTTTTAGGTAATTAGGTATGATCCATGATCTTAGGCAGGGCATTTCAGTTTGTTGTCCCATAATCAGTTACAAAAGATTATGGAACAGTCTTCCGAAGACTTACATAAGAGAATATGAAAGAATTAATCAAGAAGTAACTCAACATTTTACTCATTATACACACACCATTGCGCAAAAGTCTTCAGCCGCCCTTCCTTTCCTAAATTTTGCTTCCAAACAAAAGTCCCTTATGTTTTATGTGTTTTGAATCAGTTGGTATTTTGCATTTTGTATTTAATTTCCTCAGTGCCTTTTGTCTGTGAAAGGCCCATTATCATTCAGTTGTACTCACTTAGTTAGCTACATTATTATATTTAAATCGGCCAAACAAACCTCATTACAATAAGGCATTTTATTTTAATATTTACATTCTTGTGAACAAGCTGGACACAATATAAATTTGAGAAATTTGCAATACTGAGAATAAAACTCAATTTCAAGGAAAACAAAAAACTACATCGTTTTGTTCTTCCAAAACCAAAAGCTAAAATCTATACAGAATTGGAGTTCTTAAAAATGACTGTATAAATACTGTAAAAAACCCAAAAACAAACAGAAATTAAATACAAAATAAGGCAAATAAATTAATGTCTGAATGTTCTGTTTCTCCAGATGGAAACAAACAGGGAAAAGGCCAGTTATAGAAATTTTAATTCCCTTCTTTAAAAATAATATTAAAACTTTTAAGTTTTCCTATTTTCTTTACATGGTTTTCACAGACCCTGTGCACAGTATGACATGGTTTGGAATTGAAATAGAGAACAGAATGGGTGAAATGAAAGATTATAATTATTACAGCAACAATATTATGTATTATTTTATAATATGTGAAATAAAGGATTATGAATGACAACAAAATCCAATCTGTGTGTTCATTAAACACATGCCATTGTTCAAGTAATTTTTAACATTTCTATTTAACGTAATCCAATGGTATAAAATAAGAGTCACAATATTACAACTGTCCATTTTGTTTTGAGGTGTTTGAGGTTATTTAATCTACAAGATCAAATCATACCTGTTACAATCACTTGAAAAATGAGCGGATTAACCTTTCAATCCATTCCACGCAGAAAGGACCTCACATTTTATCCGCTGAGCATGAGTGAGAATTAAGACATTTGCAATGTCCATGGTCCATGGTCTGCATTGTTTCAAGTCATGTTGGTAATGTAACTAACAGTGACCGTTAGCACGCCACAGATTAGCTTACTATTGCTTGTTTTAATAAGGAGGGTTTCCCCAGTGGAAGTTGAGTTCTAAGTAACATGTAGAATTACTACCTGCTGCCTCACCGGGCTTCACGTTAAAAGCACTTGTGCTGTCTTTCCATTTCCTTCAGGAGTCCACGCCTCTTTACTCGGCATCTTCCAGTGCGTCCACCACGGTGAAGATATCGCTGAAGAAGTACGCAGAGACGCTGGTAGGCTCCTCCTCTTTGCTTTGACAGGAGACCTCAGGTTGCTCAGGGGCGCTCATCTATGACAAACAGCAGCAGACAGATTGGAAAAAAGGGACAGAGGACCACAAAAGGATAGAATGAGATCACTATATCATTATTACTAATCTCTAATTTCTGTTCAACAAATCAAATGTTTGCAAGCTTGTGAACTTTGCCGCAATCAGCCAAAATGACACTGATGGCCAAAAATGTATCCTTTTAAATATGTCAAGAAAAAATAGGTTGAAGGTTAAATATGAGGTATTAATAAACCAAACAACTTTAAAAGAGGAACAAAGCACATACAGAGAACCACAAATAAACTACAGTAATCATGAAATAGAGAGGGAGAGAAAAAGTGAGAAAGAGAGAGCATGTAACTCTCCTGTATTATTATTATTATTATTATTATTATTATAATAAAGCAAGATGGAGAGAGCCTTACAACTGGTTCCCTTATTGTGAAATCTAATATTTCACTTAATCTTTATAATTTTTCATTAAATCTTTTAATTTTATAATCCATACTTAGGACCATTTCGAAGGGTGTTAAGTCATTTAAAAGGACCTCAACAAATGTCTACAAGTATAGTAGAGAAGAGAGAGACAGAAAGCCATAATCAGGTAAAGGTGTTGCTCATAAATTCCACAATGTTTCCATAACTTTCCAACTTGCTTAAAGCTCCAATATAGAAGGTTTGAGCAAGGTGTAGTATAAACACCGCTTTAGGTACAGCTGATCAGGTAACCAGCATCCCTAAATCCTTAATTACTTCAACGAAGTTTGTTCGGCTTTGCAAGTGAAGTAAACCAACAGGGCCTGGCTGTGTGCTGAAGACACTCATATACAGTTACCTCCGCAGCAGAAGTGGACGTAGAGACGTGTGGCTGCGTGCCGGCTGGTGATGGGTTCACAGAAGTGGGTTGTGAAGTGGACGCAGGCCCGCTGGGTGTCGTACTCGTCCCTGGCGTGGAGCGCTTCCTGTCTGAGCGAGTGACGCTGACGGCTAGTTTCGGAGGACCTGCCGTAGTCCTGCGTGCGGTGCTGGTGGAAGACGATGGCGGAGCGCTCTTGTTTGGAATGAAGGACAGGAATCCCTTGGGTCTCCTACCGGATCTAGAGATGGTAATGTCCATACAAATGAACCACTTCAATTCTGTACAGTTTTACATATAATTGGGGAACAATACATGAGATTGAACGACTCACTGAGCTACAGTCTAATTCCTTGAGAAGTTGTGAGCGTGTTGTGGGTGTAAAATGTAGACGGAGATGTTAAAAGGAGAAAGTCAGTTTATTATATATGTTTCTGATTCTATTTGACCTGTTCATGAGCTGCTGAGCAAATTTTTCCGCAAGGAAAGTAATAGCTCTCTGGAGACGTGTTGGAATAATTAAAAGAATATTTCGCTTATCATATTCTCTGTATTCATGAAAGATGTTTTTGTGTTAGTCTAAGAACTACTAAAGTTGTATTTTTATCATGCTTGCAAATGTCATGTAAGCACAACTGAAAAGATAGCATATACCAAATTAACTGCGCCGGTTCTAAGTTCCTGTCTGTACGTCTCCGCTGGACTAAAGGTGTGAAACCACAAAAGAACATAGCAAGCTCGGCTCACGTAGTCAGGTACCCTGCGCAATAGAAGATTGTCAAGTGTTGTTCAATAAAAGCAAGAGGGAGTACTGACCTTGAGTCAGTCTCTTGCACTGTTAAGCTGGGTTGACTTCCTTTGCGCAAGTAAAGCTGTACATGGTGACTTGTGTCTTTATTTGTCAACAGCGTAAATAGAGAGAAGATTTTTTTCTCTAACAAGATGCCACCTTGTGGCCAAAATATGGAACTACATTTTTTGACCTGGGGAAAAAAAGGACAGAGAGGTGCCTCGAGCTCTGAGAGACAGCCAGTGAGCTCTCATCTGGACAGCGAATTGTAAATATGCATCATCGACACGTTCCAATCCGTAACCGCAATATTTAATCTATTTTCTCACTCTACCTGAAAGGAAGGCAGTGCTGTGCAAATGGTCGGCCAATACTCGTCTTGGAGTACTAGCCCTGAGCACTGCACTGCACTTCATGATGAATGATTAACACCAGCACCCAATATCCATCCCACTCACTCAACAGAACAGGAACCCCTAGTTTAGATCCCAACCTGCTCACCTGGTCAAAGGAGCTGCTGTAGCTAAGGGTGTGATTTGATGTACAGGCTGTGACTCCAGCCTTGAACCGCTTGCTTCTGTGGTTGTCGTGCGAACACTCTTCTCTCTCTCCGCAAAGTCGTCCTGTCCCACAGAACCTTAGAGGAAATAGGCCCAGACTGCATCTGAGGAGGCAGACTTCTAACCTGTGGGCATCACTTAATCGGGTGCAGGGTCTTTGCATAACGGATGGAATCTTAGTCCTTTTTTCCAAGCCAACTAAGAAGACGTTTCTTCTACTAAAGTTGTTTTCGAGCAGCTGTCTTTTAATGAAATGTTTTATGGCACAGTCTCTTCAGACAACATGTCTTTATGCGGTGTGGAAGGAGTTGGACAGCTCCCGTCTGTAGAGGGCACTGGCGACAATCCTGGTATGGTCGCTTTCTGGAGGTTTTTTTCTTAAGCGTTGAATAAGTTGGGCTTAACCTGTAACTTACAAAAAGAAGAAAAGAAAAAGAAAATGATAAAGGAGAGCCCCAAAGTTTTTGCATATTGTCGCTAGTTTAATGAGATCCTCGTAAGTCCATTTTTGGTCTTTATTTTTTGTCATAAAACAATTCTATTGATTCAAGATTCAAGATGGTCAGTTCGTTTTGCTTTAACCAAAGTGTTGAAACTCCACTGACGCTTACATCTGCGGCCAAACCCTCTTAACTCCACCCCCTTGTCATCCAGAGGACCGTGAAGAAGCCAACAGCGCAACAAGTCATGACGTCTTTTATTTTGTCTTGTTTTTCACGCAACGTTCATATATTTAGAATATACTGTACATCGTTTTTTTCTTTTTTTGTTTTGGACACAAGGCCTCATTCACAATGACGCTCGAACCAGGCGTTTTTCTGGCGTTTGTGGCGCCAGGTGAGCGCCGACTGAACGCCGACTGCCTTCTGCCAGTTCATTGAGCAAATCAAAAGACATCCACACGGGCGCGCCTGCCAGCACTGGCATTCGCCAGCTAAACAAAATTGCATGCAATGTTTTCTGGCGCCAAAACTCGATTTAACGCGAGAAACGACGCTTATTGGCGTAACGCAGGTGAAAATGCCAATCTAACGCAGTTACAAACGCAGCAAAAACGCCAGATATGTCTAGAGGGCGTTATTTTTAACGTCTCGTAGGATTTAGGTTACCGACGGAGGCGATATTCTGCTTTGAGATGGGACCAGTGGCATCTTTAACACCCTTACCTCTATGGCCTCTTTCTAAAGGTTTTGGTCTTTTAGCTGGAGGTTCTGTCTCCTCATTGCTTTCCTCAGGACATGGTTCCACTAGAGAAACACACCGACCATTACACAGTGGCCATGAAAAGTCAATTTTGACGGCTTTCACAAACAAATGTTAAAATATTCCTAAAACTTAACATTATTTAAGTTTCAATCAAATGTTGGTGAAGTTTACAAACAGATTTTTAAAGCACAAACAGCATTTTGTCAAGCTGCAGAAAAACAAATGTCTCACCTGTTTGTTCAGTGGCACATCCCACAGCAGAAATCTGCACAGAATTATGACAAATCATCACTACTGGGGGAAAATCATTAACATTTTGTATTCACTGACAATGCAACTGGCAAACCAACAGATCGAGCATTTAAATTTGTGGTTAATAGATTCAGGAATCTAAATACAAATCACAGCTCAATTCATAATGATAATCATGCTATGAAGCCATGTGCAAGTCCTGTCGAAATGTGCCAAACGTGAAATATATAAATAATCTTTTAAACTGCCTGACTATATGCAACAGAGGAGGGAAAAAAATTCTAATCCGGAGAGTTATAAACCAGCATCGAGTCACCTCACTTCTGTAAGATCATTCACAAAAATATTCATTCTCTGATAAATTTCAGCTACCCCCGATCATGTCCTCACCGGGCTTAAAATAGGACGTTCTCTCCTGATTTGCCCCGACTCCACCTTTCCAGGTTTTGTGACTCTTCTGTTGTCCGTTTCCTCCACTTGCTCCTTCGTTATGGGCATCAGAGCATCTGGGAGATCGACAAAGAGACTCTGCCTGCAGCTGGGCCCCCTGCTCTTAGTCTAACTGTGAACTCTAGTACTGGGAGAACAGAGGGAGAAGGAAAGAGTGAGGACAGACAAGGAGATTTTCAAAGGATTATTAAACCACTGTACACTAATTGATTAATCAGTTTGAATTTGCTAAGTGATAAGTGTGCTCTCTTAATATGTCTACGGCAAGCGTGGATTTCTGAATTCTAATCTTTAGACCTGAAAATCTTAGCAGCGAGTACTACAAACTGATACTGTCATGAAGACTGGCTATCACCTCAAACATAGCTTAAAAGTTTCAAAAATTAATATGACTGAGATATCAATATTCAAAGGAGTCGGGCTTGTCACGCCTAAGTGAGAAACGGAGAAATCCTCGCTTTGAAAGTATATATCTCAGTCATATGTCGCCCCATCTATTCGGAGCATAGGTATCGTTTGAAGGTTGATTTATGCCCTTTCATGAAAACATAATAACTCAATTTTGAAAGCGACTGGTTTTGCCGTGGAGGGTCACATATAGGCTTCATAAAATAAAAGCACAAGTCAGCTTCTAGGTCTACAGTATAGACCTTCCACTGTTTCAAAACACTAAAAACAAAAAATCCAAAATTTTACCCCACACAACATGAACGCTCTTTTTTCTCGGAAACCTCCGCTAAGTATTAAAGTTTACTGGTTTTGCCAGGAGGGTCAAGACACATTGTAATGCACTTTTTTCACAGAACTGTTCAAAAAGACAAACAGCTTGCTCAAAACGCAGCAGCAAGAGTACTTATCAAGACTGGAATAACTAAACTGTGTGATTTACCTATACCCAAGCAAGACTACATTGGTTACCTTTTTCTTTTAGAATTGATTTTTATTAGGGGTGGAAATTTAACGCGTTAATTGCGATTAATTAATTAAAAAAAACCACAAGTAAAAAAATAACGATTAATCACACTTTGTATTCCATAAAAGGAGAACTCCTGTCAATGCACGCATTTCTGGTCCAATTTATTACACGAAAGCTGCAAAAATGAAGAATCAGAAGAAAGCGCGCGCATTGTTAGACTGATCGGAGGCAATTTTAATTTCTTAAAGACTACCTGACGAAGCCTTGATAAAGCGTGGTTTTGTGCAACTGTGCCAAAAAGGAGTTTGCATACCACCGGGTTAATTCAACTGCACGGGTACCATCTAACATGCTGCAGCGAGCGACAGAAAACTGTGGGAGCTGTTACGCCAGCAGTCCCAGTTCGGTGCACCAACAAAGGTGTCGGCAGGTGTCTGTTTTGAATTGAAATGCAGTTTAAATGCTTCTTTTTTTTTGTTGTTGTTCAGAGATGAAAAGAGCTTGAGTTTACAATATTCGTGTCCAGCGTTCATTATTTGGTGGATTCCTGTCGCCCACTAAAACCCTTTTTAAATTCTAGTAAAACATTCGCGCTTTTAGGGCAAATTTTCTTGTGAGATTAAATGCATTAATCAAGATTAATTAATTACAAAGCCTCTAATTAATTAGATTAATTTTTTAATCGAGTCCCACCCCTAATTTTTATATACTTTTAGTAGTATTTAAACCTTTAAAGGACAGGCATAATCGTGCATTTTAAAGCTCATACAAGAAATATAGAGAACCACCCTTTAGCCTTGAACCTGACCTTAGATATCCATCAGGCTTCTTCTCTTAGCATTTAAAAAAAAACAGCTGGAAACATACACCCAGGTTTTAGTTGATTTTTTTTTTATCTCACTAGATTATCCTAATTATTGTGTTTTTATTTTGTATTACTTACTGATTCGATTTTATACTTATTGTTTTTATCATTATTCTCTGTAACGCACTTTGCAGAGCGGTTACCCCAAATTGAGTTGCTATGAGACATATGAAATACATCTATTTCAATACTACTACTACTAATTAATAATAATGATAATAATAATATACAGAATGCATGAGGACTGATCTTTTATTTAATTGCCTCCTGGTTTCTAGAACCTCGGCTACTTGGCATTATCAGCTTCTTCATGCACATAGGCTTTGTTCTACCCTCGAGGGCGCTTGTACACACTCCTCCACCTCTGTCAGTGATTGTGAACTTCCCACAAGAGAGAGGATAAACACAGGCTTCCTGAGGCCGCTAGCTAGGTCTAGCGGAAGGTTGCAGCCAAGGAGTCTCTGCCCGACTGCTTGCCGCACTCCCTCATGAAGCCCCACACCTTCCTTAGGCAGAGGTGCAGAGTCCTGTCTGGACACAGCTGTGTTACGCTTGTCCCGGCTTGCTTCAGGGATGGCCTTTGGGGATCAAATACAAAAGGTCTTAGTACATCACATGCCACTCGCCAACTTTGATAGAGTGAAAAAGAAAGAGACTTTTCTATTGGCAGTGAAATATAGTACACTGAGGTTCCGTACAAGTAAAAAAGTTATGGCTCTATGTCTTTTTGTGGAAGTAGGTGGATTTGCTGCAAATCTGCAGGTGCTTTCTGATATTCCATTTGACTGGCAGTCAATTCCGAACGACAACAAAGGGACACAAACGGTCAAGACTGTAAACAGCCTGAGCAAAAAATGCAGAAGGGAAAAGGAAAAAGTTCAGAAGTAATGTTAATAAAGAGAAAAAGAGTTAAGGTCAGTTAGTTTTAAAAGCACACCATACCACAACGCATCAAACAGGGGATAACCAACATAGGTGGCTTTGACAATAAGGCTAATAATTACTTCACATTAACCTAAAAAATATCACATCTTCAGTGGTCATATTGCACTTACACTGCTCTCTGATCCCCCAGATCTGTGCTGTTACTGAAAAACCATACTGCTTTCAATGGGTTCTTGTAAACAGACAGTTACAGGACATTCTAGATTAGTGACATTCAAGTCAAGACTACGCTAAATTAGTTTGGAACTAAATAAAAAGAGTTCTTAATAATTCTACTACAGCCACACTTTGCCTACACAGGTGGATGGCAGCCCCTATAGACGCTGTTCTACATGGACCCAGACCGACTGTTTACTTTTCTTGTGAAGTGGCAGAGTATTTCTTCTTTACTCTCTGCATTTCTTATGGTAGCGTATGCACATGCACAGGATTTTTCCCCAGACCAATTTCATGCATTGAAACATATTTACTTTATTACAAAATTGTGCACTTTGTATTAAGACGCCTTTTCCTTATTTTCTTTGAAATGAGAAAAGAACATTTTATTTATGATTGTTTAATTACTAGTGCCCAATTCAATTTGACAAATTAATAACAACTACCGTTAGCATGTTGTGTTTGCTATTTACTTACACTCTCTTGAAAAACACTTGGAGCTGCACTCAGATTTAAGTGAAAATGTGACCTCCACGGCAAAACCAGCCGCTTGTCGCAAATGTTCAAAATTGAGTTATGTTTTCATGAAAGGGCATAAATCAAGCTTCAAAACGATACCTATATCGAATGAATCGATTTATTGATGACTGAGATATCGAATATTCAAAGGAGTTGGGTTTTCCTGTCACGCCAAGGAGAAAACGGAGAAATTCGCTCTTCGAAGGCTGACTATCGCCAGAGCACTTCACAGACGCTGGTGCGGTCGCGCTACGCCAGTATTTACACGTAGCCTACGCTGCATCTTTACACAGCCACACGGATAGCTCACCTACAAGTAGGTTAACTGAAACTCGGAGACGCATGATGATTCCGAGAAATATTCACGCTTAGTCAACCAGTGGATTTAGCGAAATATTGAAGTAGAGCGGTCAAAACAGAAACTTTAACATTCTGCTGAATTGAATTCTCACCTCAAGAAAGTCACCTTTTTGGGATGGAAAGGGTGATTTTTCAGCGAAATTTATCCTGGTTTCCACAACAGGCCAGCATCGAATTCTCCACTAGCCTAAAACACTAAAAACAAAAAATCCAAAATTTTAACCCACGCAACAAACGATCATTTTTCTCGGAAACCTCCGTTGCAATAAGCGGAGCCAGAAAGCGGGAGGGTCAAGCAATGTGACTATTTCTCATTAAGTAACACACTACAGTGGTTGCGTTATTACAGTGCACCATAACGCAATGTGAGCTCTGCTTTTGACCCATGCATGAAAGAACAGTGGACGTCTAACACGGGCAGTGCCCGGGGATGGCACCTTGCTCATGAGTACCTCAGTGGCAATTTTATCGCCTTTTGGATTCGAACCGCCTCCGACACGGGCAAACTCTCAACTGTTATGCTACCAGCTAAATAAACTAAATAGATATGAAAAAATAACAAAAATTGTATTTTAGCTGATTTGACAGCCAGTTGTTGACTACATACAGACACTGATACAACTACTAAGCTACAGAATCACAGCATTGTTCCAGACCTTGCTCGAGGTCATTTTCACATGCATTTTATAGAGTAACGCCATAGAACAGTTTAATCTGCCTGAGCAGAACTTTCTAGTTCCAGGGTTTGCTTACCTTTCTGCTCTGGCCTTGACTCTGCAGGAATCCGTGTGGTCCTAGGGCCCAGATTGGGTCGAGGTTTGGGTCCGCGGCACCTTCTGGTGGACTGAGGGGGCTTCACTGAGCTGTCAAGCACTGAAGCTTGCTGAGGCTGTTTCCTTACCCAGACACTAAGATAATGAATTCTCAACTTGATTGCATGACGTCAGCAGGACATAAAATAACTTACACACAGACCTGATAACATGGCTATATACAGGTTAGTAGGAGGTAAAAATGTCAAAATCTACTAACAGCACAAAGGGTTAGAGCTCTGCTTAAACCCCTTTGAGTGGAAACAAGTGATGGTTAGTAACCTGTGTGGCCTGCTCCATTCGAAGTTCCATGTCTGCTTCCTGCACTCTCTCTGTTCCAACACTAGCGTCAGGGCCTCCATCCTCCAGTGAAATCTGTGGAACAGAGCTGCCCACACTCCTTCCACCACCCACTCTCTGTCCAGCATCTTCTAAATTCTCTCCCTGTGTTTCAGGCTGAGGCTTCGCAGCAGAACTCAGAATGGTGCCAGTCTCACCGGGCTCTTGCAGAGTCTCCAAAGTGACTTGATTCTAATATCGGATTTTTGCTTAACAGTAGAAGGAGTTATGGGTAAAGCATGGCGTTGTTTCTGGAGGATCAGGAACTGGTTTTGGCACAGCCTGGTTCTTCTGCCCCCGTGTGGCTCTAGAAGGTCGGGCCAGGTTGGGTTTGGGTTTGGGAAGGCGAATCCTCTGCATCTGTGGAGCGCTTTTTAGAGGTGGCGACAACTGAGCCTTCTGACTTGGTGTTGTCTGGCTGAACATCAGGGTCCTGTGAGCTAGCTGGCTCTTGGCAATCTTTCTGGAGACTTGTGGAGATGGTGGTTCAGAAACACTGGCGACATCAGGGACAGTATTACAAGTCACAACACTGCTTTCACATTTGGCAGCAGTACTGACAGACGGTTTGGAGACTGGCACTAGACGTATGTTCGTTTCTGTCTTTGAGGGCTCTGTCGTTTCTAAGACAAGTTCTTGTTGGACTCCTGTTGCTCAAGCCCACGTTTCTTCAGTAATGATGACGCCGCCACAAAACAGATACACAGCTTAAAAAAAAAATCACGCTCATGTAACGCCTCAACAATTCCAACAAAAATGACAACGATCCATCATGACATGCTTTTGACACCTTCTATTAGAACCAGCATTAACGTTTCAGGAATCTGAGCTACAGCGTCTCTTCTATTAGATCAGTCAACACGGGCCACACTCCCCACATGCACAGTGAGCCCTTCATCTCTAAGTGGTCACAATGCTACGACTGGTCATTTTTCACCAATGTAAAATTGCAAAATCGCGAAAAAAATAAAAATTGAACACTTATTTTCTAGACAAAACAGATCTGTTTTGCCTGTAAGCAGTGTCTTGCTGATGGCGCCAGGGTAGAGAGTTTCCGATGGTCAAAAGGGTTCTGGCTGCTTCCGTGTAACTCTCTTCAGACACTGAACAGATCGAACAAACAACGTTGGCTTAATTTAAAAGCAAAGACAGTGCAGGCCAACACCAGCAACATGCATAACAAACAAAAATGAAAACCTTGATTTTTTTTTCCTCACCTTCAACATGCTCTGGAGCCAAGAACTCAATTACATCCTAGACAATGAACAAACAATTTCAATTAGATCCCAGAAAATGCACTGTACCATGATGAAAATACTGAAAAATGATGGCATTAATGATAACTCTTCCCTGGGATTGGGCTTCAAAAATGCATTAACGCTTCCAGTGCAAATGGTTGTTTCAAGTTCTGCAGTTATTCAACACACATTCAACAGAATTCCACACTCTTGCAGATTTCATGTCCAGCTCTATACTACTCCCAGATCCACCGCTACTGAGCCCCGTGAGCAGGACCCTTATCACCAAGCTACTGCAGGGAGACTGCCTCTATAATTCGTAATCAGTCAGTTATAAAGTACACGGTCATCTCATCCGTCGCATCAGTTAAAGACATCTATAACCGAACCTACTAAAGCTACAGGGTCACTTACGACAAGCAGGTCAAGCTGATGTTCATAAGGCACGAACCCAGAGGGCTGCGCGCCGGCTATGAGGACTCTGAGCACACAGCGTTCTGGGACATTCCCAGGACATCAGGAACGTTCAGAGAAATGTCCAGCTAGGGAGCCCAATGGCCAGGGTGATGGTGAAGAGAGGATGAGGAAATTGGCAAACATGCAAAAAAAATAGAAATAAAATTAATGAGCCGCGATTCGCAAAGGCAGGCTGAACAAATGAGCTCCGGTTGAGGAAATCTGCAATATTAAGTAAGTATTGTTTTGCTAATAAAGAAAGGCTTCCTGATGCAGTTCTTCACTTTTGCGGCTACATTGTCTTAAAAAAGGTTGCACTAAAAAAGGCCATTATTATGGAACACACAAACAAAAGCATATTATGAAATAAACATAAAAACTTGACAAGCCACATACATGAAATGAAAGTGGATACACAATTTCACCAAGCTTTCAGTAAGTGGGTTCTGATTAGGACTGGACGAAATGGCCTAAAAAATAATATTAGGATATACTATACATATATATACATATATATATATAGCGCCCAGGTATTTCTTCTGGCAGGAAACCACATTTCCATAATCCCCTGAGCCGTTTAATTAATAATGTATGATGTGTCCGAATAACATCGCAAATATTGCATTAAGAGAAAGCTGCTATTTAACAACCAAATGTATTTATTATCCGTCATAGTGGAAAGATTTGATCGAACTGAGTTCGAGTAATATCGCGATCGAAGTATGTTAAAAGTTTATTTAACAGGTAAAATAATAATTATGACGAGATTTATCGCTTTTGGAGCATTGCAGAATAACGGAACCAGTCTCTCTATCCTCTTCTTCCTCTTCGCTTCCAGAACACAACAGTACCAAAGTCGCATCACCATAAGGTAGGCTGACTTCCTAGCGATGATGTCCTTGTGTTTGTAAGCCCCGTAATGATGATTGACGTATCGGCATTGACCAAGTAATGGTAACCTCGCAAGGATAGATAAGCCCCTGCCACAACCGGCAGCGCTGATTTGCCGATGCACCGCCACAGCACACGCGCTAGGACGTTTGAACGTTTTTTTTTTTTTTTAAATATGGCTGGTAAAAAACGAAAGGCAATAAGTTACAAACTGAAACAGTAACAGAGCTGGTCCGATAAACTAGGAAAGATTACTTTTATGTAGAATCAAAAAGTACCAAAGGCAAAACTGTCAACGTCAAAGCTTATCGATAATCCGGTCTTTAAAAATGTAGCCCGAGGACCTGATTAGTAGAGCTGGGTATCGTTGCTGGCTTCTGAATCGACCATTCCTATTCATGCGCCGCGACCCATTCAATATCGCATTTATTTATATTTCTTTGCGCCAATACTAGTTTTACTTGGTTGAGGCGGAACTTTGTCTTAAAAACCGGCGTGTTGTTAAAACACGCCTTTGTGCCAGACGGTGATTTGTTTTAGAGCAGCTTCTGCCATGGCTCTATTTGCTCGGTCAGCCTTGTCTCGCTTATAGCTTCCTCCCGCGCGTCGCCAGAAGTAGTATAGTCGCGAGGACAAGATCGATCCGCCAATTTTGAATCGACATCGTATTTTCTAACCGCAGAATCTGCTGTATTGATCGGTGAATCGATGGAACTCCAGCCCCCCACCGACAGTACCGGTTTCGCATCTATCCCTTAACTCGGCCGACTAGCTTTGAGTTTCACGAATTTAAACTGGAAGGACTTAGTCTGGACTAGGATTAACCTTGTTCAAGAAACCAGCCCTATATGTTTATACTTGACACATGCCTCTAGACATTAATTATGGAGAAAAAGTAGCAGTTACACCGCCAAACCTCGCCAACGCGAGAAGCCGGCGGATACCGTGAACCAGATAATACCCGGTTCAACGACAACTGCACGTACAAACCGTAACGTGATGACTGCATGAACGAATGAATGCTCATACGGTTATAGCCCTAAATTGGAAACAATAACTAGATCAGCACATGGGTAAAAATCTCATTACTAAGCTACAAATCCAATTTGGGATTTGTAGGTGGGTTAATCCAACTAGCTCTTCCTCCCTTACCCTCCTCCATAGTTTTTTCAACTTCCAGGCCAACCTGCTTCTGGTTCGAGGACCACTGGCAATAAATGCCTGCTCTTTCCTCCTCCACAGCTCTGCTCGGCAGTGTTCGCCCACCTGATTCAGGACTGCATCTTCATCCTCATCTTCCTCTTGTAGAGGCCAGT
Source organism: Distichodus sexfasciatus (assembly GCA_032718565.1). NCBI lineage: Eukaryota > Metazoa > Chordata > Actinopteri > Characiformes > Distichodontidae > Distichodus > Distichodus sexfasciatus. The sequence goes on along the minus strand of JAVGVS010000038.1, from coordinate 1,054,537 downwards.
ATGGCTCACCAGGCTGAATTCTGTCTCCTGTGTCTTGCTTTTGAGGCTAGCCCGGGTTTAATAAAGCCCTGCAGTCGGTCGTCCGGGGGCTTCGGGAACGACAATCTGAGGGAGGAGTGCAAGAGGAAAGCTGCTCGTCGTCAACCTCGCTTCTTTCCGCTACTGCGCCGGATCATGTGCTGGCTACCAGATCCTCCCTGACCTGGAAAAAAGGTTTGAAAAGCAGACGACTATAAACAGAACAATTTGTTCAAATGCACTGATATTAGCAAAAACTAACAAAGGGGTTTTTTTTTTAATTCTCTCTCTATGTCTGAAACAACACAACCTCACAGCAAACATGGAAATGCATCAGCTTACAGTATTCAGTATTTCAGATTAGGGCTGGGCGATATGTCATAAAAAATAATAATAGATATTTTCAAGCTTATATCAATGCATACACGATATATATTCTCAATACCTTGAATTTCCATATCACTGTATAATGATAATTCGCCCTATATTGCATAAAATGACACTAATATAATGAATTTAGCCAAAGTTTAATATAGTAAATGCTGGCTTTTAAACCAAAATATAATATAGCAAACTTATACTTTATACTGTGACAGACAAGGGTAAGGGAGTTTACTGATTGCGTGCTTATTAAACGTGTAAGACCTAACTATTAAATTATAATTATATGGTCGATAAACTAAAACTATAACTCCTTCATCTTTGGTTTTTCTTAGAAAACCGCTCAGAAGCGCGTACGGATCACAAAACCAGGAGTTATTGACAATGCCAAAACTTACCAAACTGCCAAAACTCATTTTTCAAACCACGCAGAAATCACTTGAGCAAAAGCCGCTTGCCGTAATCTACTTTGCGACTTGCGAGACGCGAATACATTGAGAGTGCAGGACATCGAGAGAAAAATACAGTTTCAGTAACGCAATATTATCGCCAACCGATACCGAAGTCTTAATTTTTGGTGCTCGTCACATTTGGCGCCAGGAATTTTTTTAAGCGGCAGGCCATTTTGCACGCTTTTAGTTTTAAGACGGAGGAGGAAGATTTCGATGGGCGTAGAGCGAGCTGTCTGCTTCGGACGCCGCAGAAAAGCAAACTCTGAAGCGGGCATGGTGCTGTCTGTTTAACAATAACGCGACGGTACTACGATCACGATATAGTCATTATTTATTACATCGCACGTGGAACAAGCCGAGACACATCGAGTATATTCGGTATATCGCCCAGCCCTATTTCAGATGACAGTATTTCAGTGGCGGTATTAAACCTGGTTGGCTTGTTGAGAATGTGTTCCTGAATGGCAGTGACATCAGGCTCATCTCCCCAACCCGCCAACTCACATGAAATCGCCAGAAGCAGCCTCATTTCTCCTTTTTGAACTCAAGGTGATGCGGACGCAAATTGTAGGAACCATGTAAGACTTGAGGTATTTTGCAGACACGGCTCAGCCTTCAGGCGACCTGTTCACCTGTTTTCAGTTAAGACACCAATTGCACACAAGTTACGCCTGAACATTTGACCACAGCACAACTTTGCTTTTGGCAACATTCCAGTTACAAAGTCGGGTTCAGGCCAACTTGGTTAGTGCCAGCTATTAGCGTATCAATTTTCTTTTACTGGATGTGACTGCATGAGTATTTTTAAGCGCCACCGGTGAAACGTCTCATTTAAATGCATTTATCCATGTTATCCGTCATCCAATTCAAAAGCATGTATCAACAGATATTAATATGATGTTTATTTGCAATGACAAAGCCAGTGTCCTAATGACCATGTCCAGCTATTACGAACCCAAGATGGCACATGGAATGCAGGGTACCAGTCCGCTGTAGCTGAAAACCAGCCTAAAAGACAAAATCAAAATGGAAACGGGACAGCAAAAAGTTTACTGACTGGCTTATTGATTTTGTATCTGTCTTGAATTACTTTTTGGTCACTGACTTGTCACTGGTCACGCGGACATTTAAAAGTGATTCTGGTGATTATTCGTGGTTTGTCTTTCTTGGTCATTAAGACATTGAGAAATGTCATGCAGAGGTTTGTAACTAAAAAATGATTTAAAACATACATCACAACCTTTAGTAACCAAAATCGACAGTACCACTGAGTCTCCTTCGATTCGATGTTCTTCCCCAGCTGAGCCACTTGTCTCCTGGACGTTTGATAGGAGCATGATTCTTCCCACCCTCCTACCTACTAGAGGCATATTTCATGCTTCCAATCTACGAGATTTAGCAGGTTTAATCTAGTAGTGTTGCCCCTCTGCCACTCTATTTCGTAAATCAGATATACACACGAAAATGATATGAACATTCAAAACAAATAAAATGACATAGCATTACTGATATCAATTCTTTTGAAAATGCGTAATAATGCTTTGCAGTTCGGAAATTTTTGGGTATTCACACCTGTTGACAGATAATTTGCCTTCACCCCCATGTTTTTCAGTGCTCTAACTCCCATGTTAAAGTATATTACAGCCATGAGAGAAACTATTTCATACTGAAATCTCTGTAATCACCACCTAATCGGGGCAGTTGGTATGAAGTTTTGGTCTTTAACTGCCATATAAAATATAATTTGTCAGTTTACTCTATGTTTATGTACATTATTTATTTCCTTTCTTATGAACGCGATTTCTTTTATGGGTCGGAACTATACATGCTTCCGTGTTTCACACTGTCACTTTTTGGCACGTACAAAGGGTTAAGACAAACGGGTATAGAGGTTAGGAGAAGCTGTAAGGACGTTAAAGAAGTCGTAAGTAAATAAAATAAGTTGTTACAAAGTGAAAGGAAGCAGAAGAAAGAGGAAGAAGAAGGAAGTTTGTTTCTAAAGCGACTCATTCTCACGTACATGGCAGCTGAAGCAGGTGGTGCTAGTAGTTTGTTTATTGCATGCATAACTTGTTTAAAATGTTTATTTAAAAGACATTCTTTTTCTCGCAAGGCTTCTACGTAATGACAAAGTGATTTGCGGATTTTTATGATGGATCGAGGAGCAGCGTAATCAAAGAATAAATCCATCTGTGACTGATGAACCGCGGTGTTGTAAGATGGGAGGAGAGGATACGCGATCAGAAGGTTGCAGGCCAAATCCAGGGCCGGTAAAGTTACCACTGAGGTACTCATGAGCAAGGTACCGCTCCCAAGAACTGCCCTTGTGTTAGCTGCCCACTGCGCCTTCGCGGATGGGTTAAATCAGTGCTTCACAGCCACCGCTTGACGCGCTACTGATTAGCTTACCAGCAACGAGGCCCAGCTGCTAATTAGCCAATCAGCAGCATCAGCTGTGCCAGTTGGAAAACAACCCAGCAGAGCGGGCGCGAGACCGGATTAAACGCGCTTAAAGCGTAGAGGTCATATTTTGTTGTGGTGCATCAGCGCCGTGTTCACACGACAAATAATCACTCTTTTTCACTTAACCGTGCAAGCGAAATCAGCTGTTCAGATCAAATTCACTTTTTGTTTGAAACTGTTCATCTTTAAAGAAAAGATATACAAACTAGGGGTGATGAAATGAACCGCATAATCGATGCATCGCGATGAAGACGTGGACGATTCTGCATTGATGCAACGGCACACCATAAAGTTTTCAACTGGCTGTTCACAAGGCCCCGTGAACTGCAGGTGATTTCGTGACATCTTTTTAAAAATGATTCTTTTATCATTTTTCAAAAAATTCCTAGATGATTTTGGGCATCTTTATGAATAATTACTTAATTAATTTAATATTTATTGATTTAATACAAAAACAGCTGTTTAGTGTGACTGGTGGTCCCTGGGGCAAAAGCAGTTGAAAACCCCTGAATTACATCATAATGGCAGTGCTTGGTGATTTTCTGGCATAAAATTTTAGTTAAAAAGAACATCCCGGTAGAAACTATGGCAGCACGATCTGCGTGCAATGTAATGTAGAAAACCGATGAGCTGCATGCACGTTTCCACACCTCTAATAAAAAATCATAAACAGTTGCACGGTGTTTTATATCATTCTCTCTTTCATTATCCGAACCGCTTAACCTCTTTTAGGGTCGCAGGGACCGGAGCCTATCCCGAGAACTTACCCAGGCGCACGGCGTGGAACAACCCTGGGCAGACGTCAACACACGAGGGCAAGAAGCACACCATCTGCTAACTTTATAGCCAATGAGAGTCACGGGCATCAGCCTATGGTGCATGCTGTTGGGACTGACGCCCACCTGTGGATCAACCCAGGACCTTTCTGGTTGTGAGGCGGGTTGGCGCTAACCACTGCATCATTACCTTTAGTACAACATCAATCTAATGGAGACCAGTATTGCCCGAAACGTATCTTCCTGCAATGTCCGTTTGCTTTTTGCTTAACTCGTTTGATGGAAGCGCCCATTCTTCATCAATTCTTCATTCTCCTTCATCATGTCGCTAATCCACCGCCTCATCCTCCTCCTTCTGAACCAGAAGACTGGGCTCTTCTCCTCACTTTAGCCAGAAAACTCAGTAAGGAAGGGCTACAGGTTCTTTTAATACCAAATTTACACTGCTAAACTGGTTCTTTCAATCACACAAAAAGGAGACCCACAGTTTGTGAGAGTTTTGCCTCAGATATCTGCACCAGAAATCGCCGCTGTAAGCAGTAAAAATTAAAATGTAAATGACTTCAACAGCGATCGGTATCAGGTATTGGGTCGTTTATGGAGTCATCTGTAATGTGTGTCAATTCATTATGCATGTGGAAGTGGCACCGCGGTAAAGTAGCGCTGAAAACGCATTGTTCCAGTAATCTTAATAATAATTTACTACAAAAAATGGTTGAGTAGTACTTTCTAGAATCGAAGCTTTTAGTTTAATCTTATTTACTATAGCATGCGCCGCTATTTCACATCGAGTGTTTAATATGACACACATAAGTTTTTCAGTACGCCGATCAAGACAAGACCTGATCCCTCTGTATGTGAAAGTATTTGTGAGATGTTCCATGCACTAAAACAGAAGTAAATGCATAAAATGTCAAAACCCATAAATGTCATTTTTCACGATGTTAACACGCACGCTGTGTTCATGAGCCGTTACTCGCTAAAACGACTGTCCATCGTTTATTTGAACAGGCTACCAGCTTCATTGTGATGCAGTTCTGAAGGACGCAGAGGATTGTTCTCTGCGAAAGCAGCTCGGTTTATAGGCCAAATTGGTTCAAAATGACAAACTTCAGTATTTCCTTTTCAACTGATCAATTTTTTTATATATTTTATAATGTTATAGTGTATTCACTAAGAAAGAAGAAATATTTATATGTCTAAACGAACATTTCTGAGGACAAATAATTTAGCATATACCTGTGTGTAATTATTACATTGTTTTTAGTTAGAAAATGCATTAAACTACATTTCCTTACATAACCATAATCTCAGTCATGTTGGTAGACATTTAAAGCATTATTTTTATGTTTAAATAAAAGATCATATCGTACTGAATCGCAGACGGCTAACATCGGTATCGACATAAAAAGTGGTATCGACCCGTCTCTAGTGAATATAAATTGATATCAGAACATAAGCTGGCAAATCTCACAAAACTAATGCAATTAATCAAATTCTGTTTTTCACATGCAAAGTTTAAAGAATAATAAAGTTGTAAAATTGTGTAGTCCTTCCTCAAGACATGAAAACATCTTTAAGAGATGATGAGGTTCACTCACCTGGCCGTTTCTTTTGCTGAGCCTCAGGCACTTTGCCCGCCTTGTTCGTGTCTTTCTTTTTCTTTCTCTTCTCTGCTTCATCTTTGAGGATCTGCTCTAGAAGGCTGTTGAAGAAATCAAGGTCTAAACGCTGCCGCTCCCCTGCAAACAGACAAGTTCTAAATGTCACTGTTCACGCCACAAAACACCTTGCCGACAGTCAGCGTTGAGAGATCAGCAAAGAGAAATTGCCAATATCACATTTTACAGGAGTGTAGCTGACTGGGTTATCAGGGATAGTCGGATGTAGTAAAGGAATATCAGCTGTGAACATTATTTTCAGTATAATATTAATTTGTGGGGATGCAATTTATATCAGAATTGGCTTTATATAACAGATTTTTAAGTCATCCGCATCTGACCGATGATTAGATTTGCCCAATATTTTCAGCCGATATTTTATGACGCATTTAATTTACATAAGAAAGGTAGAGCTTGTGCCAGGTTTGTCCAAAGTCCGAGGTGGATTTTATATGGCTGCACCTTCGGGCATAAAACGACGCTAAGAGTTTTAGGCGAATTCTTACACGTGCGAGGAATCTATCTTTTCACACTCAACCCTGCCTGCATGTTCAAAAACGTATTAACTTGCTAAATTGCGAGTTTGCCTCACTTAGTGAATATGAGCTCGCACATGGGCTGTGTCCCGAGCCACACACTGCCTCACTTAATAGTACGATAGGTGAGGCGCTCGTCATACCTTTCTATGCAGTAGTTTGCATCTCAGGAAACAGCCAGGGCGAGCTTAATCTGCTCACTACCAGGTAGTGCATTATGGAGTGTCAACGCTGGCCCTCTTTATACACCACCACGCGGGCAAGAAGCGGCTTTTTTCTTAAAATGTTGTGCACTACACCTAACTGCCCGCCGCCACGCTTCTGCTTCATATCGCTGACCAGGCGCCGTGAAAGAAACGCCAGAACTATGGCATTATTTTAGTGCCAAAATATCTCGCCTTTACGTGTTCAACTCTGCCTTCATCGTCTATCTCAGCGGTCCCCGATCTTTTTTGTACCAGGGACCAGTTTCATGCATGAAAATTTTTCCGCGGACCGGTAGAGAAGAGGGTTCCAATAACAAAAACCTTGTGACATTTGCCTTTTTTTCCCAGCCTCCCAAAGTTCACTGCGAATGTCCCAGAAGTAGCAGGCAGAATTCAATTCTTCCCCGATAGCTTTAGCAATGCAGTCCGCAACTAAGAATGATAAGCCAAAGAGGCTACGCGTAGGCCCTGTATAACTGTTTTGTCTCATGTTCACGCGTTTTTTTTTCAAAAAATTCCACGGGCTTGTTCAACGCAGGGTGTTTTTGTCTCAATGTGGCGAGAAAAGGTTTTGAGGGTTTCTATGGCTTCATTAGCTAGTGGATCACCGCAAATTATGCCTAGCGGGTGTGGAGCTTTTGTATCACCTGTTGCGATGAACCCGTGAATCTAGGTAGGAATTCATATTTTCTTTTCACGCAGCTTTTTCGCCAGCAGTTCAGACCCTGCTGTCCCATCGCTTGCTGGTTCCTTCCCGGAAAAGCTCTCCAGAGAATTTCGTTTTTGAATTTTCGTTTTTAAGATCCGGAAGACTAATTAAAGAAAAATAACTATAATTTTAACCACAAATTTTTCTTTGTGGCCGTACCAAATGATCCACAGACCGGTACCGGTCCGGGACCCCCGGTCTATCTGAATCGGTATCAGCATCAGCAAATAATTCCCATGTCGTCCTGCATCCCTATTTATTTGTCTATGGGCTACTATGTGAGTACAAACTTGGATTACTTACTGAATGCCTTATCTATTCTCCACGAGTTAGCCCTCTCTTCCTTTTTAAACTTGTTCTGAAAAAGTACACAAAATAAGACGTTCAGAGTATAATTCTGGCCACGTACACACACGGCCAGGTATTTATAAAAACGGATATTTTTTTTCATTCCATTAAAAACAACTGCGTTTGTTTCGTACATTTTGTTCATTATCGAATCAGATAAATACAATCATTATGTGTATTTCGTCGCATTAATTTATGCCACTATGAACTTAAAACTTGTTTTCTCTGCCCACACATAAAGCGCGAAACTGGAGTTTTCAGGAATTCTACTTTGCTGGCGTTTAAAAAACAGAAGCCGTTTCAGTGACGAAACCTCTAATAATATGTGGGACGAGAAAAATTGTCCGCTTATAAATATTAATGACGTTAATTATACCAAGTATGATGATGATGATGCTAAACATTTGCTACATGTTTTAAAATAATAAGCACTTCTATGACATACAGTATGAACAGAAGAAGCAAGGACAATGACAAATTCTATGAGATCAAAGAACAGAAAACATATGATACATCAGATTAACATCAAAAAAAAAAAAACATGCCGTTATTTGAGAAAATAAATGTAGCTCAAAGTAATTGCTAGGGCCTCACTGTGCTGACACAGCAACGGGAAGACGAGTTTGAGAAGATTCATTTCAGTATTCTACTCAAATGACAACTCCCAGTGTGATGATCTAACACTCTGGATGGAAAGCCCTTCCAAACTGCATCACTCAAATGGGCAGAAAGAAACCCCACTTTTATTCTATATCATTCCACGGAGGAAAGCTAGTCAATCATATAGAGAAGTCTGGTCCCTCACCATACCACGGCTAAGAAGAACATGTCCTGCCTCTAAATAAAGAACAATACTAACGCAGATAACCCTTGGCATGCTAGAAAAACGATTCGTGCAATGCCTGACACGGAAGAGTAGGTCAGTGCAATCGGACTCTGACCTCGGTTGGACCAGGGCTTAGTGTAAGTCCCCTTTCTGAAGCTGGAGTAAGTAGTTGAGGAGCCCTGCTCAAATATATCCTCTCTGCTGGGTTTGGCCCTAGCCTCAGAACCTCCACAGTTAAACTACACAAAACACAAACCAAAAAGGTCAAGATTACATGATATAACTGGTGACTGCATTTTGTCAGATGGACCAACAGCACAAGCTAAAAAAAATCCAGCAAATGAATGACTGCTACACGATCAAGTTCCAAATTCCAATGCATCACCACACAGACAATTTGTTATACCGTTATATCTGTCTCTACTCATTTGTAATATCTTCACACCAACCTCTCCTCGTCTATAATTAGAGAACCGTCCTCAGCCACTTTGACTCTGGGTGCTAGCAGAGGTTCTTCATCTCCAGCATTGCTGCCCGGCCTTTCCTCCTCTTCCTCATGAGCTTCTTCCACTGTCTCTGTTGGAGTTGATGGAGTTGGGCTAAGGGGAGAGACAGGTTTAAACAAGGAGCCTGGGAAAAGGAGAGCTCATTTGAGTGTATGCTTGTCTTTGTAAACATTTAAAGACAAGCTGTTTCAAGGGAAAGAATGAAGCAACTTGAACGTAGACAATCGACTCAGTTACAGAATCAAAATTTGCTACAGAAAACTACTAACATGATTATGACGCGACAGTCATCGTAGATTAAAAAGAAGAAAAAAAAGAGGGCTGGGTAAAATTCAGAGAATTAATGTTAGAAGGAAAATTTGGATATTCTCTGAGATTTAAGTGGCAAATTTATGACCTTACACCAACCCCCCCCGCCCAAAAATTTTTGAGAAAAAAAAAACTCAGATATTCTCAAAGAAAGTCATCTCGTGAATGTAAGACTTTAATCTTGGACTTTCGCTTCAGAAATGGCCCTAATACTCCATCGGAGATGCTTGTTTCATTTTCTTAACAGGAAATGTTATTAACGGTCATATAGTGATATAATGCAATATTTTTCGAAGAGTTGGATTGCATTTTCCATTAAAATGCATTAAAAGTATTCAAAAAACATGAGTTTAAAAAGTCTTGCATAAAACCATGTAAAAAGTCCTAATAATAACAATATTTCCAAATGATTTATAATAAAATGCTAATGCTTTCTGTATCTGATGATCCTGAATGTCTTACACTGGTTTTGGAGTAGAAGGTTGAAGGATCTCAGTGGCCCTCTGCTCATCCTCAGTGTATGACCTGTGCAGGAGGGGTACAGCAGAGTGAGAGGAAGGACAACTCAGACACATTAACAGGACCTCAGGAAAGCAGGCAGGTTTGAACTTTTCTAATGTTATGTCTCTATGCTCTTTAGCTCAACAGCTACAAATCATAGTTTTTAACATAAGGCAGGTATTCCTTTTCCCACTAAATAACATTAACACCATCACAATGCATCTAAACTGAAACTTTACCAATCATGCGGTACCTAGGAGATGGCTTAATAAGCTTCAAATAAATGCTATTTAGTTTTGGGCAGTTGGCAGCATAATGGTTAAGAAGTTGGACCCGTGATCGGAAGGTTGCCGCTGCAATTCCTGGACTGGTAAAAGTACACTGAGGTGCTCATGAGCAAGGTACCGCCAGCAAACACTGCCAAAAAGCTGTCCACTGCTCCTTCATGGATAGGTCAAATGTAGAGGTCATATTTCACTGTGGTGCACTGTGTGCTGAAATGTGTTCACAAAGCCATGCTTCAGAAGTGCTCCAAAACGTGTTTTTCATAGCGTGTGAAACCTAATTTTCATGTCAAATTTACAGAACGCCTTTGCTAAGTGAGAACGTCAGCAAATTAGGTCTTTTGGAATTGTGTTTACAGTGATTTGTCAGTAAACTTCTAAATGACTGCAAGTAAGGATGCATGGGTTGTTGCTGAAATGAATCAACCGCGGACAACATGAAAATTTCAGTGGTCGGAAATGATAGTCACGTTAATAAGAAGGAACAGAGAGACTGTCCAGTCATTCCGGACAGCAATTCTACTCGTTACGCTTAAAGAACAAAAGACTCGATTTGTGCTGCGATTAACATCTTCAAAGTCAAACAGGCATAGGAATGTGACGTGAAAAAGCGAAAGTAAGACATTAAAAGGCAAACTAAACTAAATTTTGTCTTTGATATGGTAAAATGAAGTAAACGTGGTGCCTTGAATACTGATTCCATCGTTTCTGAATGTTTCCCAACTTCATACATTTGCCCGCGGTCTGGATTAAACCTGCTTTTAAAAGGCGGAAAAGTTTAAGCGCAAAACAGACTAGCGCTGTCACCCGCAGTTTTGATACATACGACGGAATGTCTAATCTAACCGCGGTTAGCACTTCTCCACCCATTTGTTGGCGTGGAACTCCCACATTTCTCCTGACCTTCCCACAAACGCATATGCACGAGTGAGACAAGCGCAACTAGCTTTTTTGAGCTTCCAGTCGGCTCGTACATATCACGCTATGTCTTAAGGTGGTAACAGCGATGATTTAACGGTTAGAACACGCACAAAGGCCTTTGTACATCTGGCCCAGAGTCTCTTATTTTTTCCAGGATGAAACTTACTGTATATCCAACTGTATATAAAAGCAAAAGCTCAGTTTTACACCGATCTTATAGTGTTTTTACAACGGACATGGTCAAAAAAGCCGCTAATTATATTGCCATGTTAAAACCCCACTGAGCATTGTTTAGGATGATGAAAAACTCCCTCTGTGGGAGTGGGAGGAAGAAACCTTAAGAAGAGCCAAGACTCAGAAGGCAACCCCACACTGCTCTGGGTGATGCATGACAACTGCTCGAATTTTGGATACAAGTGTGTGTACATGTCAAAGAAAAGATTTTAAAATGAAGTTGATCAACTAAAAGACAAGTCCTCTATAGAACCAAGTGCTGAACCAGGCACAATGGTGTCACAGCGCACATGGGTGATATTTACGCTGCTTTATGAAGTCTGGACTAGAAGAAGAGCAGAGACAAGCAGAAGAAGTGTGAGAATGCGAGTCAGCACTTACTTCATAGGATTGGTGGAGGGAAGGTAGTAGATCAGTTCTCTCATGGTCATCTTGGTGTGGTCTTTTGCTGTCACTTTACGCTCTTTAGGCCCCATTTTTGAATGCTTGTCTTTCTGCTCCAACAAAGAACACAACAATTAGAATGACATGGGCATGTTTTCTGTACAGTTAGACTGCGTGCTTTCTGTGGCTTTTTTTAATGTCTCATCAAAGATAGAAAGTGACGGTCTCCCCCATGTGGCGTGAAGTGTAGCGTAGACGCCGGCTGTGCTCGATGGCAGAAAGAGGCAGGATCGAGCTTTTCCTGCGGCTATGCACTACTTCTCGCGACCGCGCAAGGAGAGCTATAAAAACGTGAGATCGGCCAAACCGAAACCAAATAGAGCCATGGCTGAAGCTGCTCCGCTCAAATCACCGTCTGGCCTAAAGGCCGATGTTTGGCAACACTTCGGTTTTAAAACAAGTTATTTTATAACCAAGCAAAACTAGTATTGACGCAAAGAAATCTCTAAATAAATTGATATCGAATCGAATTGAGAATTGAATCGGATCATGACCTTGTGAATCGGAATCGAATCGATTCAGGAAATCAGCAATGATACCCAGCCCTAATGCACACACAACCGGGCACGTTTTAAAACTAAATTTGCCGCTCAGTGCGTCTGCCATTTGTGGATTATTCCTCACCGCCTTATTTGCACCGTGCAGTCACTAAAATCTATGGACTTTCCTGCGAGCGCAAGCAGGCACATTTATAGCGTAAAATTACATGGACGCGGAGAAAAGGCTTTTTCTCTGCAATAAATGTTTACTTTTTTCCCCCTGTAGTAAATGTTTATCTGCGTATGTTAAGTATAAACACATCAAACAAGTAGACACACTTGCTCACAATGCTCTCTCTCCCCACATTATGTACTGTAAGTGTGTATCAACATTAAATAACAGAGAATTATTTCATATTACTCGTAGCAGTAGCAGCAGTGGTAGCCTGTGCTTTTACATGAACAAACCAGAGTATGGAAAACATTATCTACAGCGTCATAATTTAGACTAAATTAGAAATGGGTTAGGGTTAGCAATACCATGATATTTTTGCTTAAGGTTATCATATTGTCAGAATTTTAGACCGGCCCATGCCTAGGTGGGAGAGAACACTTTCTCCTGGTTTGTAACATTTTCATTTCTCTTTTCTTTCCTAAAGATAATGTTTAAGTCACTTTTAAGTGTTCTTGTGGGTAAAACTTGACCTGGTAGGGGCAACCTTCTTTTTTCACTTTGATCAGGGTATAATACAGAACTTTCTTCTTCAAATAAAGCATTCTGACTTACTGAAATACATTAGGTGTTCACCCAGGTTGTCTTTATTTAATGTCACGTTTAACTAAATGCATGCTGCAACTAAGCACTAAAATATGCTAAACATTTTGCTTGTGTTCCTTAATGTAGCACTGATCGAAAATCATTTTAATCAAACACCATTTACGCAAAATAGGAGGTCTACTTTTATTAAAGAAATGACTCTTCTTCATATAAATGTCTGGTTGAGCTCAAAAAAATGTCAAATGATATTTTAGTTGGTTTTGTGAACACAGACAGAAAGAGAATAACACTAACCTTTTGTTTGTTCATTTCTGTTCTCATGAGCTCTCGGAGTTTTTTGGCTTTGGCTAGCCTGAGTCGGTCCATTGGGTCGTTTAGAACCATTGTTATAGGTGCGGTGCGGGGCTGACTTTTCTCTACAGACACATTATTCTCCTCCTGTACAGCATTTTCAGACTGAGCCGGCACGGACTCAGAGATCTGAGGCGGAATTATATCAACCGACAATGGCTCTTCTTGGGTTTCTGAAGGAGGCACAGAAATATCGAAATCTCCTCTTGCCGACTGTGTTGTGGTTTCCTCCAAGCTGTGCTGAACACGTTCTAGAGAAGCTGCTGATGTGTCAGTGTAAGCCTGCGGTTGTGACGCAGGTCTGGACTGTGCGAGCCCTCCAGAAGCTTTTCTCCTTCTCCCAGGGTCCTTTGGGCTGTGAAGAGTCCTGGCATTCGGCGGTGGCTGTAGAGCAGGGGACAGAACTGGGGCTGTTGAGCTAGGACAGACCGGTTCTGGGCTTGAAACAGCCTTGACAGGAGATTTGGGGGTCCTGGAAGAGGTGCGATGAGGTGGTGGGGAGGAAGCCGTTTGGGCGGGAGCAGATGGGGCAGGAGCAGATGGGGAAAGAGCAGTTCCAGTAGCAGTCAGGTCGTGAGTAGGGGTAGGGCTTGTGTGGGTGGAGGACAGGGCTCGGGGCTGGCCTCTGTGAGCCGCAGCAGAGCTGCCCCGAGGTTTGGTGATGATGGGTAGGACACTGAACCGCATTCTCCTCTGACTGGCGTTTGCAGAGGCGGATTTGCCGGCTGTGCTTTGCGCTCCATCATCTCTATAAAGGAAGTAAACACAGTGATGAAACTGAAAAACTTGAAACCACATTTATTTCTCAGGACAAAAAAAGATAATAGACCAGAGAAAATATCAATAAAATCTAACTTAATTTCTAGATTGTACAAAGTCTGTTGAATAAATTGGTCAAAGCATTATGTAGATCCCCAATCCAGGGATAGAACCCAGGACCTTTACATCTGTTAGCTTCACATGGCTAAGATTCTGATCAAGCTCTTGAATTTACTAAACCTGTTTAAACATACTCAGGATCTTATGATGAGAATCATTTAAATAACTCCTCTAATTAGTCACTCACGCTGAAGGGTTGTTGACTTCTGGTTGTGTTGCTGCATCACCGCTCCCAGATCCTGCCGCACTGTGACTCTCTTTCACCGTAGGAGAAGATGGTTTGTTTTTGTCTTCCTCTACGCTAACCCCTACATTATGGTTTGGGTTTGTAGGGTCTTGATCTGACTCAGAGTTACCCTTGGATGTATCTTGGGAGGCTGCTGCTGACACCCTGCCCGTGGGCCTAAGGTTGGGCCTCACGCTGATCCTGGATCTCCGGATCATGGTTCCCTAGTGGAACACAAACTTGTGGAAGTCAATAAATCGTACAGTTGATTGGCATATTCATACAAATTTTCACAAAATGTTTCACACCATCTGTTATACCTGTGACTCGTTAAGCTGTGCTCATGCACTCTGAAATCAAGGGACAACGTTAAGTATGGGAAGGAAGAAAAATAATCTAGCCCAAAAAACATTTCGGATAAATACTGATATAATCTTAAATAAATATGAGTATATGAATAAAATTGGTTAGCTATATAGAATTTGCAATAAATATCATTTTAACTCAACGATTTGGGCTCACCGCTGGGGTTCTAAGCATACAAGGGACCAAACTATTCTACACCAACATACAATATAGTGCTTTATATGGATAGGAGCTTCTGAATTCTCCTTCTCTAAGCAGTGGATTAACTGAAACAATCAAACGAGGGTCAAATAAGAACAACAAACAATATTTGTTGAAATGATATGTAAAAACCCGTCAATTTTGAGAAGTTAATGAGTACAGAACGTCTTACAATGTATTTAGTAATTATTTGCCATCACAGAACCTTGAATACACAACTTTGATCTGCAGAATGATTACTTGGCCAGGCATTAAAGCTGCCAATTATTTGAAACCCTTGCACTAAACAAATTGCATCCCTACCAACTTCATGCACTGTGTACCAATAAATGACCTTTCATAAAATGTACTGTATAAAAATTCCTCTTTTCGTCATTCGCACTAAATTACCAACTTTTAGAACACCTACTAATTTGTCAAACAATGGCAGAACACAGATTCCATTAAAACACAATAATTACAAAGGAAATGTAAAAGGTATGATAAATGAGGTATGCGAAATAAATGCAGTGGTCGTGTCTCTTGTGAGCTGACATCTCGGACAGCTGCAAGAGCCTCTTTAACTTTAACACCAGCACGTCGGCAAAGCGCAGGAGGCTCAAGGCAGCCAGGCTAATAACCACTTTAAAACCAACTCAAGCGCCTTCCTAACAAACCTGCTCGCATCATGGCGCTATACAGTAACACTCTCGACTTACTTTATTAGGAATTTGTTCGTGGTATTTCCATTTGTCGCAGATCAAAACAACGCACGTCCACCGCTCTCTACCGCCAACATGAGCAGCGTGGTGACAGCGAGCATCGCGAGATTTCCCCACATTTCATCATTTCCGTTTCGTAACAATTGTGACGTTGACAACGTTGTCGTTCTTAAACAATCATGACATCGTAAACAGTCTAGGCGTTTTTTTTTCTGTATTAGTAATAATTAATATGCGTTTTAACACGTGAGCTGCGGATTTGACCGTTCCAAATCATGACCATAAAGCCTTTAAAATAAGTTTGATTTTACATGAAAATATAATTTCAATCTCGTACACGTGCTAACTTGTGTATACTTAACATTTTTACATAACAAATAGGTCAACGTCAAACTAAAAAAAAAAATTACTTCCGAATTATCATTTTTAATTCCCTTTTGTTGTGATGTTATCTTGAAACCTAAGCTACCTTCAACTCGTGGTTATTTGGATAGTTTTGTATTTACAGAGGATGCGTCTCAAACCTTGCAAACACACTGAACAATGTCAACTTTTTTTTTTTTTTTACTTTCCTTTGCATGTTCCTTTCCTTGTTTCCCAAGTAAGAAAAGAATAACGTATTTGGGACTTTTACTTTAACATGTGATGCATCCGCGCGGCATTATAGCATACTGTTTAGTGCGTTGCCATAGTAGTACTGCCAGCCTTGATGTGATTTCTCACATACTTTTTAGGACGCGAGTATGCAGGGCGAGCTGCTACATGTGTGCTTAAGAAATGTCTGAGCTATCGTCCACTGACTCGACGTTTAGTGAAGAATCTCTTCCAATTTCCAATGGTTCGCCTTTAGAGGATGATCCGGAGGACTTTTCCGACTTGTTCCAGCTTCCAGTCGAAGAGAGTGAGAGGAGACCGACTTGTTTACGATGTTGGTGGGTTACTTTCTGCTGCCGACGCCTAGTGCTAAAACACTTTCCCTCTCATAAGGTTGGAAAATTAACATTTGCTTTGTACGAAGGGCATGGCTTATATTTGGAGTGTCGTCAGAATTGTAAATGATGTTGGATTATGAAGAAAGAGAATGTACATAAGAATGTACAGACAGTTGCTGTTTCGTATCAAGCCATCATTCATTTATGCATCACGTCAATTTAAATGAATGCACTGTAAATAGTCTTAAAGAAGTCTTACAGAAGAGAACTTGCAGCACTGATACTCATTTTCTTTAATTTCCCTCCCAGCCGTCCGGAAAAGGTTTGCCTGTGCCCGTTTCTGCCAGTTAACCCTCTGGAGGTGTCCACATGCCTGTACATTGTGCAACACCCTGCAGAGGTTAGTAGCCTTCTTGTGTTGTCAGTCATCTACTGTATAGATGTAGAACATTTATAAGATGCTCTTATCTAGATTAACTTGTGTTTCCTAATGATAGGGACAGTTTTCGTGTTCAGATTTGTGATTAAAGGGCTTGCTTAAGAGGCAGTGGCAGTACTGTTGCTTTTCCACCTCCAGCATTGAGGATTCCCCAGATTTTGTACCCACGGTTGAATACTGTACACCAGGCAGTGGCAACAATCTGAGGATTGGAGGTTATAAATAATTTCCCGGCTGTCTTTATACCACAACTTTGCCTCTGAACAAGACATTCAACTCCCAAGTTCATCCTGAGGGACTGGTCTTGTTAAATGAAAATTGACTCAGCACCCAGTCACTCAGCACCCTCTTGATCACGTTGTAAATGTTTTCCTGAATTTGACTGTATCGGGGCACATTTTACTGCATGTTGTACAACTGCGCATTTGTTCATTACCCAATTGAATACATCTTGAATACATTCTGTGCATGTCTCTCTAGGAGAGTCGAGTGCTGCGCACCGTCCCTCTCCTGGCAGCATGTTTGCCCAACGGAAAATGTAATGTCCTCGTTGGAAGAAGATTTAATGAAGACAGGTATGTTTTGTAAAAGTGAACGAAAAAGCGACCACTTTGATCCTACTTCTCAGATTGAACTATAGATTAGAGCACGTGTTTGTGCTCTCCATTAGACATCCAGACCTGGCGGCAGTGTGCAGAGACAGCCACACCCTCATTCTATATCCCGGATCTGATGCTGAAAACCTAGAAGACTTGGACAAGGACTTCACCACGAATCCGCACAACGTCATAATTATAGATGGCACCTGGAGCCAGGCCAAGGATATCTTTCTCAGAAATACGCTTTTCCGTTTGCCTAAACAGGTAGGCTTGCACACTGCTGTACATGTTCATACTCATCTAATACTAAATGTATGCATTAGCTTTGATTCTTTGCTAATTTATTTAGGCAGAGAGTCATTTTTTAATGTGCTGACTTAATCTTTAAATGAAGCATTTGCAAATTTGGTCGGTCCTCTTGCTTTCAAGGTACAGTTAAACAGCGCCCCCTCCAGTCAGTATGTGATACGTACTCAGCCTACCAACATGTGCCTGTCCACACTTGAATGTGCTGCTGTCACTTTGTCCATTATGGAGAGAAACCAAGCCATACAAGAGGTGAGCACTGATTCACACACCCATCACATGCTCTGTCTTTCATGTGAGTGACATGTCACTTTGTGTGCATAGGTTCTTCTGAAGCCACTGCGAGCTCTGTGCTCTTTCCAGCTACAGCACGGCGCTCAGGTGCACCACAGCAAAGAGCACCTAATAAAGAACGGCCTGTACAACAAGCCCATGCCTAAAAACAAGCGCAAGATCAAGAGGATGCAGAGACTTATCACCAATCAGAACATCTGAGGCACACACAGGGACCTTCTCTCTAGTGCTGCTGATATTATTTACTGCTGTGTGTGGCCTCAAGAGACTTTTTGCTAGACAATGTTTTTTTTTTTTCTCTGAGTGGAAGTAAAAGTGCACCAGTTTTAGCATTTTTATAGCATTTTATAGCATCTAATTTAAATTATGTACAAGCACAGAGTGAACACCAGAATAATTGGACTTTTGGGAAACAATGATGAGTCCTAATGTGAAGTTTTAAACCAGTCACCACAACTCAGCAATAAATGTTTCTAGGGAAATTCTGGCATAAATAGAAGGACCAAGTCAAAGGTGTCTCTTTACATTTGAAGCAAATTTGCCGCTAAATCATTTTTACCCAAGTTGGCGGGTCCTTATTTTAAAACTTCAACATGTACAAGTGAAAGTTCTTCATTTTGTTTTGCCACATTATTTTGCTACGGTTTATTACTTCGACTTTGACTCTATATTTAGTCCAACCTCCATGACACCAGAACTGCTGCTGCTGTTTGGTTGTTTTTCAGTTGTTTTTCTTAATTTAATATGTCTCAGCATTCAGCATTGTTTTTGAAGAAAGAAAGGTGAATTATTTTACGAAGTTAATTTATTTGTTAATATTCCAGTTCGAGAAGTAAAACAACAACAACAACAAAAAATCCAATATTTGTGTGCCACTGTTCCATGTGAATCTGCCTAGTGCATGGGGACTACGTTACAGGTGGGACTGTGACCAAACATGATCCGACAGGAGCATAGCCAATAAGCTTCGTCATTTGAGCGCCGTAAATGGCCATGGGCCAATCACATGTCAGGAAATCAGCGCGAGTGCGGAATCTCGACTCGGATTGGCCATTGAAGTGTTACGGTTAAAACGGGGTAGTTATTTGATTCGGGCTTTAACCCTCTCAATCTGGTCAATGTTTGCGGTGCATCTGTGTGTCTTATTAACAATGGAAGAATAAAGGATACATTTAAAATAGTAGAGTAAAATTTGTTTCGTATAATAAGTATATCGAGTACTACGAGAAATATTTGGCTTGCAACACGGACGACAATGGGAAGTTTGCCAGATGTAAACGAACTGAGAACAAGACTGGAGAACACCCTGATATCCTACCATAACCTGGGAGAGAACGAGTGGAGAGTAGCTAAAAAATCGGTTTGTATTTTCCTTATAATTTCAGTTTTCAACAAGTGGATCTTTTTGTTTTCGCTTATTATGAACGTTAGTGCCTCTTTGTCAGGTGGTTATACCCCTTCTAACCGCTTCACTGTGTATTTTACTGTTTTGTATATGACACAACCTATTTCATATATTAGAATTCGATGGTAAGTTTCGGAGGAATGAAAAAAGAATAAAAAAAATACTCTGTAATGTAATGTTTTACTCTTTATACATTTCAATGATGCCTATTGCTACAATTTATGTTAAAAGAGGAACGTGTTCTTACTTTATATGCACCTATGAGTAAAACACAGTGATCACAGATCACAGGTAGACCATTTTTTCTTTCGTTTTTAGAAAGATGTCACAGTATGGAGAAAACCATCTACAGAGTTCAATGGCTTCCTGTAAGTCCTCTGTCCTTTTACCTGAATCACTGACCTTTACCTGATGACAGCTAGTTATATAGACACAAAGCCTCTAGCGGTTGGTCATTTATCCTGTGTAGGATTTGTGTATCTACAGAACACTTTAGTGAAGTTGACTAAGTATCATGCTCCCAAAAATTTACTCCCCTTTTAATGGCTTGATCTTTATGTTTATTGCTATATTCTAATGTTTTTTGCAGATATAAAGCTCAGGGTTTTGTTAAAGAAAATCCTACCAGAATAGTAGATTACATTCGACCAGGACCATACAGGTTAGAGTGGGACAGTCTCATGACTTCAATGGACATTGTAAAAACACTCGACAAGGTAAATATCTACTATCTGAAAAAACACTTGAATCCAAATGCAGATTTTTCTGTATTTGTATAGCATAAAAGATAACTACATATCTGTATTATTTGCAGGCCTGTTGTGTGATGCGGTACACAACGGCAGGACAGCTGTGGAACATAATTTCCCCTAGGGAGTTTGTGGATTTCTCCTATACAACACCTTATCAGAACGGCCTTCTCTCTTGTGGTAAGACATTTTCTCATTGACACACTTTTTGTGTGACATGCTTTTTGCACAAATCTGTATGAAATGATAAACTACTATAGACAAAATTTGACAGTACTAAACCATTTTTATCAACTGGACTAACATGCAAAAAGTCAATAACATAATATGTCTATTATAGCTAGTGTTATAATGCCAGTCTGTGCTCATTTTTGAGGCTCACTATGAAACTGCAAATCAGAGGTGGGCAAAGTAGCTAACTTCATTACTTAAGTGAAAGTCGTACAGTCAATTTTTTACTTAAGTTAAAGTAGTGAAGTACTTGTTTTAAAAAATACTTAAGTATTAAAATCTTCTTTCACCACATTGTTGCATTATCACCACAACACTTGTAATCCCTACTGCCTCTGACTAGCTTGTAGAAGCTGTAGAATAAGGAACTGGTAGAATGTTACAGAATGAAACACAACCTGAACTGATAAAGAAAACCAGTCTTTAGTTTATTTTATTATTTAATTGTAAGACTACACACCCCCACAGAACAGCACGGTAGTGTTCTGACACAGCTCTGGCAGTGTGTTCACACATATATGTGTATGTTAATCAGGAGGACAGTGCAAAAGCTGTAAATACAGCTCACAAAATAAAATCAACATTCCAACCTGTTTAAAACCCAGCTCTACACCTCTAGCTTCATGACTTTCCAACACTAACAATGTTTTAATCAAGACAGAAAACAGCAGAACTGTCTGAACCTGGTTTTATAGTTCCAGTCTACAGGCGTGATGTAACTCTGCTGATTACTGACAGACTGTCACCTGCCAAACAACCAATCACATGTTAGAAAAGAGGGAATAACATCCACTTCATACACAGGTTTGAAAGTAACGAGTAACGAGAACCTTGATAGAAATATAGTGAAGTAAAAAGTACAGTATTTGTCTTTAAAATGTAGTGAAGTGGAAGTCATAAGTTTCCAAATAAAATACTACTTAGGTGAAGTACAGATACTTAAAAACCCTACTTAAGTACAGTACTCAAGTAAATGTACTTAGTTACTGTCCACCTCTGCTGCAAATACTACTGCTTTCAAAGCAGTTCTGCTTGTGCTCACCTAAACCTTGACCACACATTAACTGACCCACACCAGAACTGTTTTCAAATGTG
Organism: Distichodus sexfasciatus; assembly: GCA_032718565.1. Taxonomy (NCBI): domain Eukaryota; kingdom Metazoa; phylum Chordata; class Actinopteri; order Characiformes; family Distichodontidae; genus Distichodus; species Distichodus sexfasciatus. The sequence continues at coordinate 1,032,931 of JAVGVS010000038.1, read as the reverse complement.
ACTCTGTTGCATCCTGAATGGTTGAAGCAAACTAGCTTAACTGGTTAACTGTACTGCACCTCTGCACTTTGACTTTACTGTACAGTCTGCAGTTGTTAAACTGCTGCTAATCCTGACTATATTTACTGCACAACTGTAGAATTGTATTTCATTATTGAAACTGTAAAATTGAAATCGTACTTCTCTCCACTTGGACCGCTGCTACAAAATTTGCATATTATTGGAACACTATTAGACCTAGTGATTGTTATTCTGCAAAACATTGTTTGCACATACCAATATTTACACATACTACTGACTGTTTTTCTCTGTCTCTCCCCACTTGACTGTTGTTGGGATATTTGCATGTCTTATTGGACATTATTGTACACCGCCTGTTTAGAATTCTTATATTTAACTGCTGCAGATCATTTGCACACCCAATGCAAAAAGAAATCCCAGGACCAAAATTGTAGTCCCCCACCCTCCACATATAGGACATGGTTGGGGACATTGCCTCTATTATGGCGGTCCTGGATACACTGAACTGATGAATTCAGTCCGGGAGAAGAGGCAAAAGCCTGGCTACACTGATACCGAATTGGTCTACTTAGCAAGAGGGACAAATCAGGATGTTTTCTCTCTTGCATGCCTACATGGACAATCTCTCGCGCGCACACACACACACACACACGGTCTCTCTTTGTCTTCGTGTGCTACACTCATGCTTGCCCATGTTAGATTCCGAGATATTTTGTCAAATTTGCAGGCATCAGGGAGCCGCTATTATATGCAGGCCAGGAATACCAGGAATTTCCGGGAGACTTGGGATTCTCAGCTGTTTAACTCACAGAATGTTTTCATGTCATTATCAAATGTTTTCCTGAATATGGCCTATCATGGCAACATGAAACTCACCCACATAATCTGAAAATGTCTGTTGTTAGACCCCTCCTTGAGATAAGAAATCTTAACTATTCTGTACGAAGTACAGTCCAATGTCTAGCATTGCATTCCTCACAAAATTAATTCACACAGTACTGTGCTTTCAATAAAAAGTGCTGTAAAAGTGAAAAGCTGTGTTGCAATTCCTCAAACCTTATGCCTCCTTTATTATATATCCTATGTATAAATCATGTACACACCAGTATCTAGTGTAATTATTGTGATTTGGGGGGGGCGGGGGAAATCAACTTTGGTGAAAACATTCACAATATACAGTTAATCAAATGTTGACACTTGGGATTTAGTGACAAGGTAATAGATAATAGATATCATAGAGACTGGATGTATGATTATTGTGATTGTGTTTCCTCAGGGGTGAGTGTGGAGCACGAAGAGCGAAAGGAAAGCTGTGTGAGGGGTTATAATCACCCATGTGGTTGGTTTTGTGTGCCTGATGAAGAGGAAGGAGAAAGTGGCACTCAGAGTCTGCTGACTGGTTACATTCAAACAGACCTACGGGGTCTGATCCCCCAAACTGCAGTGGACACGGCCATGGCCAGTTCCCTCATCAACTTCTACAGTGACCTCCGGAGAGCCTTGAAAACATAGATTAGTCTCTCGCCTTCTAGCACTGCCATAACTACTTCCTGTCAGGCAGTGTATTGTTTTTCAAAAAGTATGTTGAGCATATGAATTGTTTCCCATTGCTTTCATTTACTGTTATCCACATAGGCATTTGCAGTGCCCCTGCAAACTCTCACTCTGATTTAGGTTTATGGTTATCAATTTACCTCACAGTAGCATGATACTTTATGCTGCTGAGACTTTATACTTTACACTACTGAATTCAGATATTTAAAACATTTCATTAAAGTTTGATGGGATATTTTTGAGCAGTGAATTGTCTTCCTTAGAATAACAGAATGAAAAATGAAGGGAAATGATGACTTTTCTACATTTAGAAGACTCTCTCATCCAGAACAACTTTTGTTTCCTAATTACAGGGAGACCCTCCCTAAAACAATTGCTCAGGTGCCCAATGATTATATTATATTATAAGCTAATTTGCAATGTAAATGTACATTGTATCATTGTCTTATCTTACACTGTAATCATCCAGTACAAGTGGGTGTAAGTCTGTGAACACATTTATACAGGAAGCACTATACTATTTAATTACCTTTAATTATTATATTTTATGTATAAATATTGGTTACTTTGATGACAAAATTGACATTTTATGTATCATGTCATGCATGAAGAATATGTACAATACAAAATCTTAAGTATTTATTGCTTTATATTTAGGCGTGTATTTATAGTTAGGTGAGTGATGATTTCTTGTCAGACATTCTTGTCATAAAATGTCAATGTCAATTTCAAATGTTTATCAAAGTAAACAGTAACTTTCTTAATACTTGTTACATTTTAAAAGTTGCTATCCAGTTATTCTTTAGATCATGTAGCCTGTGTATTAAGATTATAAATAAAGTTATTTTAATTAAAGTGTTTAGTTTTACTGTGCTCACCTAAATAAAAACACGTACAGCACAATATTACAAATTTGCTTCATGTTTAATCTGAAGGTTATTAATCAAACTCTAGAAACAATATTAGCTCAGTATTAAGTTACAAATTTAGCAAAAAACGCTTAAACGTAGTATAAAATACTGCTATAGTTGCTGCTGAATTTTTATGCCACAGCCAGAAAATCACCAAGCAATGTCATTATGATACAACTGGTTCTGTCCCAGGGGCCAGCACTCAGACTAAGTGTTGAAGGGAGTATTGTTTGTATTACTCTTTAGATATTTGCATTAAATTCATTATTCATAAAGGTCAAAGTCAAAGTAAACTTTGTCATCTCTGCTATATACTGCACAGATATACAGAGAGATGAGACGACGTGGCTCCAATTTACACAGTGCAACAAGAAACGGAAGAAAGAACAAATAGGGCATACAGAACAAAAAGTATATAAATAGAATACAAAATATACATTTTAAACTAGAAATGGAGTATTAAATATAAACTTTAAACTTGTACTAGAAATAGAAGTAGAAAGAGATCATTTAGATGCAGTATTAACCTACAAAAGTGGAAAGTGACTTTTACACTGTATGTGCAAGAGGTTAGAAACAGTTTCGATATGAAAAATTCTATATCCAGTCTATTAATAAAACAGTATCTCTTAAAACAGTCTGACTAACATTGAAGTTTGTGCAGATATTATAACAGCAGTGGAGAACTAGAGTCTGTGCAATACTTTTCAATCATTTGTGCGGATACGGTTAGTTAGAAGGTAACCAGTGATATACACAATCAATATTCAAAATATGCCCAAATCAGTTGGAAATGTTTAGAAAAATTAAAAAGGAATAATTTTTATAAAGTGAGTTCAGTAGTAAAGGTGGACTGCTGGTCACAGACCATCTGCAATGCCGCCGTAGGCCGCTAGGGGGCAGCGGATCGCCGGTTGAAAACCTCCGTTAAAATCTATTAAGAGCTGCCACTGCATCGATGCAGCATCGTCCACATCTGCATCGCGACGCATCGATTATGTGATTAATTTCGACACCCCTACAATCTATACATGACCAAAGAGGCATGTGCATCACTACAATCATTGCAAGCCATTAGTCCGGTGATGTTCCCAAGCAGTGTTACACTTTTGGTCACAATGGATTTCTTAACCCAATACAAGGTATGAAATCCTATCTTTTGACTCTTTTCTTCAGACGATAATGACATCTCAAGGCATCTCACTTTTCCCATCTCCTCTTTGACAGCCATGTTCTGTCTTTGGACTCTGGGTGCTCGGTTTTCTAAAGGGCAGATTATTGTATATTAATCATAATATAATAAAACAGTCAAATACAGACAAAAATGCACTAAAATGTCCAAACGTATCAAGTTACCTTAAACTGTCATCAGCTTTAAACAACGATTGGGATTGCAGTCCATTTTATAAAGGGCACTAAAATGTAAATCTGACAAGCAATGCAGTGTTTGCGGAGTGCAATAATTCTCGGATTTACGAGGTATAGTGTAACACACACGTTGATTATTACCTAGGGAGGCATTATTTTATTTTGACATGCTTCTTAGTATGCTAGTATGCGCTTTTGGGGCGGGATCGGCGGTTGCACGCACGCACGCAGTCACGTTAATTTCGCGCAAAGCTCCGATCGCGCTGTTTCAGGGTGTTCGGTAGAGTCCGTCCCTTCACGGAATAAACACCAATCGCCAACGGGACATGTAGCGCTATTAACCGGAGTGGAGACGGGTGACTTTTGTTGGCCAGCATGAGGCTGTTAGAAAGTACGCAGTGAGGTAAGAAAAAGTCAGCTGCTTCCTAATAGATTTCTGAAAGCGTGTCACTCGCGACTGTCTTAAAGGAACTAAAGTAACACAGATTAAAAGATGTGTAATTGTGAAGGTGAAAACATGCTGCCGAGTTGTGCTCGAGAACACAAATAACGGAACTGAAAGTGTGTAAATCCATCAGGACAGGATTAGAGTTGGTCTCTTTTAGCGAGTCTGTTTCTGTATCTGATATCAGCCGCTGCTGAGTGTCCTTATTAACGAACGTTAGCCTTCAGCTAACAGCTCCCGATCTCCGACTTGATAACGCATGTGCCGTATCAACATAACGCACGAATGCAACACATAACACCACAGTGACGAATACTGAAAAATCACCTTGGAAGCTAATAAGCTAATATTACTACGCATGGTATTTGGTTACAGTCTCGAAAATAATAAATAAAAATGCAATCAAAATGTTGAGTGTGTTCAAAACAGCAGCGACTTCTTTACAATTTAGTGAGGTTTATAGCTCTTATAGAAATGTTAACGTTTTGTATTATTTACTTGTCAAACATTTTGGTCCTTTATGTTATTGTTTAGTTGGCTTTCTTTGAAATTGCTTGCAAATATTTGATACAGTAGCAGATATTTTAATAGACACTATTAAAACACAGACTGGAGGCTAGTGACAGTATTAAAATGTTCAGCTGTATTTAGCGAATTAAACTACAAATAAAACTGCATTGTAATGCTGACAACATGCTTTTTGACCGAAAATACTACATAACGGTTTTTTTTGTAATTGTTGTAAGTTTTATGCCAGTGATGCCAGGTTTTTAAGGCAAATTACTGTGTGAACGCACAGCATTATTATATTAATGCATTATTATATTGATATAATCGTTGTGTTATTGAACAGAGTGCACAAATACACTATAGACTATTAATACCTTTGTGCCACTTACACAAGTTGTTTCCATTTAATAAGTTTAATAAGGGTTTACTAATGCATATGCAAAAATACAAATATCCTGTAGAGGTTTTAGAAGAGTATATTATTTAATGACACAGTATAAATTTTTTTTTTTATGGTTCTGCAAATAGGTTCTTTTACTTAAGTGTGACAGAAAGATCACATTCAGACGAATGACCTTTGTTGAATTGAAATATTCTTCAAAAGCCTAATTATGAATACATAATAAATGATCAAAAGCACATGTTGCTGATGTAGACATTATAGAAATATTAAGTTAATATTTCTATAATGTCTACATCAGCAGCATGTGCTTTTGATCATTTATTATGTATTCATAATAAGGCTTCTGAAGAATATTTCAATTCAACAAATTGAATCAACAAATTGAGGGATGCACCGGTTGCAATTTTCTTGGCCGATTCCGATTACCGATTTTTTTGTAAGTGTGATCGGCCGATTCCGATACTGATTTTTTTCCCCGATAACAGAAAATTAGAGCTGCTGCGAGTAGTCGACGACATCGACACAAAAAAATGGGTTTCAATTACTAGTTACTTTTATAATAGTGACATATAATAGTGGCAGCTCTACAGCAAATACAAACAAAAATCTAATTTTCTTTAATATAATGCTTTATTTTCCTAACAAATTTTCTTTATAAATTTAAATAAATAAAATGTAACTCGTAAAATGTAACAACTCTGTTAACTCGACGTCCGAAAAGTAACGCCTACTTGGCATTGTGTATTTTAGGCAGAGGTGATTTATCAGATTTCTGAAGCCTGTATCCTCAACTATGGAAAACGGCTGATCATCTAGTGATCATCTTGTGATTGACTTGTGCCTCTGTGTTTATGCTGAATTGGGGACAGACAAGTGGAAAAACCCCGCCCCCAAACTGCCAAATCCCGCCCCCTTTCAAACCGCGCGCGCAGAAATCTCACTCGAGCAAAAAAGCCGCTCGTCGGTAATCTACTTAGCGCGCGAGGACATTTAACACTTTGAGAGGAAAAAAAGACATTCGAGAGAGGAAAAATACAGAGAAAAATTATCACAACCGCGCACTCTTCTTAATTTTGTGCTCTCGAGTTTCACATTTTGCGCGCTCTAGTTTTGGCGTTGATGTGACGCCATACTCACGCACCCAAAATTCATTTCGTCTCCGCACGATGTCGCCCCATTCAAAGTGAATGAGAAACGCCTCCGTTGAGCGTACGTGTTAATGCTGCCTAAATGCGCGCGTGGCTGTGCTGCAAGTAATGCGCATGCGCAAGATCGGTTTGAAATCGGCAATACGTGCGAGTGATCGGCCGATCACCGATCAGGCCGATCAGACCCAAACTCGGCCGATTCCGATCGCTGGTTGATCGATCGGTGCAAAATAAGATTTGTGCCAATGGTTAATATTCGGTGCACCCCTAATATTAACCATTGGCACAAATCTTATTTTTGTATTTTGCACAGTCTACTACAGTTGAATCCTGAACAAGCAACATCCCATTTACCGCTACCACCCAAACTAAACAAAGGTTTAGACGTATGACATATGTATGTGTATGTGTATGTCATTCTATGATTGTATGTGTATGCAATTCTGTGTAATTTAAGAAACAACATGAAAAAAGGGAAGAGACAAGACAGTTCTCATATTCGTCTCCATTTACAAGAAAGCCATTCCCAACAAAAGCAGTTTCACTATTGATATTTGGGATTTTATGATGCGGGTGACTGTATGATGCCATCGCAGTAACTGAGGAAGTAAAAAGACTCCGTTCTGATTGGTCGGTTCTCCGCTGGAACCAGAGGGAAAAGTCCCTGCAGTTTATGGAAAGTCCGCTTGGACTCAGTATCATGAACTACGTCACATTTTTTGCCCGCAGGCAGACCGTAGTTAACACACAGGGTTTACTCAGGCGAAGGAGCACGCAATCCCCAATTCTCTGGGAGGGTAACTCCTTCCTCCTCGGAGAAGCAGTAGTCAATGATGTTTACTTTGTGGCTCACAACAGTGAGAGATTTTTTATCATTGTCAACACCTTACAGCCTGACACACAGTAGCAAAATGCAAGCTTTTAATGCATTTAATATGTCCATATGGGAGCTGTGAGCATCTGACACTATGGTCAGTTTACCAGTGAAACACTCATTCACTCATTCATTCACAATGAAATTTGACCTCTGCCACGTATAAGCAGTGGACAGCTGACATTGGCAACGCCGCGGGTACAGTACTTCCTCACTGGTGGGTTTACCAGTCTGGGATTTGAACCGGCGACCCTCTGATGACAGAAGCAATTCCCGAACTGTTACACTACCACTGTAACAATGGTGTGTCTTTCGAGATACAGCAAATGACGCCAGCTCATCCAAATTAAATGGGTAAGGAGCATGGAACCAAGCATTCTCAATGGGACTTAAGTCTGGGCTTTGATTTTTGAATCTTTCAAAAGATTTGGGACCAACTTTGATGTATACTTTGGAACATTATCTTATGATCTCTAAAGAAAGACTGGCCACATTAAATTGGCAACGTAAGCCACATACCTGATCATGTGAGGTTGTGGGGTACGGTTTCGCTGCATACATTAACAATATAGACATCCACTACTGAGAGAGCCATTCACTACTTTTTAGTTTTTTGCCATGAGTAAATTGTTAGCCATCAAGCCTCTAGCCCTGCTTGTTTAAGTCCCTTTAAGTGCTCACTGCTAAAACGAGTCCAGTCATATGGTCTTCATGTGTGGTTGAAAGCTTAAAAACTTAAATTAATATTTTCTTAAGATTTACCTGTCTGTCTTGTTTTAGGTTTTTTTTGTATTAGTTTGTCTTTCGGACTTGTTCTTAATTTTATTGAGTTTTCAGTATTTTTTAAATTGCCATTCTAAACTATGTTTAGTCCTGACTTTTATTCTTCCTCTTTTACTGTCAAAATGTCTGTGTTCATCTAATTTATCTTTAGTCGATGTTACTACCCAGGAATTTGGTAGACACTTTTTTAACATGCTCTAAAAATAAGGCTGATTTAACTTCACTGGAAGGTCATGACAAATAGTAGCAATACAGCTCTTAGTACAATTATATGTGATTAAATCATATACATTTTGAAAACTAACCATAATCAGTAAATGCTTAAAGATTTCAAGATTTTTCCCATTTTGTTCTCTAAATTGTCAAAATGAATAAATTAGACATATTTGCTTGTATGCAAAGTAAAAACCCTTGCGTTTCTATTTGATTGTAGAGAAAATCAGTTTTGCTGTGGCCCAGAAGCTACAGTAGGTGTCAAATTGAGCAAATTCATTACATCCCCAATGACTGAATATTGCTACGTGCAGTGTGGATTTTGTGGATGCTTCACCTCGCTTCACATGCTGATGGTACACAGTGTTGGGGAGTAACGGAATACATGTACCGGCGTTACGTATTTAGAATACAAAATATGAGTAACTATATTCCGTTAGAGTTACCGTTTAAATAGGTGATAATTAGAATACAGTTGCTTTTGTTGAAATAAATGGATTACACGGCGGTCTCTTCCCATTTCATATGTTAGGCTATCCCCTCTCTAATTTTGGTAATTCCACGCATTGCCGGAAACCCAAACAAAACTCGCAATAAGAGGCTCTAATGTAAGCGTCCTGTTAATGTTGGTGGCGTCAGTTACACAATGGACCCGGAGCCAGCACAGCAGAGCCAGCAGTGCCCGGGCAGAAATGCATTTCTTACTCGGAAATTTCGTGGTTGCTCCTTTCGAGTAAATATATTGTCTATTCAGGGAGATTTGGGCTTAACAGCCAATTGGTAGAGAAAAACAAACAAGAATTTGCAGGATGTGATTGCTACATTCATGTGGTTGTAAAAAGCATGACAATATATTAAGTAATCCAGAGTATTCAGAATACGTTAGTCACATTGAGTAACTTAAAGGAATACGTTACAAACTACATTTTGGGGCATGTATTCTGTAATCTGTAGTGGAATACATTTTAATAGTAACCTTCCCAACACTGATGTAAATGCAGAGGTTTGAACTTTCAAACAAACTGGCATACAAGGCAGAATGCCTTATTTAGTAACAATGAATAACTTGTTGGACACCAAGTTTCTTCATAAGATAAGAGAGGAACTAAAACAGGGTGGAGGCATGGTAAGGATGTCTTTCTGTTTAGGTGCACAAGCAAGAAGTACAATTTATAATGGGTGTGTGTGTGTGTGTGTGTCTAAGTAAAAGAAACGACTGGGGCTTTTATCAGTTTTTCCCATGTTTTGGCATTGTGATAGTTGTTGGCCGCAGATGCCTTTTTCCTTGGGACTCAATATTTTAGATGTATTAACTTATGTTGTGGTGTTACCTGGAAATATTCCAGGATGCTGAGCTTGACGATGGTGCCTGCTTCTTTGTTTACAATCCTTTGTAAAGGAAAGAATTTCTTCTGTACTTTCTCCTGGGCTTGGCTTTGTGTTATTCATTAGTGCAGAGAACCCAAGGTGGAGAATGTTCTTCTGTTGTTGCTGTTTTTTTTTTTTGTGGTGGTATGAATATTGAAGTTGCTGTAAGATGTTGGTCAGCAGTGTGTGAGAGGTTGCAGGGATATAATGTGTTTGACACATTATTGATTTGAAAACATTGAATTTTTTTATTGCAAAGAATCAAATGTTTAAAAAAAAGGGCAAATGCTCCCTGGAAAGTAAAAATGCCTTTCAGAAAAGTTTTGCAGCTAGCTTTTATAAAAGCAAGAAAACATGTTTCAGTTAAAGTGTAAGCTCAAACTGTAGATCTTTTTTGTCAGATTATTACATAAAGTATGTGTTTTTTAATATTGCCCTGATTAAATTATGTAGATCTCAACCAGAGCCGATCAAGACCAATTTAAGTGTCAAATCCTGGTTTAGTTTACACAGTTGTGCTCTGTTTACACCATTAAAGAATTAAACCCTAAATGTATATACATTTAGGGGGCAGTTAGTGGTGTAACGGTAGGGTGTTGGCCCTGTGATCAGAAGGTCACAGGTTCGATTCCAGGGCCGGTAAAGTTACCACTGAGGTACTCATGAGCGAGGTACCGTCCCCAAGCACTGCTCCCCGGGGGCTTGTTAGCTGCCCACTGCTCCTTCACAGATAGGTTAAAATTTGTTGTGGTGCACTGTGTGCTGTGGTGTGTTCACAATGACAAATAATCACTCGCTTTCACATTTATTTTCATTCATTTAAGACAGGGTATTTGGCAAAATTTCAAATATTAGATTTGCACTCAGTACCAGGAATGGCTCTGAATTGAGCGGCTTTTCTGGAGGCTGTGTAAGGTGAAGTGTTTAACTCTGGTTTTCGAGTTAACTGATAATAGACTTAAATAAACTGTAAATTCTTGGCTTGACCACATCATGTGGGTGTGGATGTTTAAGTGTGTGTGTGTGTGTGTTCGATAGTGAAGCGAACCCCCTTGCTGCTCTCCTTCTAAGATAAGACCTGGGTCTGCAAACTCCGCTTTCTGCACTCATTCTGATAACTCTCATACGCTTTCTTTTGGCACATGCATATTTTCCGCAAAATAAGGGTTCCGAATTTCTGAATTAGAATATATTTTAAGGTGGATGTGGATGTTAACGTGGACTCCTTCACACTGTACCACAGCTGTTTTTTGATTGTGGTTGAGTCAAATTGATGTTTCTGGACTTGTTTTAATCAGTTTCCTGGGCAAATATGTTGTTTTTTCTCTCAGTAGGGTAAGAACCCTGTGCCATATCTAAATGTCAGTTGAGCTGACAATAAATGAAAGCTTAGCTTTATGCAAATGATACCAAGCAAGTGTTGACTGAGTTTTGCCCTACTGTTAGCATTTTTTTTCACTCAAATACAGAGTTTATGTTCCACCAGTTAGCCTAGGTCACAGCATGGTGAGTCCTGGTGTGAACTCAGGTCGTAAAATTAGGGTATTTCTTCTAACCCAAGAAGAAATTCATCTTTTAGCATTTAGAGAAATGTGTCAGGCTGTGGGTTGAACCACAGTTATGTACAAAATGTGTTAAGCCAGTTCTGTGATTGCATTTGTCAGCTCTGCTGTGGATATGATGATTTTTAAATCTGTATCACCAGTGTTTAGATGACAGTAGGCATGGGCCGGTGTGAGATTCTAATTATATGATCAACTTAAGTAAAGATCTTTTTACGGTTGTACAGTATTGCATAATGAGTTGTGATTACAGCTCTAAAATGTGCTGTTTTAAAATGTCAGGGTTAAAGAAATGATTCAGTTTAACATAATCTGTTTTATTTTTAAAGAACACCTGGAATATTTGGGACATTAGTAAATGTTTAATATAATAATTTATGAAACATTTATAATTGAATTAAAATATGAATAAATGCAATCCCTTAATGCCTAAAAGTGTTTAAATCACTGTAGTTTTCACACCACCTGACCTATACCATGTTTCCGTATGACTGCTCCTTCTGGTCTACAAAACTACTTTCTAACACAAAGGTTGTGTCAGAATTAAAGACAAATTTGAGTGGTGTACCTTAAAACTAAAGATCGGATCGGATATCGGTCCGATAAAGACTCAAATAGCTGGAACGGGTATCGGTGGCATTGGGCCGATCTTTGGAGCCAAACTGTAAATGTGCGCACGCTCAATTCGTTATACGTGAGGAGTTGCACTGCGGTTTATGGTTTATTGTTTGACATAAACCACTAATTCCTACATATAGATATGACAATGAGCAACACAACTCAGTACAACTCCGAAAGCAAATCATGCAATTATATTGTTAAATTTCTTTAACAAGGATTAGGAACCATCACTAAATTAGAGAACTGTGTTTAAACGAATAATTTTCGAGTTGTTATTTTAATAATAAATAATTTTGCATATACATATGGGTAAGGCTGTGCAATTAATCGAATTTTAATTTCAATTTCAATTTTTAGCCCAAAACAATCACAAAAAAATGTAATCTATAAAAAACAATTATAATTACAATTATTATTTTGCCACATTACGCCTGCAAGTATACTCATTTGTCTTGTGTTCAATGACACACACGACGCTGCATTCCTTAACGCAAGACTTCCCAAGACTGAACGACGCGTGTGTTCTGGGTATGTACAGTCTGGAGCGGTAAAGATGGCGAAGGAGGAGAGCAGCATAAAGTCTTAAATAGTAACAACACAAAGTAAAGTTAAATAATTTGATTTTAAGATTGACCTAATTAATCGTGATTATAAGCTTTTTTTCATAATCGAGCAGCCCTACATATGGGTGTGTAATTCTTATTTTACTTAAGAAAACAGTATTTAAGTCGAGTGCTTCCTTAATCATAGCAGAATAATCTCAGCCGTTTATTCAGACATTTTTAAAGGATTATTTTCTGACTAAAAAAGACAAAGTATCTTCTGGAATGTTAACATGTCACGCATTTCAAATGGTTGGTCACACAATATCTTTTGGTACTTCCTAAATTTGTAACTATATATATGACAGTACAATTCATGCGTCAGCACTAAGACCACAATGTGTTCTATTTGCTATGCAAATCACAGCCTAAGTCTCTAAACCAACCAACAGAGCCTTGTTTCTTGTTTATTAATTCATGCACTTGATAATTATTTATTTATTTATCAGCATGTACCATGTGTAAGTCTCTTCACTTTCCTGGGTCTTGTAAACCCTTGACGGGAATGTAGAACCACAGGGACATTCTGTACTGCTTTTGGAGTAATTAAGTGTAATTTTGGTGAATTAAAATCGTGGTGAGGAGAAAGCTCTTAAAGTGTTTCTGAGAAATACATAGTGTGAATTATATGAATATTTTCGTGCCGGCGACACTCTGAGCAAGTCTTAGTGGGTGAGTCTGGATGATTTTTCTTGTTTCTTTCTTTACATTTGTTTGAGCGCAAAGTGAGCAAGATGGGAAATGGTGGAAAAGAATAAGTATCAAATTATTGTAAATTATTCGGTTTATAGTGTGAATCTGTCATCGAGTCGACTAGCTTTAAGTGCACAAAACCCTCTTAAATGGGCGTTAATAACCATTTGTCTTGTTTTTCACCTGGAGTCACACTCATTCAATCTTTAACGGTTTTAGCACGAAACTGAAACTGTGGTTTAAATTCCAGGGGTTTGGTACTTGTGTTACGGTGAACCACTACCACCACACCTGAGTGTTCCATCTGTAACAAGTAAATGTCCTCTTAAGTTAGTTGGACTAATTTTTATGAAGTGGCCTCTGACGGTCCGGTATGTTCAGTTATTAATGATCTGCATTGTAGGAGTGTAACAATACATCGATTTACATCAATATATCAGTTCAATGATCAACAAGCCCATAGCCTAGCATCCAAAACGAAAACATCAATCAGACATCCTACATGTTGTAACGCGGCGTTTTATTGAACGTGAGGTCCATTTTATTATTATAAGAAAAGGTTATTTAAATGTCTGCTTCAGCTCAGGAATAAAAATGTTGATTTTTTTAAAATGAAAGATTGCTTTAAACCAGCGTATGATATTGTCTCACGTTGATCGCCGGCTCCTGAATTAAATTGCACCTAAATTGCATCCTGACAGACTTTTTGATATCGTCAGACATTGAATCATTGTCCATAGTATTGACGTAATATCGTATTGCCATCATTTGCACCCTTACTATATTCGGAGATGGCATTATGAATTAAGGATTGAGCAATAATCGACCGGTCTGATTACTGGGGCGGATATTAGACATTTTTCATTGGGCATTAGGTGTTGGTATCAGTGTTTAATTTTGACCATCACCGATATAAAACTGCAGTCTCTTCTCTCTGTGCTGTTTGCTCTCGACTCGGTGCTTCATTTAATGTTCCGCCCACAACAGTCTCTGATTGGCACATGAGTAGTAGAGCAATAAAAGCTGAAGCCCTGTCGCCAGTCACACCATGCTCACACACGAGCGCAGCGTGAAGCTCCGGAATGGAGAAGAGGACAGAGGAGAGTTGCAGCTGAGCTTGGTGTTTGTAAAATTCAAAATGTTGACCGAGATTTTTTTTTTTGCACGTTGTTTCCAAATATGGCTTATCGTCCCCGTTAACTAGCAGTAATCGGTATCCATATCGGCCCTGAAAAACCAGTATCGGTTACACACACTAGGGCTGCTCGATTATGAAAAAAAACATAATCACGATTCATTTGGTCAATCTTGAAATCACGATTATTTAACACTTTGTGTTACTATTTAAGACTTTATGCTGCTCTCCTCCTTCCGCCATCTTTACCCGCTCAGACTGTACACCGCCACCAGAACACACACGTGCGTTCAGTCTTCGGCAGGTGCGTTAGTGCGCGTGCGTGTCATTTGGAACACAAGACAAAATATGAGTATACTTGCAGAGCGTAATGTGGCAAAATAATTGTAATTATAATTGTTTTTTGTCGATTACATTATTTTTGTGATTGTTTGGAGCTGAAATTGAAATTGAAATTAAAATTCGATTAATTGCACAGCCTTAACACACACCTCTGTTACCCACTGCCCATTCATGTAAGAAACAGGGAAAAATACTACCAGTAGTGGTCTGTAATGGTCGGACTCTTTCTCCATAAAACTCTTATCTTCAATCTTTGTTCAATACTTTTTTATTGTTCCGTTTTTAAACTCATCTTGGGCTCCAATGCTGATCTAGTGCGTCTCATTTCAGCATACAGTACATGTAATAAATACAACTCGACCTTTATCTGAATCTTCATGCACCTGCTCCAAAAATCTGTGCCAAAAAGTCAGGTCTGTGCCTTGGCATGCTTAACACAGTAAAGAGCAAGATATATTTTCCATTCGTAAACCATAAACACACATGCATACACACTTACCCCTCGTGTTTTCACATCCTGTTTCTACAGTTTGCAGTCACACCACAGAAGCCGCACAGTGGCCAACCAAATTACGGCAGCAGAGTGTGACGTGGAGGGGCGTGGGGCTTTCCTCCACTCCATCTCTGCCGCTTAAACACTCTGACTTCAGGGACAACCCCCAGAAAACCCAACTGTTCTATCAACAAAGCATCTGGAGAAGGTGCCAGGTTGTTTAAAGCGCTCTGATTGATTTTTTTTAACTCAGGAGATCCCCAATGATTTTTGTGATGCAGCTGACCGTGGACGGATGGAGTTTCTGGAGCATCAGTGAACAGGTCTGTTAAAATGTGGAGAGTTTCCACCTCTGGATTTTCTCAATGATAAAAGAAGATTGGGTTTGCGTTTCGGCTGTCGCCGTGATACGTGCAGTTGCAGCTTAACTGACTGATAAATCTTGTGCTGGCGGTGGTCAATTATTTTGAACTTTCAGAATGAATGTTAGAACAAGAAATGTGGTGGCTCCCTGTGGCTTTCTGTGCGTTCACCTTTGATGAGGTTTAAAATAGTTGTTTGGTTTGGTGACCTCGTTGATTAACCCAAACTCTAGTGACAGGAAATGTTAAGTAAAAAAAATGGTAGAAGGTTATTATCAGTGATAAAAAAAATATATATTAATCTAGCCAATTATATAAATATTTTGATAATTGGCTCAAAACTACCCAAAACTTTAGTATTTCTTCTTTTTTCTATTCCATCAAAATATAGAATATGCATTTTGATAACAAATACTTTTTAAAATAGTTCTTATTTTCCTATTGAAATTGAAAAAAAATCTGATCAATTGAAAATGAAGAAATACTGAAGTTTGGGTAGTTTTGAGACAGTTTGGACTTATTTTGGCCTATACAATGAGCTGCTTTTGGCACAATAATGCAACGGACGTGCTTCTGGAATAAACACTACAAAATATGTATTGTGAGTAGAACGCTGGTTGTTGTTATTTTTCGGCTAAAATATGAGTTTTGTCTGTAATAAAGGGAAGATTTGACCGAACCGGAGCATTTAAGTGAGAGCTGCGAGCGCTCAAACACACTGCGCGCGTTCCTTCACAGCTGACCAGCAGTCCTGCATATCCAACTTTCTGATAAGTCCCGCTCGTGCTTTAATTCTCATGGATCAGCTTTCATCTCAAATAAGCCTCCTTTACATTCGATTGACGGCAGTCCGTCACAGTTAGAGTCCAATGGGCGGAAATCTGTCGTAGCGTCAGAGAACTTCAATCCCTGAGAATGCGTGCACAATGACCGCGTTTAAAAAGTTGTATTTATTGTATATAGAATATTATTTTTGGTATGAGTAAATGATAATTATACTATGTCCAGAAATAGGTCATCAGAAAGAATGTGCTTCATATGAAATCTGTGTTTTCTGACTTTGCCTGTCTGTCTTTCTGTAAGTGTCATGTGCAAAGGACTAACCACAGTCAGACAGAGGTGTTGCATGCAACAAACTCTCCTTTGCAGATGGAAATTTCTGGGCAGTCATGTGGTGCGTTCGAGTCTGAGCTGCCCCTTTATCTCGCAGCATAAAGGGTAAAAGATCGCCTAGGTTTTGTCAGCAACTTTTAAGAAAATCTCTGATCGCATTAAGATGGTTAGGATCTATCCATCTACTTCTTTCTTAACCTAATTCAACTTAAAACACTGCAGTTCCAACAAATTTGCATGAGTTTTCAGTGTTGCGACTACAGCTACGTTCAAGAGTGAAATGCGTTAATATGCTACGCAGGAACTTAAGGTGCTGAAATGTGTGAAACTGAAATATCAATATTAGTATATGGTGGTTCTTTCCAGTTGTATTCAAATGGAAATGTAGAGTTCTAAAGTGCAAAGCTGGTCTTAAAAAACTAAATTTAAGTGAGTGAATATTTGTCATTGTGAACACAGCACAGCACACAGTGCACCACAGCGAAATGTGACCTTTGCGTTTGACCCAAGGAGCAGTGGGCAGCTTTTTAGCAGCGCCCGGGAGCAGTGCTTGGGGACGGTACCTTGTTCAAGAGTACATCAGTGGTAACTTTACCGGTCTGGAACTTGAACTGACGACCTTTCGATCACGGTGCGAACGTCCTAACTTTTACTCTACCAACTGTTCTCAGTCAGTTCAAATAATTAAGATATATACAATTTGAAATTCTATGGCAGACATTGAACCTAAGTTTTTCAGTTGAACCAGATGGAATCTTTTTACAGTGTTTGTGGTGTATTAACACATTCACTCTTAAACATAGCCGTAGTCACAACTTACATTTGAAAAATCTGGCATCTTCAAATTTTCATTTCTGTGAGCTGACTTATAAGCCTAAGTTGTGTCACTGAAACCTCATAAAATTTGTTGAAATTGCGTAAGTTATTGTTTTAAGTTGAAGTAAATGAAAGAATGTTAGCACGACGTATGAATCAAATCTTTTGTTCTTTTTCATTATTATTTTTTTTTTTACAGCATATCATCTATTCATCTTCTCTGCCTCCTTCACTTCCAAATACACACTTTAAAAACGTACAAGAGATTTCATCATTCTATTCCCCGTCTCTCCTTCTCGTTTTTTTGCACTGCTGACTCTCACGCGAAACAACATGCAAACTCTCACGTAAAACTGAAGTCACAAATGAGTCGCTCCACTTAAATTAGCACTGTAGGCAAAATAATTCCTTTTATGAGTTTTAATAAGGTCTGTCTCTCTATGAGTGTTGCCCCATACACTGTGTCTCTTTCTCTTTCTCTCACTTTCTCAGACACGCTACTGGACTTTCTATGATTTTCTTTTTTCTCGTAGATAATCTTCTAAAAAAGGGACGAGCTACCAACTACCAGCTACCAGCTACATAAATTACAGCCGTGTCTTTTCGCGTGGTTAGTAACCCAGACGAAACAGACAACAAAATTAGGGGGAAAAAATTGAGTTGGTTCTAAAACGACTTCCAAAATTCAACTTGCTTTGACAATGTACAGCTTTAAAAAGAGAAATGTCTTATTTGTATAGCAACAGTGTTAATTCCCTTGTGCTAAAGGATGAGACCATTGTATGAGAAGTTCCACTTAAGCAGAACATTTCTCTGGGGAGATTCATAGTGTTTCGGTTTCTGTTGAACAGTGTAAAGTTTATTCTTTACATCTAAAGGTATAGTGAGAGTGTGTGTAGGTGTGAGAGAGAGCGCACGTGTGATTTCTTATCTTTCACACCTGTATAGCAAATGCTTTCACCCGAGAACACATAAAAGGGATTCTGGTCTTCTGTTCTCTTCAACAGCACATGTTGCCTTGATATTTTAAGTTGAGCTTTATACTTAAGATGTAAAACAGCTTTACAGAATTCTAAATCAAATTTTCTTGCACACTTACCGTTGAGTGCTTTAATGCATTCAACTTTGTTTCCCCTAGAAGTTCACACCTCTGCAGGATGTCAGACACACACACACACACACACTCACTCATATACAAACACACACACCTTATAGTCTTATAGTCCAGATTGAACTAACGAATTGCTATAAATTTACATTTATTTCCCTCCACAGTAAAAAAAAAAAAAGACTACAAATGTATGATACTGCAATTTACCGAAACTTGTATGGTATTTTTTTTAATGATTATTGTGTTGTGTTGCCTGCTGCAAATATTTGGAATAATAATGAAAAATTTAACTTGCTTTAGGTCTATAGTACATCACTGTATTTGCAGAGAATGACAACTACAACTACTGTAAATACAGTAACATACTGTACCTCACCTCACCGCTACAGAAAGTCATATCTGTACTCAG
Organism: Distichodus sexfasciatus; assembly: GCA_032718565.1. Taxonomy (NCBI): domain Eukaryota; kingdom Metazoa; phylum Chordata; class Actinopteri; order Characiformes; family Distichodontidae; genus Distichodus; species Distichodus sexfasciatus. The sequence continues at coordinate 1,014,074 of JAVGVS010000038.1, read as the reverse complement.
TGCTCAGTGACAGGAAAATATGCTGCAAGATACAGATAGCTAAGCGGAGCTAAAAGAAGGTTGAAATATGACCTGCATTCTAAACTGCTTCTGAATGTTTTAATAAGAATTTATTGTTCATTGTTCATTATTTGTTCAATTCATTCTTCATATTTAACTAGGCTCAAATTTTGAAGTGTTGCTTTTGAAAAAAAAAAGCACATATTTGAAGTCAGCAACAACACAAAAGAAGTGACAGTGTTACTGTAAATATCATATACTTTGACAGTGACATTCTGTATTTTTACAGTGTAAAAATTGTATTAATTTGTTTTTGACAGGTAGTGGATTTAACTCTCGGTTACCTTCATCGCATTTACATTCACGACATTTAGCAGATGCTTACACTGCTAGGCCACAAAAAATGAAGCAAACTATTTATTGAACGTTTTATGATTTCTTGTTTAACAAATCCAGGTGAAATAAGTAACAGTGTTTCACAATGTTGTGTGCATTGTCTGTAGGCAGTGTAGAGTTTAGAAGGGGACAGCGTTTCCCTTGTTGGTCTTTAGTAAGCACAGCCGTTTGGGCAAGCTCTCTTACAGCCTTTCACAGTGTGCTGCATCAGTGCTGTTCAATTCATGTCTGATTGCATCCGAAATGATCTGCCATTAAGTGCGGCCTCCATGTGTGGCAGTGTGGAACTTAATTAGACGCTAATTAAATAGAGGTTAATGACCCTACAATTAGACCCTAGCTGCTCTCATCAGCCACTCCATACTAAAATGATGTATGCTAGATGTATACAATATTCTGTTACACGGTTGCCTCCTGCTTACACTGTTGCAAGTAAGTACAGAAAATGTGTTTGACATTTTATTTGCCCAGCAGTGTATATCGAGATTGGAGTCAGTGCCAATGAGGAAAAGACAGGAGGCAGAACTGGAGGTTGCAGAGCTCAAGATGTTGAGGTTCTCTGTGGGAGTGTCGAGGATGGATAGGATCATGAATGAGTTCATCAGAGGGACAGCTCATGTTAGATGTTTTGGAGATAAAGTCAGAGAGGCCAGACTGAGATGGTTTGGACATGTCCAGAGGAGAGACAATGAGTACATAGGTAGAAGGATGCTGAGGTTGGAGCCACCAGGCAGGAGGCTGAGAGGAAGACCAAAAAGGAGATTTATGGACGTGGTGAAAGAGGACATGAAGTTAGTTGGTGTGAGGGTAGAGGATGCAGAAGATAGGACTAGATGGTGACAGATGATTCGCTGTGGCGACCCCTGAAGGGAAAAGCCGAAAGAGGAAGAAGAAGAAGTATATCGAGACCTACTTAGATTTTCTAATTAGAGAAATACTTTCTGTGGACGTCCACAGTGTTTCCGTCACATGAGCATAGTGCTTCTGCTACCACAAAATCTTGAGTCTTCTATCAGGTTTTACTTAATGTAAGTGGAGTAGAAAACTGAAACAGCTCAGGAAAGCGAATCCTTTGCCGTAAGAGAGTAAATCCAAGTTTTGCCTGATTATTACTGCTTCTACTGTGGGGTGAAATTAAATTGCGTAAAATATCAGTCAGGGGTAATACGCAGTATGGAATTTGATTTGCCATTTCCAGGTCTGAGGGCGGCACGGTCACGCAGTGGTTAGCGCTGCCGCCTCACGGCGAGAAGGCCCTGGGTTCAGTCCCTGGGTTGGCCGTAGGGTTAGGGTTAGTGTGTGTGCCCTGCAGTGTGTTGGTGTCTACCCAGGGTTCCCGGGATAAGCTCCGGTCCCCCCGCGACCCCGGTTGGGATTCAGCGGTTCGGATAATGAATGAATGAATTTCCAGTTCTGAATAAGTAAAAGAACAATTATACGGAGAAATATTTGTATTTCCAGACTTTTGCTGCTACATAGTCCATTAACAATGTGGCCTAAAATTCGGCTAAAATGTTTGGAGCGGAGAATATGTGATTTGGTTGTGTTGAATCAGTGGCGACGGACTGCCGTCTTCAATTCACCACCAAGCAGCTCACTGGGCTACGTCACTGACGTTACGCAGATCAACATAAAGTCGGCGTATGCCGGAACACTTCTATGTTTTGTCATATTTGAATAAGTTCAGTGCCTAACAGTGACAGAGAAACATTGCATTGCAAGTTGAAGCGTTGCTGAATAAAATGCTGTGTATTGAACTTGCCTGGGTTTGGTTTTAACAGATTTGTAATTGGTAGAGTAGCTACTTACCCAGGGCTGCTGATACACATTTTGCGCTCTACTAAAGGTTATGATATGCCATAACTTGTTCACAGTTGGATTTTCAAATCATTTATTTAATAAATGAGTAGTTATTTTCATGGTGAAGTCTATGAAGTCTGAAAATTTGAGTATGGAAAAAGTCTGGAATTTTAAAATGCAAAATGTGTAGTAACTTTGTTTCATGTCTTTCTTCTGATGTCTAATATGTTTTTCTTTAAGTAGGTTTTTAAATATTTGTTGATGCTGTCCAGGCAGGACGCAATATACAGTCAGTCAGAAGCTGGTGTTGCATAGAAATGTTGAAATCTATATTGTCAAGTTTAGGCATGTAGACAGAATATCAGACTTATGTTGTCATAAGTCAAAGTCAAAGTAAACTTTGTCATCTCTGCTATATACTGTACAGATATACAGAGAGACGAGACGACGTGGCTCCAGTTTTTTCAGTGCAAATAGGGAACAAAGAACAAATAAGGCACATGGAATAAACATATATAAATGCAAAATATACAGTACTGTGCAAAAGTTTTAGGCAGGTGTGAAAACACTTGCACAAAGTCAGGGATTTTGTAGGATTATAGTCAGGTGTATGATCAACCAATTATACCAAACAGGTGCTAATGATCATCAATGTCACACGTAGGTTGAAACACAGTCATTAACTGAAACAGAAACAGCTGTGTAGGAGGCTTAAAACTGGGTGACGAACAGCCAAACTCTGCTATCAAGGTGACGTTGTGGAAGACAGTTTCATGTCATGGCAAGATTGAGCACAGCAACAAGACACAAGGTCGTTATACCGCATCAGCAAGGTCTCTCCCAGACAAAGACCTACCGGCCGAGTTCCTTCAAAAACTGTGTGCAAGTGAACCTAGAAGAATTGATGCTGTTTTGAAGGCAAGGGGTGGTCACACCAAATATTGATTTGTTCATTCACTGCATTTTGTTGACTGATGAACATAAATGATTAACACTTCCAATTTTGAAAGCATTCTTTGTTTACAGCGTTTTTTCACATCTGCCTAAAACTTTTGCACAGTACGGTACATTTTAAACTAGAAATGGAATATTAAATATAACTTTAAACTAGAACTAGAGAATAAGTCACAATATGTAACAGTATTTTACACAGTATTTATTTTATCCCATGTTTTTCTTTTTACATTTTAAGGTTCTGAGCTGTCAGAATTGGTGTTGATGTTGGAAACAGACTGTGTTAATGCGAGTTGAAGAAATGAATTATGACTTATTTATGACCCCATGGATCCCACAAAGAATGTTTGTTGTTGTCTATTTTGAGCCAGTGAGTGCCTGCAGCAAAATAGAAGAAAATCAGTATAATGTCTAAACACTACCAGTTCTTCTCTCCCTCTTTGTGCCCTAGTTAATCAGGAATGACCTTTTAGGTAAGAGAACACAACATGAGGGAGTCACCAGACTTTTGTGCCAATTTATATATGTCCTCAAATAACCAAATATATTTACTGAACTGATTATTGATTATCAGCGCCAGAGTTTGAAAGCTCAAATTCATATCATCTTTGACATACTTTTGTAATCTAAGAGGGGGAAAAACAGCATGGCGTTCGTTTCTAGGTTATTGTTGGGCTTGAGTTGCTCCAGAACGTGAAAATAAAGTGAAAACACAGCTGAAACTGATTTGTCAAGGTGATTTGATACCCAAGCCCACTTGAAAGGTTCCAAAACAGCTTAAAATCATTATTACACAATCCACAAAGCCAGCTTTGAGTGTTTGAGGCCCTTCTTGGTTTGAATGTCAGGCTTCTTCTTTAGGTTGTCCCGGTTTTACTGTGGCTGCGCGTAGGGATTTTCCTTATTGCACAATCCCGGTGTGTGTTTCTGACATGAAGTTAAATCAGCTCGAAACCAATGATTTATTAGGCTCCAGCGGGTCTTCTTTGATGTGGATTGCTGTAGTAATTCCTGTTATGGGAGGCATTGTGCCACTAATCACAGTTGTTAGGGCCTTGGTGGAACAGCATTGACGTTGTTGGCATTTCGACAGTCACTTTTTTCTCAAGACTTTGAAATGCCAAAGGCTGTAAAAAAAAATAGGCAAGTCTTTGAAACATTGTTTCGTCTGGTTTTGCTCCCAAATTCAACGGTGGTGATAGGTTAAACCATCTCGCTGTTTGAATTAAACCTTGCTAGCCCAGGAAGAGTTTTCATAGTTCTTTTTAACTAGAATGTTTATGCCAGCAATGTCACTATGATATAATTTTCAAAGTCAAAGTAAACTTTGTCATCTCTGCTATATACTATACAGATATACAGAGAGATGAGACGACGTTGCTCCAGTATTTTCAGTGCAATAGGAAAATAGGGAAGAAAGAACGAATAAGGCACATGGAATAAACATATTTGAATAAATTACAAAATATACATTTTAAACTAGAAATGGAATATTAAATATAACTTTAAACTAGAAATAGAAATAGAGGTAGAGAGACAGTTTGGATGCAGTATTACCTACAAAAGTGGAAATTGACTTTTATACTGAATGTGCAACAGTTTCAATATGAAAATTAAGGTTCCCTTTCGATATTTCACTCGTACTGTGTCGTAAGACGCTATGGGGAAAACTCCTTTTTCCTCTTCGACTGAAGCCTTTTTTTCAATCACGCAGTGCAACTGCACGCTGATTGGTTTGTCAAAGTTAATTTGATCTAACCAATCGACTGACTGCGGTAACGAGTCGGCCAATGGCCGCGCCGCTTTACCGGGTGCCGACATTTACATGGGGCGGCGCCAGCCGGCTCTATAAATGCGGCCGTTTCGCCGTCAAGTTCAGATTTTTCTTTCTTCAGCCTTGAGAGATCATTGCAACGCTGAACTCTGCGACTGAACGCCTTTGCCGTTGATAAGAGCATCGCAGCTGGAATTGGCGATTATTGCCGTTCCCCTGCCGCTTCCGGCTTCTAAAAGAGCGTCTTTTCTCTTAAAAGAGCATAAACGGCAATTTTTAAATGCCACGCCGTTGGCGTCGTTGCACTTTGTGCTTGGAGCCGCTGCGCTCTGACGACGGCCATCTCGAGTGTGCGCTCTGTCTCGGTAAATCCCATGCAGATGCCGCTCTCTCCTCCGCTGATTGCCTGCACTGCGAGGCTCTCAGCATCTCAGCACTGCGCTCGCTCACCGCCCCCCCCCCCTCCAATTTACCTCCTTCCAGGGCCCTGCGGGGAACAAACGGCGGGGAAGAGTGGCTGCGCGTCTGGAAGCGGACGAGCTCTCGCTGGCTCTGTGCCCACGAGCCTCGCCCTCTCCTCCCATGGATCCCGTCTTCTTCACCCAAGCCGACCAGCGTCCCTCAGCGGCTGCGAGCGACCTGGTTGTGTTTGGCGGGGATATAGAACATTGATGACGACAGCATCTCGCTGGCTGCCTCCGACGCGGCGGAGTTCGCGGGCTCCGAGTCTGACCCTGCCCCCCGGCCGCCGTCATCTTCACGTGGCGCCAGAAGCAGGACTGATGAGGAGCTCATCCGCGTCCTGTCTAGGGCTGTCGCCGAGCTCGGACTTGGAGTGGTCTCCCCCCGAGGAGCCCTCACGAAGCAGGCTGGACGAGTGGTTTCTCCCGGGGCGCCAGCAGACCCCCCAACATCGCTCGGCCCCCTTCTTCCCCAAGGTCCACGACAATCTCACCAGGGCGTGGCGCTTGCTGCTAAATCAGGTCAGTCTTCCTCCTCTACCCGCGCTCTCCTCCGTGGATGGGCGCCCGAGGAGAAGAACTCGATGCCTGCCTCCGCTAGATGAGTCCGTGGCCACCTACTCTGCCCGCCCTCGGCCATTGGATGGAAGAGCCAGGCGGGGCCACCCTCCAAGCCCTGCAGAACCCGTCGGGGCGCTTCGCTGGCCGCCGCGCCCGTGTTCCGAAGCGAATGCTACGCCTCGGAAGAGATCGGTCCTAAGCGCCCACTTCCCTCCTCCGACCTCTGTCATCGGACCTGGCTCGCCGTGCCACCAAGGCCCATCCCAAGCCATCGGTGGCTACGTCGCCGAGCTTGGTGGTTCCTGGAGTACCATCTTTGGCTGGCGCTGACGGAAGAGCGGATAAGATCGTTCCTCCAATCTCCCGTCTCCCAGGTGGCCTCTTCCGGACCCGGCAGTTGAGGTTTCACCGGCGCGTCACTGAGGCTCAGAAGTGCGTCCCAGGCTATCGACACTTCCTCGGCGTTCAACATAAATCTTGCCGCCAATCGCCCCAGAGTCAGAAACCCGACAGCAGCCGCCCTCCTGCTCGGATCACGACGGGGCGTCAGAAACAACGCTCACGTTAAAACAGGCAGCTTCTCCGCAGCGTGCAGTCCCCGGCCCAGATCGCCATAGACCCTGCACCTAAGTCCTCCTGAGCGCCCAAGCAGGAAGAAGGAAGGAATTTGAATCCCGCAGCGGTCAGGCCACCCCTCAAAGGTAACCGCCCAACCTCTCACCACCACGCTGGCGCCAGGGGTGCACCAGAAACAAAGTGTGTCTTCGGCTCCTGCAGCCCATACAAGTGCCTGGCTGTCCGACGCTGTGATGGCGAAATAAAACAAAAACACAAATCCTCACGAAAAACAGTTTTCTCTTCCTCACATGTCAGATTAAACTGCACCTGGCAGCCAATCAATAAATCTCATTCATCACTGTCCCAGCAGGCGGCGAGGCCTGGCAGGCCATCCAGCGGTGTCAGACTGGGTGATGGGTACAATAAGACAAGGTTACACCTTACAGTTTGCTCGCAGAACCCACACGCTTTTGCGGCGTGGTCCCCACTCGTGTGCGCGACGAGACCGCTCCGGTTCTCCGTGCCGAAGAAGCTGGAAGAAGGAGCCATAGAGTCCGTTCCTCCAGCTCAAAGCGAGTCAGGCTTTTACAGCCGGTATTTCCTCGTCCCCAAAAAAGACGGCGGTCTCCGACTTTGGACCTCAGGCTTCTGAACAGCGCCCTGGTAGCGGCCGTTCAGAATGGTGACATCAAGCAGATCTCGCGCAGGTCGCCCGAGACTGGTTTGCTGTCCCTGAATTTGAAAAAGCCAGCGTACTTTCATATCCGTTGCCCCCCATCACGAAGCGCTTTCTGAGATTAGCCTTCCGGGGGCGTGGCATATCAATACAAGGTCCTTCTCTTTGGTTTTATCCTCTGGCTCCCCTTGCTTTTTACACGATGTGGACGCAGCGCTCTCCTCTGAGGCAGATGGGGGTCCGTGTCCTCAACTACGCCAGCTGACTGGCTCGACTGGCCCCAGTCAGGGCGGTTTGTCTCACTTGCTCGGGCCTTCTCCTCAGCCACTTGGGCGTCTGGGGCTCCAGGGTCAATTCGCCAAACCTGCTATTACCCAGCCAACAAATATAGTTCATGGGATAGTGATGGAGCTCTGTCTTGCAGTGAACCACGAGTCTCTCAGCAGGCGAGCCGGAGTCCATTAGGAGCCGCGCAGCCACCTCCTTCCTGGAGGCACCACTCAAGGCCTTCCAGAGGGAATTCTGGGCCTTGCGCGCCAGCCGCCGGTACTTGGCTGGGTCTGCCTGTACATGCTTGACCCACATCCAGTTTTGGTTCGAAAGCAGAAGGTCCCATTCGCGGCATGGTGCCCGCAGGCGCCTACGCTTTCGCGGTGACTCGGGCCATGTCAAAGCCCTGACCCGTTGGAGGAGACCCTCACTGCGTAGCCCAAGGGGTCGCCTGGATGCAGCACACAGGAGGTGGTCTCGACAGGCGCTTCAACGGGTTGGGGGCGCTGTGCGAAAACAAACCGGCCTCCCGGCCTTTAATCCAGGGAGGGCGGGGCTGCACATCAGCTACTCCGGATGCTTTCGCAGTGTGCGTGCCTGCGACCTTCCTGCGCTACTGCTGGAGTGCGCTCAGGACAACGCTCAGTGATGTCGTGAATCTACAAAGGCGGAATTGTCTCGAGGCGCCTCTTTGCACTTGCAAAATGCCTTTGATATGGAAAGAGCCAACCTCGCTTCGCTCAGGGCATCGCCAGGCGGAGCAGAATTGAACCAAGGGCAGACATGCTGTCAAGGAGCAATGTCTGTCCAGAGAACTGGGCGGCTCACCCCTCACCAGTTCAGAGATTTGGGACATCTTCGGCAGGGCGCAAGTCGACCTTTTCGCCTCCGAAGACAACTCTCACTGCCCACTTTACGAGAAGCACGGATGCTTTTCATTTTCGCCTTCCTCGATTACGCTCTGTTACCACAGGTACTCAGATGAGTCAGGGAGCGCAAACTCAGGCTTCTCCTGGTGGCCCCCTTCTGGAGGAACCAACCGTGGAGTGTCGGAGCTGTTCAGCTGTTGGAAACAACCCCGTGGCAGTCCCTTGGCCAGGACCTCCTCTCAGCGAGCAGCTGGCTGCTGACACCCCGCGGCCGAGCTGTGGGTGCTCATGTCTGGCAGCTCAATGAGCGCCTTTGGGCACTCGGGCGCGTCTGAGAACACCATGACTGAGCTAGGCCCGTCTCTGTGGCCCGGCTCTCACCGCTTAAAATAGAGCTCTCTTTGAGGCTTGAATTGCAGGACGGAACTTTGATCCAGTCTCCTCCAGAGGTCTCGGTGGTCTTGCCGTTCTTGCAGGGAGCTGCTGGACAACAGCGTTCTCCTCGACAAATCAAGGTTTCTGGCCCGGCAATAGCTGACCTTTCATGCCCCTATTGCGGGGCGCTAATTAAACAGCTGGCGGTTATCCAATTTTTGAGGCGCCAGGCGGTTCCTGCCTCCGGCGCCCTCCTCATCACAGGGTCCCCTCATGGGACTTATCCACACATTCAGGGGGCCTGAAAGGGCCCCATTACGAACCTCTGCACTCTCGGCTTGAAAATTATACTCGCTTAAGACATACCACTCCTGGCACTGGCATCTGTCAGCCAGTGGGTGACTTGCAAGCACTGTCCTGTCAACCCGTCTTGCCTGGAATTCGAACAGGCGACTCCAGAGTAGATCCTGAAACCAAGACTGGGTTACGTGCCTAGGTGCTCTCAACTCTGTTCAGAGCCCAGGTCACCAAGTCTCTGTCCTGCCGCCTCGGTGAGCGACCAGGACACCCACCTGCTCTGCCCGTTAGGGCCTGAGACTTACGTGGCAGCGTTCTGCCTCATTCAGGAGTTCAGGACAGCTTTTTGTAGAAGCCATTAACGCGCCAAGGGCGATCGATTCTGTGAAAGCAAAGACTTTCTAAGTGGATTGTGGAGGCCATTACATTGGCTTATTCCTCCTTGGGGATGCAGTGCCCCTTTGGAGTCAGAGCCCACTCCACCAGAGACATGGCCTCTTCCTGGGCGTAGTCGAGCGGGGTCTCCATTTCGGAGATTTGTGAGGCGGCCGGCTGGTCCTCGCCGTCCACATTTATCAGGTTTTATAACCTGGATGTCCCTGCTCTGCAGTCCAGAGTTTTGTCAATTTAAGTCCGTCCAGTGGGACCGACTGAATGGTTTTATGGGTTACTCGACCTGTTGGTGCGAGTCCCTGGTTCTCGGGCCCGTTCGGGCACCTGCAGGGCGACACCCGAGCCACAGCGGCCCCCTTCGTGGCTTGCCCTGTGCTTGGTGTAATTTTTTGACGTTCCCCTGGGGTTTTTCCCCCTTGGGTGTCATACTGAGTCGAACCCACCATGGCACGGCGGGATTGTACTGGTTCCCCATAGCGTCTTACGACGCAGTACGAGTGAAATATCGAAAGGGAACGTACTTGGTTACTTACGTAACCTTGGTTCCCTGAGATATGGGAACGAGTACTGCGTTCCGTGCCGTGCCATGTGCTGCACGCCTCAGATGCTTTGTAAGAAAAATCTGAACTTGACGGCGAAACGGCCGCATTTATAGAGCCGGTTGGCGCCGCCCCATGTAAATGTCGGCACCCGGTAAAGTGGCGCAGCCATTGGCCGACTTGTTACCGCCGTCGGTCGATTGGTTAGATCAAATTAACTTTGACAAACCAATCAGCGTGCAGTTGCACTGCGTGATTGAAAAAAAGGCTTCAGTCGAAGAGGAAAAAGGAGTTTTCCCCATAGCGTCTTACGACGCAGTACTCGTTCCCATATCTCAGGGAACCGAGGTTACGTAAGTAACCGAGTACGTTTTCAACTGCTTCTGTCCCAGAGCAGTCTGAGTGTGGGTGGGAGGTTTTTTTTTATTACTTTTTAGATACATTAAATTCATAATTCATAAAGATGCCCAAATCATCAGGAAATATTTTGAAAAATGGAAAAAGGAAGCATTTTAAAAAAGGGATTACAGTAGTTAAACTAGATTCCCTGTCACAGACCACCCGCGGACCACTAGGGGGCAGCGGATAGCAGGTTACAAACCTCCGTTCTAATCAATTATGGTCTGCTATTGCATCGATGCAGAATCGTCCACGTCTGCATCACACTGGATCGATTATGTGATTCATTTCAACACCCCTAATGTCACCCCACTCCTTTGAAAAGGCAGTCTGACAGTCCTTTCATCAGGGTAATTGTTAACGATTAAGGTTAACGTAGGTCAGTGATTTCGCTCACTTAAATAGACAAAGGTGTTAAATCCAAATTGCATGATCAGATGGCTTATTGAATTGACATTTGCAAAATGATGCAAACAATAGACATAAAAAAAAACATTCTAAATTTGTAACAAAAACATTGGTAATGATATAAGGATTGCATTGGCGTTCAGCACATTAAATAGCCAGATGCAAAATGTATCTTCAAGTTGCATATTGAGAATGCATATTGATTTGAACAATGAAATTGCACAGTGAATTGCCAAATTTTGATGCTACTTAGTGGAGTGATTCCAGTTGGTCGAGTTCACCTTAGGTGACAGCGGTAATGTCACTTATCAGAATTGCTATGCATACACTATGAATATAATTCAAAAGCCCACAATTTCTTCTACTGTTGGGTTTGAGACTGACGATGAGAAAGCACAAAAAGACAAGCCCAATGGGCAATTTTACACAACACAATAGCCACAGTATGTTAACTTATTTCATCAAAAATCATCAAAACGGACATTCAGAACCTCTAATCGACATAATCTTGCCCATGACGGTTATTTCAATTACTTAAAAATGTTAATGTTTAAAAGAGAATTCTGTTAATACTTTCTCCAGCAAGTATTGCTGTCCCTTCAAAACACTACTGCATGGTGTGTTGTCCTGTGACTTTGCCCATCCAGTCTGTGACCACATTTGTGTGTTTCCTTCATTTTTTTTTAAATCGCAAAGATAGGTGCTCTATCATTAGAAAATATGTTCAGCTTTACTAGCTGAGCATATGTAGTGTACAAATCCTGTCAGTAATGTATGAGGGCAAAAACCAAAAAAGGTCATAAATTATAATCAAGGTAAAATGTTCAATTAATTGTGATATTGACATGAGGTCATATTGCCCAGCCTTATGTTAACCATGTTCCTTGTTCTTTTTCCCCGACCCCTTTCTCGGACCAGGTGACTGATACAGCGTGATCACACATGGCCTGGGCTGGGTTTGTGGCTATGGATACCTCCTCACATCCCAGCGCATCTCAGCAGAACGGTGCCTCGCTGCCGCTGAAACTGGCCTCTAGCGCCGCCCTGCAGGTTCACCTGTACTACAGCAGTCAGGGCTGCAGCGGCGAATGCCCCCCTCTCACGTTCCCACCGGGAGATTACGTGGCAGAGGAGGTGTGTATAAAGGCTGCCAAAATGTGCGGTGAGTACATGTCTGAGTGTGTGTGTGTGAAGCTGTTACCACATCATGACTAGATATAATAAAAAGGCAGAGAGTGATATCGAGAAATGTGTAAAATGTGGTGTTTTTTCTGCTTTTATGTTTTCTATAAGACATCAAAGAGAGAGATGATCAAAGAGATTTATCCTCGTATGTCACCAAGCTGCCATATAAGAACTGCAGTTTATTTGTTCATTGTTCATTTGTTTATATATATATATATATGTAAATCTTTTAAGAACATACTTTTCTATACATTCAGATTTTTACTCTTTTGGTATTTTTAGTTTATCCTAAGGGGCGGCACGGCGGCGCAGTGGTTAGCGCTGCCGCCTCACAGCGAGAAGATCCTGGGTTCAAATCCCTTGGACGGTCGTAGGGCCCTTTACTATGTGCAGGTTGCATGCAATTTACTGAGTATTCTTATGCCATCCAAATCGGCCGATAATATAACGGACGTCCTGTGGTAAAATAACATTACCCCATGTCCCCAAATAGTACTTAATATGTTTAAAGTCATGGTGTATAATGAACCCATTCTAGAAACAAATTATGGGTAAATTTCTAGGAAGAGGGTGGCGCGGTGGTTAGAGCTGCCGCCGCACAGCAAGAAGGTCCTGGGTTCGAGCGCCGGGTCGGCCGTGGGGCCTTTCTGTGTGGAGTTTACATGCTCTCCCCGTGTTTGCGTGGGTTTCCGCCGGGTGCTCCAGTTTTCTCGCACAGGCCAACAGCATGCGCTATAGGTTAATTGGCAACTCTGTATTGGCCCCGTAAGGTGTGAATGTGTGTGTGCCCTGCGGTGTGCTGGCAGATGCCCAGGGTTGTTCCGCGCCTTGCGCCCCTAAGTTCCCGGGATAGGCTCCGGTCCCCCCGCGACCCCAGTCGGGATTCAGCGGTTTGGATAATGAATAAATGAATGAATGAATGAATTTAATGAATAAGTTGTGTATTTCTCTGTGAGGAGGAGATGAAGATTTTTCTGTTATGCTTAAGGAAATACTTGACTTAAGTACTGTTTTCCTAACTAAAACAATATAATAATTGCACACCCATATGTATATGCTGAATTATTTATTATTATAAAATATGATTATTATTTAAAAAATAACATCTCTGTAATTTTGTGACAGAGAATACAGAGATTGCAAGCGAGAGCTAATGTTCTTAAGGAAATCCCATAAACTACTTTTGGGGTTGTATTATGTTGCGTGGCTTCTTCTGCTCATTGTCATATCAATATGTAGGAGTTAGTGCGAATGTCGAACAGTAAACCAGCTTTACCGAAGTGCTACTTCCCAAGCATAACAAATAGTGCGTGTGCGCATACGCGAACCTACAATTTACAGATCGGCTCCATAGATCGGTGCGACGCCACCGATACCCTATCCAGCTATTTAAGTTGTTTTCGGACCAATGTCCGATCCACATATTCATCTCAAATCATAATCTGTGGTTAACTTCTAATTTCTTAACTCTATCTTTTCACATTTTCAGAGTCTCAGCATCATTTGGGGTACTTTTAGAACTATGTATGTGACAAACAAAAGACCTTAAGAGTAAAGCTGTTTGTCAGTCATAAGAGACAGGAACATTATCACCATTAACAAGAAGCATTCTGAGTCACCTGCTACCAGTCTATCAATGTCAAATCTACTGGTGCTTGTTAAAACTTGTGCTTAAACACTTTTTGTATTTACTGTATGAGTTGCTCAACCCGAACAAATTTCTCACCACCTGAATAGACGAGACGTTTCGCTCACTTTGGTTACTAAACCAGCATGAGTGAAACACTGGCAAGTGGAAAAACGTTCGGTTACTTTCTTCAGAATTCTGATGTGTTAGTGGAAATGTTTGCCAGTCGTAACGTTTGCAGAATTCTGTGGAATAGGTGACATCACACCCACTGACTGTGAATTTGGATATAGAAATGTCTTAAAGTATGACTTGGTCTTTCAAACAGGGACGCACACACACAACACTAAAGTATGTTTATACAACCAAAAAGGGAAGTTTGGTTGTGTAACAGAACATTTCCCTAGGCTGCCCTTCAAATGAGACATAACAGCTTCGACAAGACACACCAGCGAAAACCTTAAGCCTGAGAATCTGAGAAGATTGGAAATGTTTTCATATGGCAAGAACCAAGAACAACAATAACATTCTGTAAAAGTCTATCATCATCATCATCATCAGCTTGCATCAGAGCTCACCTGCAATACAACAGCATGGATAGAGTTTGGGTTTTTTTAGTTTCACACACACATACAAGATTAGAACATGGTGGAACATTTTTTCTCGCCTTTTCTTTCTGTTCTATTTGTATGTCACCAATACAGTAGGATATAAATATTACATTTGCACCAGAGTAAATGGTGATTTTCTGCTTTCTTCTGTACTGACAGATTTGCTGAAGTTTTCTGATGAACGTATAGACTTCTCTCTCTCTTTCTCTGGATTACGGCAAAAGCAGTAGTCACAAATAATCGTAATCACAATTTTTTTTTTGCTCAAGGTTTTTTATTGTTGTTTCCATTTACAAATTTACACTAATATACCAATAGAACAAAAAAACAAAGCAGTACCCACCTATCCCTCCCAGGCTTTTGTACATTTAAAATAAAACTTAGTGAAGATTCAGCACATGACATTAGTATAATAGTTACATTTTAGACAAAACAAAATAAACTAACAAATAAGAAAAAACAGAAATAAATGTAAAAAAAAAAACCCACAAACTATCATACATTACAAGGTTCCATCCCTTTAACAACATCCAAAAATGGCTGCCAGGTACTGTAAAACTTTAAAGAACACCCTCTTATACTGTACCGAATTTTTTCCAGTGTCAAATAATACATCATATCTCTAACCCAATGTCTAAAAGCTGGGGGGGAGCTCTCCTTCCATTTTAACAACACCAGTCTTCTTGCTATAAGAGTTGCAAATGCAACAACATCCCTCAAATAATGACTAAGGCAAAGATCTTGAGGAGTAACACCAAAAATTGCAGTGACACCAGAGGGTTCCAGTGGAGTTTGTAAAACATCCGATATCACTGAAAATATCGATTGCCAAAAATTGTTAAGCGAGGGACATAACCAAAACATATGTGCAAGTGTGGCTGGTGTTTGTTTACATCGATCACATTCAGGGGTGATAGTCGGTGTAAATTTGGCTAATTTAACTTTAGACCAGTGTAGCCGATGGACCACCTTAAACTGAATGTCTCAGGCAAATTGAGCTAGAGAAGATCCTTTTTATAGCCCTACCCCACACCTCCTCAGACAGTACCTCATCCATGTCTACCTCCCATCGGGCCTTTAGGGCTATCAAAGGTTTCGCATTATGGGAGCTTAGCAAGTTGTAGATAGACCCAATTAGCCCAAAATGATATCTAAAAGAGAGTTTGGTGGCCGCAGAGGAAAGTTAGTGAGGCAGGACGATATCCAACTCCGAAGCTGTGGAAACTTAAAGAAAGATGATTGCGGGATATCACATTTCAATCTTAATTGATCAAAAGACATGAAGACATTACCAATAAATAAGTCATTCAACCTTGTGATTCCATACCTAGTCCAAATGAGAAAAGTTTCATCGGTCAATAATGGCACGGCCAAGGATTCTTTAATAATGGGGCGTGTATAGAGAGATCGAGGAGTGAAAAGGACCTCCTGAACTGAGCCCAAATCTTAAGGGAATGTTTAATAACAGGGTTTGATGTATATCTAGCAACAGGATTAGGCAACGGGATTTTAGAACAAAGTAGAGCATACAAGGAAGTGAGGCATGATTGGTTCTCCAGGACCAGCCATGCAGGTGCCATACTATCTTTGAAAGACTCCCTCCAGTGCAACATAATTCTTATGTTTGCAGCCCACTAATAGTATTGAAAGTTGGGCAAGGAAAGACCACCATATTGGCGACGTGTTTGCAATCTGCCCTTACCTATGTGAGGAGACCTCCCTTGCCAAATAAAACTAGAAATCAGTGTATCTAATGTCGGAAAAAAGATTTTGTTAAGTAGACAGGGATACATTGAAACAGGTATAAGAATTTAGGTAGGACATTCATTTTAATTATATTTATACGTCCACCTAATGATGTTGGCAGATGATTCCATTGGTCAAGGTCTTGCTTCACACAAAGCATTAAAGGGGAAAAGTTGGCTTTAAATAAATCTTTGAAATCATGTGTCATCCAAATACCTAAATATTTAATTTTTTGTAGTGTTATTTTAAATGGGAATGAGTGAAGGTTCATGTTTGCTGCTGAAGGATTTACTGGCATAAGTTCACTTTTGTGTAAATTAATCTTATATCCTGGTATTTCACCAAAATCAGACAGGAGGCTGAGAATTTTCGGCAAACTAGTTATAGGGTCAGATATAAATAAAAGCATGTCATCGGCATAAAGACAAATTTTTTGTTCAGTCTCCCCCCTCAGTATTCCTTTTACAGTGACTTCCCCACGCAAGGCAATTGCCAGGGGTTCAACAGCTAGAGCAAACAGAAGAGGGGACAAAGGACATTTGACTAATATTGAGATCACAATTATTTACCATAATTTCGCAGCATCAAAACATTGGTGCAACTCATTGAAACCAAAGTGATTTGAAATAACTGATGTGTTTTTATCTTTTTAGTCAGTGGTGTCTACCCTGCCTTTTTAACTGTGAATGCCTTTTATATTCCTATGAATAAACATGGGAAGCTATAACCCTATAATTCAGATTTGATGGATTGCACAGCCCTAATATACTACATTTGTTTTTGTTGGCCTTGAACAAAAATGCAGACCCCAGGCCTTACATCATTCTGTGTGTACACTACCAGTCAAAAGTTTGGACACACCTTCCCATTCAGTGTTTTTCTTTATTTTCGTTACTATTTACATTGTGGATTCTCACTTAAAGGCATCAAAACTATGAATGAACTGTGTAAGGCCTATTTGACCAAGAAGGAGAGTGATGGAGTGCTGCGCCACATGGCCTGGCCTCCACAGTCACCTGACCAAACCTAGTCGAGATGGTTTGGGATGAGATGGACCGCAGAGTGAAGGCAAACAAGTGCTCAGCATCTCTGGGAACTCCTTCAAGACTGTTGGAAA
Organism: Distichodus sexfasciatus; assembly: GCA_032718565.1. Lineage (NCBI taxonomy): Eukaryota > Metazoa > Chordata > Actinopteri > Characiformes > Distichodontidae > Distichodus > Distichodus sexfasciatus. The sequence continues at coordinate 997,058 of JAVGVS010000038.1, read as the reverse complement.
ACCATTTCAGGCGACTACCCCATGAGGCTCATCGAGAGAATGGCAAGAGTGTGCAAAGCAGTGATCAAAGCAAAGGGTGGCTATTTTCAAGAATCTAAAATATAAAACATGTTTTGGGTTATTTCACACTTTTTGTTTACTACATAATTCCATATGTGTTCATTCATAGTGCCTTCAGTGAGAATCTACAATGTAAACAGTCATGATAATAAAGAATAAAACATTGAATGGGAAGGTGTGTCCAAACTTTTGACTGGTAGTGTACATGTTAATGTCTGAGAAAGCGAGACAAACAGAGGGGGAGAGTGAAAGAGAGAGAGAAAAACAAAGTGAAAAGTCACAGAGGACACACTGTCCTGTCTCTACTCTTTTTTTTTCTGTCTTATCAGTCATGGTGTTACCCACAGTGAAGCATGACAGCAGTGTGGGCTAGCACTACTTCCTGTCCCCACTCTCACCACTTCCTGTTTACATGGTCTCAGCTGAGTACTCCCTCACCGCTTGAGCACTGGAGCCAAACGGCAGGAATCGCTGGACTGAAGAGCTATCTGTGTTCTCAAGTCTCATTTTATGCCGAAAAATCCAGATCCGTTCACTAGTGATTACGGCTCTGCTGCCCACTTCAGCAAAAGAAACAACTGGAAAATGATCATTATTGCATTTGGATCTCATGTCTCATGATTTGCATTTTGTATAATAATAATAAGTTATTGTCATTGTGAGAAGTTAATAATGTGAGTGTAACAGGTCAAACACGAAGGAGGATCTTGCAGAAATCAATGTCATGAAACAGGAGGAGTTTAAAATCAGACAAGCCAGCTCGCGGCACCAACAAATCCATCTTAATCCATAATGCAACAACCACATTCAAACAGAGGTGGTCTTCACCTAACTGTGGGTTTATCTAAAGTGGTTAGCCAGTGAAGGCACAGTATTACAGAAACACTCCATCAATACTGGATTCCAACATGCCCAAGCCGCTACCTCAATTGATTTGTCACACTTTTTTGACAACTGCTCATTATTGTCCATTCATCTGCTATCTACAGGTATCAGCCCCTTGTACTGCAACCTTTTCGGGCTAATGCGAGAGCGAGATCGCATGTGGTTCCCGCCCAATCACGTCTTCAAAGCTGATGAATCCAGCAACGAGAAGCTTCTCTTTAGAGTGAGGTAACCACTCAGATTTTTGTTCTATAATTTATATATTAATTGCTGTATAATCTGTCTGTCTATCCATACCCCCATCCACCCATCCCTTCACCTCGCTCCCCTTCTCCCCACCCAACATTTCAAGCCCCCTCTTCCCCATTTTAGTCGCCTTTCAGTCACTCCAGTCTACTTCATAATGACATTTCATGCAAGCACAAGCCCCCGTGTCTATATCCCAAAACTAGGCAGAAAAGGCTTCTTTTTCTCCGTAATAAATCAGGCGTCAGTCCAATAAAAACAGGAACAGGAACACTGAAACCGTTCAGAGGTTAAGACTGCTTTTTTTAAAGGTTTTTCAGTCATATGGAGCTGATGTTCATAGGTTACTCAACCAAAACCTTTTCGGCCTCCCGACTTAATCAGCACTGATCTTGCCAATATCCAGCGCTTAAAACAGCCCGGCAACTCAAAATGTTGTGAGTGTGTCTGTGTTAATACAGCAACACTGCACACCTACATTTGATGATTTAACTGCACAGGACACCATGGAGAAGAAACCCCTCTCTCTCTCTCTCTCTCTCTCTCTCCCTCTCCCCCCTTCTGTTTTACGCACACACACTCACACATAGCAGTGTTCTTGTTATCCTGCGCCATCACTGTGAACGTGTGGTTGCACTTTGTTTAGACAGATCAGAGTAAGTGTGTCTGTGTAGAATATTTTGCATGTTGCTGTTGTAATTGAAATCCAAACACTGCAGTATGAATTTTTGATGATTATGGGATGACGTGTGTGTGAAAGAGAGAGAGGGTATTTAGACCTAGAGGTCTCTCCTCTCCCCGCACTCCTTAGCGGTGTCAGATGCAGTTATGTAGTCCCGTGTGGGTGTGCCGTCTGCGATAATACTGTACCACAGGTGAAATAACTTTAAAAGATGTATATTCTCATGTCTAACTAGGGGTGAGTGATATATGGAATATACTCAGTATATTGCGGCTTGTTCCATGTGGGATGTAGTAAATGGCTATATCCTGAACATCGAGTACAAATCCTTACGTTAATGTTAAACAAACAGCATGTACTTCACTTTCCAGTTTCCACTTTCCCTCTCAAAGCAGACAGCTCACCATCCGCCCATCCAGAACACTCTCCTAGCGCATGTGTGTTTTCTACTGGTAGCTGAGGAAAACGGGCGCGCAGAGAGAGAGAAGTGAATGTCCACACGATTTCGGAGACATTAATTGGAGATAGAAGCGGGCGACTTGATTCTGTCCCTCAGTGAATTCGTGTTGCAGGCTGATCTGCCTTGTTTTGACCTTGTTCCTGATAAGGGTTGCCACTGAGTCCGTGTCAGGGAGGATACTTTGAGCTAGGACAAGATTTATAAAATATCATTCAGTTAAAACGATCTTTACTTAACTTCCTGCTGTGTGCAGTTTATCATTACACAAGTGCAACCAATATTAATGTGGAACAGTCGAATGAATCTTTTAATCTAGGAAGGAAACTAGTCAAAGCAAAAGAAGAACTGAACTCCTTAGTCTATTGGAAACCAGTCGGGCTGATGAGTGTGTGTTTGTGGGTTTAGATGACTAATTAGAGAACTGCTTTACTAAAGGTTCCTCACAGTTGGGCTTGAACAGCTGATCTAAAGATTGTCCCAAAAACCCACTGGCCCTTTGTAGATAAGATCGGTGAGCCCCGCTTTAATCAAATGTAGTACCTGCCGATTTTAAAGTAGTTGGTAAAACCTGAAGTGAATCCAAGTGTCCTCCCTGACTCGAAGTCCACCCTAATCAAAATGCATGGAACAGTCATGGACATCTTTGAAGCATTTTGGAAAGTTCACTGCAAAGAAAAAGACTGGTGTAAAGCTCATTAGAAAGGTTTTTAATGACATCCTAAAATAGTGTAAATGTAATTTAGTGGAAGGTATTTTATTGAAACCATGAGGCCAGTTAGGATCCAGTTAGGATTAGCTTTAGGAGCCAAAAGATATTTTCCTAATGTTTTTGCAGGGCTCTGAAATTGATACGAGAGAGAGAAAATTCAATCTGACAGTAAAATCGAAACTAATCCTAAACTTTTTCTTCTTTCCTCCCTGTCTGACTGTCTGTCTCTAGGTTTTATTTTCTTAGATGGTACTGTAACGGGCCGTGCAATGCTCACCGCTATGGGGTCACTAAGAGTTCCGAGGCACCTGTGTTTGATGATGTCACCATGGCTTACCTGTTTGCCCAGGTATATGAGATCCTGTCTTAAATTAATACTTGGCTCACTGCTTATAATGTATGCAAAGTATCATAGGATATAAAACAAAACTAAGGCAGGTTCACATGATAAGGGATCGTTATTGTGACAAGCTAAGCCCTCACTTTTGTTTAAGGGGAGCTGAGCACTGACTGCAAACGTTAAATCAAGCCACCCTGGTCGTCACAATTCGCCCACACTCTCTGTTTTGACGCTGCACAGAGTGGAAACTACAGAAGGTCCAAAAACACGCTGCGGTGCTCAGCAACAGCTCTTAAGTTGAAGCTCAAAACTCATGACACATATTTCTCTTTTTCTTTTTTTTAAACTAATGTTTCACCACCAAAAATGAATCAAAAAAGAATTCAGCAAGTCCGCACTGGTAGCAGACTGAATTCATTTGCTGAAGTTCTTCTGAGAACTACTGACTTAAAATGTCCAAACACATTTTATAAAATGTATAAAATAAATTTTATAAAATGAGTATAAAATTTTTTTTATAAAATGAGTATAAAATGTTTGGACATTTTAAGTCAGTTGGTCTCAGAGTAACTCCCTTTGTTGTTTTTTAATGGATTATTCAGTGAAACCTTTTCCCTAATTTGGGCAATCCTCTGTGCTATTTTCTTTTTCTTTTCCATGATCCTAATTAATAGGGGTGTAAATCACAGGTTCCATTATGACACGATATTATATCGATTAAATGTGCAAAGATTCGATTTCTGCCGATGTCACAAAGTTTGATACGATACGATTTACATTCGATACAATTTAGAACTCAGCGATCGATCTGCAAATTTGACATAATCACTTTCCTTCATATCAAATCCCAAAAAGGAGCTAAAATATTACTTTTTCATATTTTATCGAAAACTGAAAGAACATTACATTGCTGTTTGCACACAATAAAATAGGATAGTGTGTAACCCTTACTCGTATTTGAGGTTTTCAAATAAATACTTACAGTAATAGTAACTGAGGTAGTATAGTCTTGCTGTATCATAACTACACACTACAGCTTTGGATTTCTCCTCTTTAAATTAAAATAAGAAATTCTGCATGTTAGAACGAAGCAAACGTGAACAGTTACACACATTTCACTTGGAGGCGTATGTGCTCAAGAGGAGAAAAAACAAACGTAGCGGGGAATTTCAAAATGAAAGTCCGACTTACAAATGACTGTACATGCAATGCTACTCAGACTCTTAAGTTTAAGTATTTTAGGGGTAATGAACATGTTAGTTCAGGCGTAGTGAATCTTGTCTGTCTTGTCAGCTAGCTGTCATTGGACAGGAGCCGTTGTATAGAGGCGGGGTTTAGTATTTCCATAGAAAAAGGGGTGCTTGCTTCACGACGTACAGTGTCTAATTGATGTTTTCATTTTGGTTCAGTGTTATGAGATCGTTGATGAGTAAACCGATGTATCGACGTAGATCGACGTATCATTACACCCCTACTAATTAAACGCCCTTGTTTTTTTCCAACTAGGGTGGTGTTTGATTTACACCTCTTCAACTTTTCCAATGAAACTCCTCCCTGTTTTTTCTAAATCGTTCAACATGTACTGTACATGACCCCAAAGATGACCCCAAGATTGAACTTGCGTATAAATTCATTTACACAACTTAAAGAAGACAGTGTTACATTACTACCCCCTTAATGAAAAGTGGTTATGCATAAAAGAGAAATGCTGAGAAGTATATGAACGATCGCACACTAAACATGCAGATGTTATTCTTGTGGGGCAGTTGGTCACCAGTTCGAATCCCACACCACTGAGGTACTTATGAGCAAGTTACCATCTCCAAGCACTTCTCCCCGGGATCTGCCCATGTCAGCCGCCCACTGCTCCTTCGTGGATGGGTCAAATGCAGAGGTCACATTTGGTTGTGGTGCACTGTGTGCTGTGCTTTGGTGTTTTCACAATGTCAAATAATCCCTCACTTTCACTAGCCCTGCAGATGGACCAGGAATTTTCAGTTTACAGTCCTTCCACGGAATGGGCTCCTGACTGTTCCCTGTTACATCTGTGAAGTGAAACAGTATGGTGTAGTTCTACACACGACCGCGGAAAAGCAACGTTTCTACCGTGAACTGAGATCACTAAAAATGTTTAGATGGAAATGTTTAGCATGTACATGTGTGGTGCTGTGAAGCCTGTTGTGGTCCATTTTCTAGGTTTTAATTTGATCTTTACATACTGACATTTACAGTTTGGGGGACTGGGTGTGGGTGGACGTGTGATTGTGTCAGAACAGAGGAAGTTGGAGTAAGGAGTGTGAAAGAGAGAGAGCGTTTATGGAGCATATGTACAGCTTATGCAGCACTTTCTGTATCCTACACCTCGTTTTCAAAGTTCAACAGAAATGGGAAGTAAAAGTGTGTGTGAGTGTGTCTGGCTTGACATTTCTTTTAAGACTGGATATTTCCTAGAAAGTTTTGTTTTAGTTCAGGATATTTTAAAACTACCCGAAGAAAATTAAATAAATGAAAAAATGGAAAATTCCAGAAATGTGCACAAGTGGGTAGAAGTAAAAAGTAAGGTATTTTTTAAATATTAAATTGTACGGGGTGGCTGTTTGTAATAAGGGCTTTTTGGAAGGGAGCCTGACAACATACACATACATGTTTATTTTAAGATTTATTTCAACCCAGACCTCCAATATATGAATATGTTACCAAACGCCTCACACTTAAACACCTCATGCTAGTGTCTCACAGGTAAAATGATCTTTGCACTTTTTATGTAGACGTACTGTATATATCAACTTTTTCTATGATTTCACCTGGAGATAGAATTACACCAAAGACTGACAAGCAGTTTGGTTCAGTTTCTCTGTTTCTTTCTCTGTCTCTCTCTCTCTCTCTCTCTCTCTCTCAGTGGAGGAGTGATTTTGTGGATGGTTCGGTCAGTGTGACGGTCAGCCATGATGCTCAGGAGGAATGTCTGGGAATGGCAGTACTGGATATGATGAGGATTGCTAAAGAGAGGGGCCGGTCTCCAGTCGACATCTACCATGACAACAGGTACGACCTATGGGGCCGTCACACCATTCGGAGAAACCTCGGTGATAGAGGATGCAAAAACATTTCCGTCTTTATTTGTCAAGCGGAACTCACACACAGACCCAGACTCAGGCTCGCGACACTGTATTAAAGTCACTGATAACGGTGCAAAGCGCAACTACACAGACACGGTCCACGCTGCATTTAGAAGACCCTCGGAACTCCTGGAATCCGGAAGCCGCGATTTCCCACGCTTCTTTGTGAGCCTGGCTGGTTGTGGTGGTCAGCTTAGATCTCTCTGTAACAGACTCAACGACAAACTCAAAAGTTAATTCTGTTCAGTTCAGTTTGATTTATATATCTGGGCTGAGACGACAGTGGCAAGGAAGAACTCCCTCTAGCAGGAAGAAGCCCTGCAGATTGGCCCACAGTGCGCTGGGGGAACTCTGAGGAGCTATGCAGATGAGTGTTTAAACGGCATTCTGTGTGCAGGGAGCAAACGCTGCATTTTTGTCATTTAGCCGCACAGCTGAAAATGTGACTGGGAACACATTAGTGCATCAATACCAGCTGTGTACCTCAGTCTCATTCTCTCTAAATGCACACTCACAGAAATCTTCATGTGTGCAACCGCATGCGTGCGTTCATGCCTGTGTGTTCTCCTGCTGTGTCTGAGTCTGTGATTGAGCCTCAGTCACCAACCGTTCTTTGGTTAGAAACGAATTAGGTTAGAACTGCTGGAGAGCCCTCTTGCGCAGATTTTACTTCATGCATGTTTGTGCAGATCATTCGTCTGCGGTGTTTTCTTCAATTCTACACTTATATAATATTAAAACATTGACAGCGTTTAAGAAAAAACTAAATATTGATGAATGCGGTCATTAATTATTATTCACTAGTTCAAATTGATCTTACTCTTCTTTTTATTTCTTACCCAGTCAAAATGTAAACTCTCGCACACGCTCGTCCTCTTCTCTCCGCAGTTACAAGAGCTTTCTCCCGAAAGCCATGCGCGCCCGCATCCAGGACTACCACATCGTGACCCGCAAGCGAATCCGCTACCGCTTCAGGAAATTCATCCAGCAGTTCAGCCACTGCAAGGCATCTGTCAGAGACCTGAAGCTGAAGTACGTGGCCAGCCTGGAAAACCTGCAGCCTGCCTTCTACACCGAGAGATTCCCGGTCTCGGAGCCGTCCATCGGCAACGTCACCATCGTGGTCACCGGAAACCGTGGCATCCAGTGGGCCAAGGGGACGGACGTGAGAGACGTGCAGGTGGGGAGAGCAGAGTGTTTTTTACCAGTCCCAACTGAGTAAACGTCAAATGAGTCCTGTTCTTCAAATACCAGTGTCCAACCTGTAACAATATGAGTGTTACGTGTTAGTGACTTTAGAGCATTAGAGGACAGACAAAATTGTGATGTATCATGTGGTTTCTAAACGTCACAGTTCTGGTCATTTGTTATCATTTATAGACAGCCAGAAGAGAGACGTATCATTTGGGTTTTAAAGGACTGGACTAGGGACTAGAGCACCAGTTGTACCAGAACCCAACATTTGTGCTTTAGTGGGACAAACTGAGGGCTCCTAGAAGGTTCAGGATCATAAAACACAGCACACTGTGCACCAGAACCACGTGTGAGCTCTGCATTTGACCCATCCATGAAGGAGCAGTGGGCAGCTGACATGGGCAGCACCTGGGGGAGCAGTGCTTGGGGATGGTACCTTGCTTAAGAGTAGGTACTCATGAGCTCAGTGTACTCAGTGGTACCTTTTCCGGTCCGGGATTCGAACCAGTGACCTTCCAACAACAGAGCAAACGCCCTGACCATTATGCTACCAACTGTCAACTTCCAACAGAAGTGCAACATTGTGTGGAATATGACAATGAGTAGAGGAATTTGACTGTGAGAACTAGACGTTTTTTAATCTGTTCTTGTTAAAAGTCATTATAAAGATTACGGTGATAAAAACGTGTTACACGGTAGGAAATTAACTGTAAATGTGCAGCATAATGTTGGCTAATGACTTTCCATAATGACTATTTTTCCAGCAAGGACGCTTTGATAGTTACATCACAACACTGCAGTTACAAAATACAGCATGTAATTGTAAAAGTATTTGACATTTATATATTAGATATTGTAATATTGTCATTTTTACAGTATTGTCCTGTATTGTCTGTGTTTTTCGGAGGCAATACTTTTGCATACTTGGGTAAAGAAAATGAACAAAAAGACTTCTTATTAAAAGTTATTTTATGAAATGGGGTTTAGGATGCAGTTTACATTTCGCCTTCTTCCATTTACGTTTAGCTTTGTGTATTTTTTAGCTTATTTTCTTGTGACTGAGTGTGATTTAGGTGGCACGGTGGTTAGCGTTGTGAACCCCATGTTCGCGTAGGTTTTCTTCAGTGGCTCCGGTTTCCTCCCACAGTCCAAGAGCATGCACTATAGGTTGATTGGTGATGCTATCTTGGCCCCGTAAGTGGTGACTGAGAGCGTGAGTGTGTGTGTGCCATGTGGCAAAATATGACTTTTTGTAGTGGTGAGGGGAAATGAGTAACAGGTGATCAGAATCAGAAGACCTGCGGTACTGAGTGATGAAATGAGGGAGTGGGAGTGACGTCTAGAATGCTTGAGGTGTACAGAATGTTTTGTATTTGCACGGCTTAAAAACTCAAGTTTGCTGTGATTTTTAACGGTGTCAGTTTACAGCAGTGTGTCTCTCTCTGTAGGAATTGCAGCTGTACTGTGATTTCCCCGACGTTATCGACATCAGCGTTAAGCAGGCCAGTAAGGACGGCTCGGTCGAGAGCCGCATCGTTACCATAAACAGACAGGACGGCCAGACGCTGGTACGAGGCGCTCAGTTCTGCAGTTCTTTCTACCTTCTGCTTTTCTGCGGTTGCTGCCACTGTAAAAACTGAATATGTTTTCCACCTCCTCTTTGTCCTTCTCCCTCTTTGCTAGGAGTTGGAGTTCCACTCTTTGACGGACGCCTTATCCTTCGTGTCGCTGATTGACGGCTATTACAGATTAACCTCAGACGCACATCATTTTCTGTGCAAAGAGGTGGCGCCCCCTAGACTCCTGGAGGCCATACAGAGCAGCTGCCACGGTCCCGTCTCGTGAGTTATTGCGAGTTTGCCACCAGTGGCCGACAATGGCATTCTTGTGGCAATGTATTCTGGCAAACTCCACAAGTTTGCTGCAAACCTGCCACAAACATTTTTGGTTTTGACCTCCTTTTTGACCTGTTAGAGTCATTTTAACGTGTGCCTTGTGTGTGATTTGAAATTTAGGATGGAGTTTGCCGTTAGTCGGCTGCGTCGCTGCGATAACGCTAAGGGCATGTACATCCTCCGGTGCAGCCCCAAGGACTACGACAAGTATTTTCTGTCCTTTGTGGTGGGGGTGAGTCTGCTCTTAAACACTTCCAGAGTACACCAATCAACCATAACATTATGACCACTTATAGGTGACGGGAATAACACTGATTACTTGTTACGATGAAACCTAGCGGTCAGTGGGATGTATCAGGCAAGGGAACATTTTGTCCTTGAAGTCAGTGTGTTAGAAGCATAAAATAGGTGTGAGGATTTTGCCGAGACTCACTGATGCGCATGGGGAGCAAAGGCTCGTGCTGTCCAATTCAGTAGAAGAGTTATTGTAGCTCAGATTGCTAAACATGTTAATGCTGGTTCCCATGGGAAAGTGTCACAACGCACAGTGCATCACAGACGTACTCAACATTAGGCTGGTGGTCAGAATGTTATGGCTGACCGTTGTCCTTTTTCAGGTTCAAATTTTTGCAGAAAAAGTATAGCAGGGTTTATGATGTGAACTTTGCTGGATAAGGCAGTGGCGTTACGGAAAATTCTGAAACAGAGAGTGTGATGGTGACCAGTTGTCATGCCTCGTGCCGCGGATGAAGACGCAGACGCGGGAACTCAATATGCAATGGCGTTTATTATATACAGTGTTCAGGAACCACACTCAAATAACTCCACCCAGAAAGCGTGCTGAGGAACGGGAGTCCAAGTAAATACCATGGAAGTCCAGGTAGGCGCGGTGAGACAGTGGCTAGCGGTTAGCCGATAGTGAGCAGCGGCTAACTAGCTTAGCATCTGCTAGTTAGCTTAGCGGCGGCTACTGGAATCAGCTGCTGGCGTCTCGGAACGATCCAGAGTCTGGAGCGAGAGAGCGAGGCGCGAGTGAGGGAGAACGAGCAAATAGTGACCGGATCGGTCTGGTTAAATAACAGAAGACACAAACAATTAACGGAACGCAAACCAATGAGCGTAAACGTGATAAACAGGTGATGCACATTAGGAACGGGAAACCATCACCGTGACGTAGACAACCCGGACGTGCCTAGCGGGGAATCCTTAAAGGGACAGACACACCGTTACCTAGACAACCCCGACGCGACACGTCAAACCTCCGGTTTAATACTCTGGTGCGTCCGGGCGTCGGGGAGGAGGCGCGGACGTGACACCAGTCATTGAGTTCTCCGTTTGACCTCGAGTAGTGGAGCTGTGTGCTCAAGTGGGAGTTTAAGGGAGGATGCTACTTGCAATGGTGTAATATTTTAGCTTGGGTATCTCTACTTTTAACTCAAGTACATGGTTTGTGTACTTCCTCCACCACCGGTGTATGCGGGGCCAGAGTGTTTTGGATGTGATATTGGGACATTAATAAGATATTTTTTTTGCTTTTGTGTTTCTGTGTGTATAGTACGAAGGGGCGTTTGAGCACAAGCACTGTCAGATCGTACGCACTCCGACGGCTGAGTTTGTTCTCAGTGGTGGAAAGTGTGTGTTCGGGAGTCTGAGTGAACTCCTGCATCGCTACCAGAAGGAGGCACTGCGCTCGGATGGACACGTCTTCCAGTTCACCAAATGCTGCCCTCCCAGGAGCAAAGGTCAGAGGTCACACAGGGACAAATCTACAACACAGGACTGTTCAGCAGGATCATATGATTGTTTAAGGCTTGGCAGTGTTCCTATGCAGGATGAAAAATCGGTCAGATGTTATTTGAGAAGTCTCCCAGCGAATTATTTACATTAGGTGATTGTGTGAACCTTCGCCGGTCTCACGACTCGATTGGATTACGATTGTTAGGTCAACAATTCGATTCAATATGATATCTCGATGCACCACGATGCAGCCCATCAAATATTTCTACAATACTTTGCATTGTTGGCAGTTGGTGGCGCAACGGTAGGGTGTTCGCCCTGTGATCAGAAGGTCGCAGGTTCGAATCCAGGGCCGGTAAAGTTACCACTGAGGTACTCGTGAACAAGGCACCGTCCCCAAGCACTGCTCGCTGGGCGCTTGTTAGCTGCCCACTGCTCCTTCACTGTGTGCTGTGCTGTGTTCACGATGACAAATAATCACTCACTTCATAATCACTCACATTGCACGCAGATTGGGCACGGATCGCAGATCGTGCAGCCGTAGTTGCTACAGGAATGTTTTTTATGCAGGAAAATCACCAAGCAATGTCATTGTGATATAATTCAGGGATTTTAACTGCTTCTGTCCCAGGGACCACCACTCAGGCTAAGCAGCAGTTCTATTATTTTTTAGATATTAGCACTAAAGTTATTATTCATAAAGATGCCCACATTAAAAATAAAGAAATAAATAAAAGGATTTTTTTAATGTGACACAGATCTGATCTTTTCAGGGCTGTGTGGACACGCAAATCTGATCTTTTCAAATCGGATTTGTGTCACTTTCATATGTGGTACTAAATCGCATACGTATCCGATTCGTGGCCATGCGACCTGAATGTGAACGCTCCGATCGGAATTCATGTGGCTTTTTACTTATACGCTTGCGCTGACATCATCAGCCTGCACCGGCAGCGCGGGAAGGTAAAAATGGAGGAGAGCTGCGATAACAGAAAAAGCTAGTCGCCGGACTTTTTTTTCTCCTTTTCGACCTGCTCACATTCAGCTGATTCACTGTTTGTCGTCCTCCAGAGCAAAGTGCGATACATGCGTGAGCTACTAACGCCTCCATTTTTACTGCCATGAGTCGTCCCACAGATACGACGTTCTTTGTTGTCGGTGACGCAGTTGACCCGTGTAAAAACGTATCAGTGTGTGCATACGTGACGTTTCGGAGGACCGATGCGTTCACATTACAGTCAGATACAGGTCACTTGTAGTTATGAATGTGAACTGTCAAGATAGACAAATCCGATCTGAGCAAAAAATCGGAATTAACGGTGTGGCTGGCAGTGTGAACGTAGCCTATATGCCGTAACTTGACCGTACATGTTCACAGTTGGATTTTCAAATCATTTATTTAATAAATGAGTAGTTACTTATACAGTGAAGTCTACGAAGTCTGAAAATTTGAATATGGAAGTTTGAAATGTAAAATGTGTAGGAACCCTGACTTTAATGTCAGGTTTAATGGGAGCAAGCATGGTGATTTAATCCAGACAGTAGAGAGTCTGCCATTAGAGATTGTTAAAGAAAGTCCGATGGTTTCCAGGACTTAATGGATCCTAACGAGAATGGGTTTTAGTGGTTTCCATTATTCGCTTTCCATCAGGTCATAATACAAACTATCTTGTAGTGATTCCTACTGGCTTTCTGGACTTTCTGTTAGGATTAAATTATGTTCTTTCATATTAATGTATTAAATTCTTTGGTAAAGGTTTATGTATCCACAGGGTAAAACGTGTGATTACCCTCAGTGTCTGGGTGCGTGTTTGTGTATGTGTGTATGTTTCTGTTTAAAATACAGAATGCATGTGTGAGGAGAAACAGTAAACCCAAAATAAATCACTCAGTCAAACACACACACATGTAGCTGTAGCTGTCGTGTGAAACAAGAAATATTAAAACTACATCCTTTTTTCTCTCTCTATCTCTATTCTTTCTCTCCGATCCCTCCCTCTCTAGAAAAATCGAACCTGTTGGTCTGTCGGAATAATCAGGGCTCGGACGTGCCTTTTTCTCCTTCGCTTTTCAAGCACAACATCAGTCAGATGGTCTTCCACAAGATCCGCAAAGAGGACCTTGACATTGTAAGTGTTTGCATGCTTTTGGGTCGCGTGTGTAACCGACGAGGGACCGCCTAATCTCTCCTCTATGTCAATTCATGCTTGTAAATAAATATTGGGACGATGTAACAAATTTCATGGCGTCAGATGTGTTCGTGTGATAGTTCTTCATGGTTTCCTCGTCCTGCTCGGTTTGTGCCGAAACGCTGAACGCTGTCGCGTGGTTGATATTTCTGTCCGAAATAGCACATCACATGCACTCAGATGGCCCCTAAAAGGAAGTTGTGGTTCAATGTGACGTGTGTTGAACTCTACCTCCTTTGGCTAGTCAAAGTCAGAATATGAAAGTCGCACAAAATATTGTTTGAGTAAGTACTGAAGTAAGTACAAATTTGTTGTAGAAAATGTTTTATTGTTTTATGTCAAGAGTCCGGAGATCCCGATGTGGATCTGACTGCAGAGATTTACTGACTGCAAAAGAAAAAATGTTGTAATAGTTGGATGTAAATATTCATTCATTTTCCGAACCCCTTTATCCCAACTGGCGTCGCGGGGGGTCCGGGAGACTATCCCGGGAACTTACGGGTGTAAGGAGGTGAACAACCCTGGGCAGGCGCCAACACACCGCAGGGCACACACACTCACACAATCACACACACATTTACACCTTACAGGGCCAATTTGGAGTCGCCAATTAACCTACAGTACATGCTTTTGGACTGTGGGAGGAAACCGGAGCACCTGGAGGAAACCCACGCGAACACGGGGAGAGCACGTAAACTCCACACAGAAAGGCCCCACGGCCGACCCGGCGCTCGAACCCAGGACCTTCTTGCTGTGCGGCGGCAGCTCTAACCACCGCGCCACCCTCTTCCTAGAAATTTACCCATAATTTGTTTCTAGAATGGGTTCATTATACACCATGACTTTAAACATATTAAGTACTACTTGGGGACATCGGGTAATGATATTTTACCACAGGACGTCCGTAATATTATCGGCCGATTTGGATGGCATAAGAATACTCAGTAAATTGGGAGGGGTAACTGGATTTACGCACCGACGTCACCTCCCTGTCGTCATGTAACTGTTGGTAATAGGCACTTACCCAAAGCAATAAGAAACTTTGTGCTTCTCACAAGTCCTTTTAGGCCTCTTGTTCTTCGGAATCGTGTTCGTCGCTGGACGACGCACAGATTCCGACCGGCCATGATTCCTCAGATTGTAATGATTACGCACATGGCGCATTCGGACGGGACTAAAATCAATGAGAAGCTCTGGTAATAATTACTTAAACGCCACGTCCTCGTGTAAAAAGAATCCCATCTGAATAGTACCGAAAGATAAGGTCTATGACGTGCCCTCAAAGCCCAAAGTGGTCGTAGCAATAGTGGTAGGATATTGTTTATATGCAAGTGTTTCAACTCAAACTCAACGCTAACTCAAGGGTCTCACCTCAAGAGTGTAATGTGTTGAATTTGTGGATGAAATCTTTGAGATCTTTGTGGTCCTACAGTGGCTGTGTGGGCTGAGTGTACTGGAAGAGTTCAGAAACATTGGGATTACTCATGAGCAAGTACCGTCCCCAAGCACTGCTCCCCGGGGCGCTGGTAGAGCTGCCCACTGCTTCTTCACGAGTGGGTCAAATGCAGACGTCACATACATATTGTTGTGGCGCACTATGTGCTGTGCTATGCTGTGGTGTGTTCACAATGACAAATAATCTCTCACTTACGAAGGTTGTGTTTGTGTTCTTTGTGGGGTGTGTGTCTGTGCCGTGTAGATGGAATGCTTGGGCCAAGGGACTTTTACCCAGGTGTTTCGTGGTATCAGGAGGGAGCTGGGTGATTACGGGGAGATGCATGAGATGGAGGTGGTCCTGAAAATCCTGGACAAATCCCACCGCAACTACACTGAGGTAACACAGTCAGAGAGGTTGGCTGGATCTCATGATAGTGTATATATGTATACTTTTAAGCAAAGTATCTATGTTTACGCAAAGACTATATGACTTAACCCTCCTGTTATGGTGCGGGTGAAACTGACCCATTTTAAATGTAAAAAATCGTTAGTTTAAAGTATTTTTTTCAGTCTGAAACTTCTTGTGCTTGCCTTAATAAAGTTAATCAACACATAAAATAAAAATGGTTCATTTCACATATGTGTAAACCCCCTCCTGCATGTTTATATTACATAGACACTGTTCAGGTCAGTTTGAATTTAAAATAATCAATGTCATGTAAAACTATTGTGTTTCATATGTAGGTCTTTCCAATGTACATTAAAAGAAGTTTTATTATGCATTTTATTTGATGAAAAACGAGTGAATTATCCTCATTAAACCATGATCTGTGAGAGGTAAATACCACCATTACACCACTGTATTGTAAAAACAGGTTAGTAATGGAGTTAATAATGAGATATAAACAATGTTTATTGGGACCTTTTGGTTTCTGACACTTAAATAATAAGATAATTAAACATGGTCAAATTGAACCAGGAGCATCATTGGTGTTCCTGAGAAACGAACATAACAGAAGGGTTAAGGAGGATCGATTTGAGGATCCCGTTGAGTATCTGACCCTTTTAAATGAAGACACATTGTACAGCGTTCTTCAGATTATTTCAGATCAAAGTCTAAGGAAACTTTATTGTTGTCTCTACTATATATACGTACGTTGAGAGACGAGACGACGTGGCTCCACTTTCTTTTTGCATTGGGTGTGCACATGAACTGTGGCAGTTAAATATGAGAATTCTAAACGGGAGGTGTACAAGATGTAGTCAATAGTCGGCAAAAGAATATCTATATAAAGATTTTACACGGGGAAATTAGGAATACTGAGTCTTTTGATGTGGACCATTTTCTGAAGAGCTGTACATATCCATATATACTGTGTATATAGATATATCCCACACTCCTTCTTTCTTTTCCTCTTTTTCTCTCAGTCTTTCTTCGAGGCCGCAAGCATGATGAGCCAGCTCTCCCATAAGCACTTGCTGTTGAACTATGGAATCTGCGTGTGCGCAGATGAACGTGAGTATGGGCTGGTGCGCCCAACAGCTGTCCTGTCAGCGCACACACAAACACATTTTCTGTGCCACTAACTCCCATATACAACCAAATGTAAATGTTACTACAGCCACACATAACCCTAAGGCCTTGTCCACACGGACGTTTGAAGTGAACGGCCTCTGAACGCCATACGCGTGTTTGCTGCGTTTTGTTGCTGCGTTCGATTGGCGTTTCACCGGCGTTCGCAATAGCGCCGTTTTCCTCGTGTTCGTCGGGATTTTGACGCCGAGAAAACGTTGCATGCAGCGTTTATTTGACGCCACCCGAACGCGCAGCCGGCCGAGCGCCGGTGCCGAACGCCCGTGTGAACGCTTTGATTTGCTCCAATGAGCAGAAAAACGGTCGACGTTCAGTCGGCGCTCACCTGGCGCCACGGATGCCAGAAAAACGCCTGGTTCAGGCATCCGTGTGAACGAGGCCTTACTGTGACAAATCAAAATCAAAACAAATCTGTTCACTCGTGACCGGTCGAGGCGGACCGGAGCCTATCCCGGGCTTGCGGCACGAGGCGGGACCAATCCTGGGTGGGCGCCAACACACTCGCAGTCAGTTTAGGGGCAATTTAGATTGGCCAATCAACCTACAGTGTGTCATTTTGGACTGTGGGAGGAAAACGGAGCGCCTGGAGAAAACCCACGCAAACACAGGGAGAGCACACAAACTTCACACAGAAAGGCCCCACGGCCGACCTGGGGATCGAACCCAGGACCTTCTAGCTGTGAGGCAGTAGTGCTAACCGCTGCGCCACCGTGTCGCCCATAGCCTGTAGTATCGATCCAAAATAAAAATATCACTTACACATCACACATATTGTAGTGGCAGTTTATGTTGGACAGGAGGTCTTTTTAGTCATTTAATGGCATATTTCCCAGGCGAGGATTAAGCCTAGTCCTAGACTTACTTTGGGTTTGAATGGTAAATCTACATTGGCACTACAATTTAGTCCAAGACTAGGCTTAGTCCATGAGCAAGAAACCAGCCCTAAATGTCTAGTTGAGCTCAGGAATAAAACGTTTCAATGGTATTTTAGTTGCTTTTGGTGATTTGATATAAAAGGAAGTGTTAAATCAGCGTGTGGTGTTGTCTCTAATCAATCGCTGGCTCCTGAACTGAATCCAGTCAAAATTGAATTTTAGCAGACTTTTGTGATATTGGCAGACATTGAATCAATATAATATTGTATCACAATTTAAACTTGATTATTTACACCACTGCTTAATCCACATACGCATACATTGCGCCCCCATTCCATTTCCATACCATATTACAGATTTAATTTAATATTTATTTAAATGTTGGATGCATTTATTGTAGTTAAATATTTGAAAAAATTTACTTGATGAGTGATTTATCTGAAAGTGCAGGAACATTAGTTACTGAGGTCAAATGTTTGGCTGCTCATGTGCCCATCAGACATCATGGTGCAGGAGTATGTGCGGTTCGGCTCGCTGGACACGTACCTGAAGAGAAACCGCACGTCCATCAACATCACCTGGAAACTGGAGGTGGCCAAGCAGCTGGCCTGGGCAATGCTCTACCTGGTGAGGAGGAGTTACCACAGCAGTGATATACACCACCCTCTGTGTGTCTGTGTAAGTCTATAGAGTCTAACGCTGCTGCTGTGTGTGTTTGCGTCTTCTCAGGAGGACAAGAACCTGATCCATGGTAACGTATGTGCAAAGAACGTTCTGCTGACCAGAGAAGAAGACAGGAAGACAGGCACGCCTCCATTCATCAAACTCAGTGACCCCGGCATCAGCATTACCGTCCAGCCCAAAGAGAGTAAGACTCGCACGCACACATACTTCTCAGGTTGCTCTGAAGTCTTTGCTTCAAAACTGATGCCCACGGAGAACAATTTGGTGTCAAATGCCTTGGTGATTATTATTCATCACGTTTCGTGATATGTGTCCTGCAGTTCTGGTCGAGCACATCCCCTGGGTTCCCCCCGAGTGTGTAGAAGACAGCCGGCATTTGAGCTTGTCTACAGATCGGTGGGCTTTCGGCGCAACACTGTGGGAGATCTACACCGGGGGAGAGAGACCACTCAGCTCCTACGACTCATCCAAGGTGACGGCGACGCTGGCGCTTTAATTGCTCCCTAATCAGTGGATGGGCTTCAGTTAGCACAGAATAAACCAAAGGGATCAGGATAAATAAATAAATAAAGGGTAAAAAACAGACTAATATTAAAGTCGATATAACTCCAAATTGGGGCAGCTGGCAACGTTTAGAGATGACCCCATGATCAGATGGTCGCTGGTTCGTGTCCCGGACTGTTAAAGGTACCACTGAGGTACTCATGAGCAAGTTACCATCCCCATGGTCTGTTCACAATAACAAATAGTCTCTCACTCACTTACTTAAAAGTTCAAATCACAATGGTTTTGGACCAAGTGTCGATATACAGTATGTGTTGATATATTTTTTCTATCTTATATTTATTTTTTTTCTAGCTTATATTTGAAACTAACTACAGAGCCACCACTAAATATCAGTCAGTCAGTCATTATCTGAACTGCTTAATCCCTATCGTGGTCGCAGCGGCCAAAGCCTATCCCGGGACCACGAGCGTGAGGCGGGAACACACCACAGGGCTCACACAACCACGCTCACAGTCACACCTTACGGGGTCAATTTAGATTCACCAGTCGACCAACAGCACATGCTGAGGAACCCGGAGCAGACCCCTGCGAACACGGGGAGAGCACACAAAGTTCACAAAGAAAGGCTCTGCGGCTGACCCGGGGATCGAACGCAGAACCTTCTCGCTGTGAGGCGGCAGCACTAACCACTGCCGCACCGTGCTGCCACCACTTAATATAATATACTAAACAAAAAATACACATTAACATAAAAAAGGCATAAGTACATTAATGCAAAAAAGCCAATCATGTGACTGCACTTACTGGAACTAGCTTTAACCGCTTTGGTCGATTTGTCATTTTTTTAAAATGTAAAAATGCTTCAATATGCTCCTTTCTCAAGTGTATGGGGGCAGAAACTACCCAGTCATGATGTTGCTGTGCATATAAAGACTGTTGTGCTGTAGTTCGAATACAAATGTAGTGTGTGTGTGTGTGTGTTGCAGAAATTGCTGTTTTATGAGGACAGGCACCAGCTGCCCTCTCCCAAGTGGACAGAGCTGGCTAACCTAATTAACAGCTGCATGGACTATGAACCCTGTCACAGGCCGTCCTTCAGGGCTATTATCAGAGACCTCAACAGCCTCTTCACCCCCGGTACACAACTCTACACGCTACTGCCACACATACACAGTACCACACATGCATACACTACCAGTCAAAAGTTTGGACACACCTTCCCATTCAATGTTTTATTCTTTATTGTCATGACTGTTTACATTGGAGATTCTCACTGAAGGCACTATGAATGAACACATATGGAATTATGTAGTAAACAAAAAGTGTGAAATAACCCAAAACATGTTTTATATTTTAGATTCTTGAAAATAACCACCCTTTGCTTTGATCACTGCTTTGCACACTCTTGGCATTCTCTCGATGAGCTTCATGAGGTAGTCACCTGAAATGGTTTTCCAACAGTCTTGAAGGAGTTCCCAGAGATGCTGAGCACTTGTTTGCCTTCACTCTGCGGTCCATCTCATGCCTAACCATCTCGATTGGGTTTGGTCAGGTGACTGTGGAGGCCAGGCCATGTGGCGCAGCACTCCATCACTCTCCTTCTGGGTCAAATAGCCCTTACACAGTTCATTCATAGTTTTGATGCCTTTAGTGAGAATCTACAATGTAAATAGTCATGAAAATAAAGAAAAAACATTGAATGGGAAGGTGTGTCCAAACTTTTGACTGGTAGTGTACATCGTGGTAGTGTACAAATTTTGATAACGACTGGACAAGGGGGTCAGAGCGTCTCCAGAACGCCCAGTGTTGGTTGCGATAGCTAGGAGGCTGAACACACCATGCATTGTAGTGTGTTGCATATTAGACTTTTATGTGGTGTAACAAAAGGAGAAATACAAAAATTCTGTATTTTTCAGATTATGAATTGCTGGCGGAGAACGACATGGTGCCAATTCGGACTCGTGGGTTTGGTTTCACCGGGCCGCTGGACAGCCAGGAACCGGCCCAGTTTGAGGCCAGACACCTCATTTTCCTCCAGTTGCTGGGGAAGGTAAATGGCAGTTCTTTCATTTTTCTTCCTGGTTCTTCATAAACCTCAACTGGATCTCTCTCACCTTCTCTATTTCCTTCTCTCTCTCTCTCTCTCTCTCTTTCTCTCTGCAATGCAGGGGAACTTTGGGAGTGTGGAGAAATGCCGCTACGACCCGTTGCAGGACAACACCGGCGAAGTTGTGGCCGTGAAGAAGCTCCAGCACAGCACAGCCGAACACTTGCGAGATTTCGAGCGTGAGATCGAGATCCTCAAATCCCTGCAGCATGAGAACATCGTCAAGTACAAGGGCGTATGTTATACGGCGGGTGAGGAATTTTCGAATTCTGTATCCACTCGAAAGTCTAGCTTCAGGGTCCAACTTTCTTCATCCAATGATTGACTTATGAACCTTCAGAGCACCACCTGAGAACTTCAGGCGAGATCATTTGTGTTTGATGGTGTGACAGGTTGTAATTTGTTTGTGCTTATTCTTCATTAATCTCTTCTCCTCCAGGGCGTAAAAACCTGCGCTTGATAATGGAGTATCTGCCCTACGGCAGTTTGAGGGAATATCTTCCCAAAAACAAAGAGCGCTTTGATCACAAGAAGCTACTCCACTATGCATCGCAGATCTGCAAAGTATGTACACACACACACACACACACACACACTGTTCTGCTAAGTCAACTTCAGTCTGTAATTGTGATTGATGCATAACAGTAAACACGTTCTTCTTCTTCGACACCTTTAATGTCCTTAACTCCTTCAGCTGCTTCAGTATTTGTTGTAGAGACACCATTCATGGCTTAACTTTTCAACCCGGACGCGCACAATTCGCGCTTTAATTCATTATTAATAGTGGGTCCATCACATACGGGGGATTGTGGGAAATGTAGTTAGTTCTCTCCCAGATCGGCCAAAAGCAGCTTATTTTATAGGCGCCAAAATGAGTCCACAACTTCACTATTTCTTCATTTTATAATGTTACGAGAGTAATCAGTAGGAAAAAAATAAATGGAAAAGATGCATGATTCGTTATCAAATAATTTTATTCTGTATCCAGTAGAATACCAAATGCTTCCGCCTGGCTCTAACCTTATTTTTCTTCACAGCGCCAAGTCATAGAATGTCTCTGCATAATAAAAACTTTTCAAGTCAATAAAACAGACACCGTTCTTACTATTTCCAGTAGTTTTATCTGCCGTTTCAGCACTTTTTTTTACATAAAGCAAAAAAAAAACTAACAGGTTCTACAGCTGCAGATTAATTTTTATCAGAAATGGGATGCTTTTAAGACTATGTCAGCATTTGCACATCAAACTATAAATACACACTAGAATAAGCCTAAAAACAAAGGTACATAAAAAACACCCCAAATTGTCTTTGGTCTGTAAGGGTTAAACTTTTTCAACTCAAACTGTTTTCCCAGATTGAAATTTTATTTCCCTATTTTGGCTACAAGGTGTCATTAAGGAGAACTGTTCTTACTTATTACTCGGTGATTAGTCCGTTCCTGACGTGAACTCAACATTTAGTTGGGGCAGTTGGTAGTGTAACGGTTAGGGGGTTGGCCCCGTGACCTGAGGGTTGCCAGTTCAGGTTCTGGACAGGTAAAGGTACCACTGAGGTGCTTATCGTCCTTAAGCACTGCTCCCCAGCACTGCCAAAGCTGCCCATTGGTCATTGACGAATGGTTCAAATGCAGAGGTCACATTTCGTTGTGGTGCACCGTGTGCTGTGCTGTGCTGTGTAACTATGGCCACCCAATCTGCGATCCATGCCCGAACTGCGTGCAATGTAATGTGGAAAAATTGATGGGACGCATCGAGATATTGTATCGAATCGAGTCGTTAACCTGATAATCGTAATCGAACCGAATTGTGGGACCAGTGAAGGTTGACACCACTACTGCACCTACTGCAACAAACCTTTACCTTCCATCCTTAACCTCGCGAAACTAAAAAATGTAAACACATACACGGTGTTTAAGCAAGATGTTTGATTTGCATGGTAAAAGTTGCTTCAAAGGGATGATGACAGCGATGTGTATCTGTGTGTGTGTGTGTGTTTGTGTGTGTCTGTGTGCGTGACAGGGGATGGACTACCTAGCCTCTAAGCGCTACATCCACAGGGATCTGGCCACACGGAACATTCTGGTGGAGAGCGAGGTGCGGGTGAAGATCGGAGACTTCGGCCTGACCAAGGTGCTGCCTCAGGATAAGGAGTACTACACAGTGAGGGAGCCGGGGGAGAGCCCCATATTCTGGTGAGCAAAAACGATGTGATTCAATACGACAAGGTCACATACAGTACTTCGTTCGTTGACTTCAATGTAAAACAATTATTCATGCAATTTCAACTTCTGTTTTTAGCCTTTTGAGGACGAGCGTTCTCCTAACCCTTATTGTCCTTATTGACATGTATAAGCGGAATATCGTACGCTAGACATCGATATGCCTTATGTTGTTTTTTTCCAGAAGGCCCAGAGTTACTCATTTATGTACACTACCAGTCAAAAGTTTGGACACACCTTCCCATTCAATGTTTTATTCTTTATTATCATGACTGTTTACATTGTAGATTCTCACTGAAGGCACTATGAATGAACACATATAGAATTATGTAGTAAACAAAAAGTGTGAAATAACCCAAAACATGTTTTATATTTTAGATTCTTCAAAATAGCCACCCTTTGCTTTGATCACTGCTTTGCACACTCTTGGCATTCTCTCGATGAGCCTCATGGGGTAGTCACCTGAAATGGTTTTCCAACAGTCTTGAAGGAGTTCCCAGAGATGCTGAGCACTTGTTGGCCCTTTTGCCTTCACTCTGCGGTCCATCTCATCTCAAACCATCTCGATTGGGTTTGGTCAGGTGACTGTGGAGGCCAGGCCATTTGGCGCAGCACTCCATCACTCTCCTTCTGGGTGAAATAGCCTTTACACAGTTCATTCATAGTTTTGATGCCTTTAGTGGGAATCTACAATGTGAATAGTAATGAAAACAAAGAAAAAACATTGAATGGGAAGGTGTGTCCGCACACTGCAAAAACCCTTTAACGACTTAAGTTCAAATGCTACCATGAAGTTTCAGGTAAAAATCAAACTGGATATAGTAATTGTTTTAATTCATTATGAAATTAATTTGTTGCTCTCTGTAAGAAATCCTGTATGTGGTATTAACACATTCACTAATAAACACAGCCATAGTCCGAATTTTTGAGTTAATCTTCAAATTTTCAAGAAGTTGTAGGTTTAAGTCTAAACCCTACGACGGCGTATTAGGGCCATTGTATATTAAAAAAAAAATAAAACAGGGTTGGGGAAGGGGGTAAAATTACGAGAAAAAAGTCAAAAAATTCTGAGATTAATTCATATGTTTGCGTGAATAAACTCGGATATTCTCTGATGTTGTAAAGTCATAAATTTGCGACAATAAAGTCCAAAATGACTTGTTCCGCTGAACAAACATGATCTACTGTAATACACATGACATGAAACACAACCCGCCGACTCTACACATCTCAATTCAACACAGGTAAACTTGATTCAGCCATGTTCCACCTCTTCACCGTGAGCGTGTGCCTCCGTGTGAAGCGTCCAGTGGCGAAGTTTCACACAGGTGTTGTGGTTCCGTTGTGGTTTTTGTGACTTGAAAATCTCAGAGAATATCTGACATTTTCTCGCAAATTTGCGACTTTCTGATCTCAAAGAATATCTGACTTTTTTCCTCGTAAATTTGTTTTTTTCTCGTATATTTACCACTTTAAACTCAGAGAATATCCGACTTTTTCTTCTCGTAAATTTACTACTTACATCTCAGAGGATTTCGGAGTTTTCTTTCTCGCAAATTTATGACTTTACAATATCAGGGAATATCCGAATTTGTTCTCATAAATTTACGTCTTTAATCTCGAAAATTTTGACTTCATTGTCGCAAATTTATGACTTCACAATATCAGAGAATATCCGAGTTTTTTCACACAATTATATGACATTAACCTCACAATTTCTGACTTTTTTCCCGTAATTTTACCCCCCTCCCCAACCCTGTTTTATTTTTTGGCCCTAATATGCCGTCGTAAAACCCTAACCCAAGTTAAGCTGTAACACTGAAAACTCATAAGTTGAAATTGCATTTGAGTTGAAGGAAATGGAAGTTAAGTAAAAGTATGATCAAATCATTTTATTACAGTGTAGCTTTATTCCGTTGGTGCGTTCAAAGTCCTACCTATCCTGATTAAAGTTTGTTAAAATCATTTTGAAGTGATGTGAAGATGTGAAATCTGAGTATTATGAGGCTTTAGGAATATTAGTGTAATGCGTTCATGCAGAATAATAAAGAAAAAAAGACAAAAACGGATGTTGTGATGAAACTGGCGGGTGTGGTGTCTGTGTGTGTTGGGATGAAGGTACGCTCCCGAGTCGCTGACGGAGAGCAAGTTCTCGGTGGCTTCGGACGTGTGGAGCTACGGAGTGGTGCTGTACGAACTGTTCACCTTCAGCGACAAAAACTACAGCCCTCCCACCGTGAGTTCATGTCTATCTCTCTCTTGTCTGTCTCCTGTGAGTGTGTGGATTTTGAGGCTAAGTATCACTAAGACTTTACCCTAACTACTACATCTTTAGTTTAGCAGCCAAGACATTCCGAACACATTCTATATACAGTGCTGTGCAAAAGCTTTAGGCAGGTGTGAAAAAATGCTGTCAACAAAGAATGCTTTGAAAAATGGAAGTGTTAATCATTTATGTTCATCAATCAACAAAATGCAGTGAATGAACAAAAGAGAAATCTAAATCAAATCAATATTTGGTGTGACCACCCTTTGCCTTCAAAACAGCATCAATTCTTCTAGGTTCACTTGCACACAGTTTTTGAAGGAACTCGGCTGGTAGGTCTTTGTCTGGGAGAGACCTTGCTGATGCGGTATAACGACCTTGTGTCTTGTTGCTGTGCTCAATCTTGCCATGACATGAAAGTGTCTTCCACAACGTCACCTTGGTAGCAGAGTTTGGCTGTTCGTCACCCAGTTTTAAGCCTCCTACACAGCTGTTTCTGTTTCAGTTAATGACTGTGTTTCAACCTACGTGTGACATTGATGATCATTAGCACCTGTTTGGTATAATTGGTTGATCATACACCTGACTATAATCCCACAAAACCCCTGACTTTGTGCAAGTGTTTTCACACCTGCCTAAAACTTTTGCTCAGTACTGTATGTGTGTGTGTGTGTGTGAGTGTGTTTGCGTTTTTGTGTCGTGGGAGTAACGTCTTGGTGCGTTTGATGACACGCACCCCTCTCTCTCAGGTGTTTATGGAGCGGATGGGTATCGATAAGCAGGGACAGATGATCGTCTATCACCTCATTGACCTGCTCAAGCGCAACTACAGGCTGCCTGCTCCAGTGGGATGCCCTGCTGAGGTAACACATACTCACATAGACAGCATTTCTTTACATTTGTTGTGGAGACCGGGCTTCCTGAAAATGTTGTCTACATACCCTTAACTCTCGATTTAGAGGGATTTATCTTAAGGTATATAAATATTAGGGCTGGGTATCGTTGCTGATTTCCTGAATCGATTCGATTCCAATTCACAAGGTCATGATCCAGTTCACTTCTCGATTCGATTCGTTATCGATTTATTTAGAGATTTCTTTGCGTCAATACTAGTTTTGCTTGGTTATAAAATTAGGCCAGACGGTGATTTGAGCGGAGCAGCTTCAGCCATGGCTCTATTTGGTTTCGGTTTCGCCGGTCTCGCGTTTTTATAGCTCTCCTTGCGCGGTCGCGAGAAGTAGTGCATAGCCGCAGGAAAAGATCGATCCGCAATTTTTAAAATCGATATCGTATTTTTCGAACGAGAATCGATATTGATCGGTGAATCGATTTTTTTGAACCCAGCCTTATTAAATATCATACGGGGCAGTGGTGGCGTAACGGTAGGGTGTTCACCCCCTGATCAGAAGGTCGCAGGTTCGAGCAAGGTACCGTCCCCAAGCTCTGCACCCCGGGCAATGCCCTTCTTAGTTGCCCACTGCTCCTTTACGGATGGGTCAAATGCAAAGCTCACATTTCGTTGGGGTGCACTGTGTGCTGTGTTCACAATGACAAATAATCTCTCACTTTCATACAGTAAGAAGCTTTATGAATAAGAAGTATATTCAAGTGTGCTGTTTATATACTTCCTCTAAACTAATAATGTGAATTCTTAGTTACGTTTTTATGGACTTCATAGAGAAAAGTCTGTCAGTCCTACACACTGATCAGCCATAACATTATGACCACTGACAGGTGACGTGAATAACACCGACCACCTGATTACAGTGGGAGCTGGCAGTGAGTGATCGGGATATATCAGGCAGCAAGTTAACAATTTGAACTCGAAGTTGATGTGTTGGAAGCTTAAAAATGGGAAAGCGTAAGGGTTTGAGCAACTTAAACAAGAGACAAATTGTGATGGCTAGACGATCAGATCATCTCCAAAACTGCAGCAGCTCTTGTGGGATATTGCCGGTCGGCAGTAGTCAGGACTGCACAAAAGTAGTCCAAGGATGGAAAACTGGTTAGCTGGTGACAGGGTCATGGGCAACTAGACATGGGACGATATCATGTCCGATAAGATACCAATATTGTAAATTTGGCGATACGATACAGTCTGAGAAAACAGAAACTAATGTTTTAGAAAATGTCCGAATACATGACTGAGATTATCCTGTTATCCTGATTATCCTGTAAATATCTCAAAAAGTATTTGTTTAAACACAGCTCTGTAATTTTGTGATTCCCTAATCCTGCGACACTAAAACCATCAGGAACTCAGATTATATCAATATGTAGGAATTAGTGTGAATGTCGAACTATAACCTAGCTTTACCGCAGTACCGTTTCCCATGCATAACCGACTGAGTGTGCATGCATTTACAGATCGGCTCCATAGATCGGCCCAGTGCCACCGATACCCGATCCAGCTGTTTGAGTTGTTATCGGACCGATGCCGATCCACGGTGCCATCTCTATGGGCAACCAAAGCTTTAATGATGCATGTGGGGCGCGAAGGCTGGTCTGTGTTGTCCAATTTAGTAGAACAGCTACAGTAGCTCAAATAGCTGAAAATGTTAATGCTGGTTGTGATAGAAAAATGTTAGGACACACAGTGCATCAATGACCTACAAAGCACAGTGCATTATGACCTACTCAATATTTGGTCATAATGTTATGGCAGATTGGTGTGTATTTACTCGCAGTTTTCTGCTTTTGTAAACTAAACTAAAAAATGGGCTTCAGTTATGTAACTGACCCTAGTTACCGAACCCTAGTAAAAGTTTACTTATAGTATATTTCTCAGTTTATTTGCATAATAAATAAAACTTGATGTGAACTAGTCAGGTACTCAAAGATTAGTACCCTTACAAGTATATCAGTATACTCACTACGTAAAGTATACATGGAAGATATAATAGAACTTTATTCACTTTTTAAGAGAAATGGTGACGTTAAAAGCCTTTGTTTTTTCTCTTTCTGTCAGGTCTACTCTCTGATGAAAGAGTGTTGGTCAGCAGACCCCAATCAGCGGCCGTCCTTCAAATCTCTTGGCCACAATGTGGATACCATCCGAGAGAGTAGAGAGACCTGAGCGAGACTCTCAAATGGCCACCAGGTGTCACCACTGCAGAACGTTCCTGAGCTCCCATACTACCTTAGCGCTTTATTACAGCATGAAAAAAAACAGAAGAATGAGTGTGTATTGTCACACCACCGCTGTGTTTTCCAGCCTCCCAGAAACTGTCACTGATGTTCTTTGTCAGGTGCGATGGGTTGCAAGATTGGTCGAGGTTAAAGCTCAGCTTGCTGCAGTTTTGTAAAAATTGTATTTGCTGTTTATATTATTAGATAATTAAGTGGCTGTGTGAGAATGAGCAATTTTGTGGAAATATGTTACGCTGGTGTTCATATGTGTGCATTTAAAAGATTTGTGTGTGTGTGTGTGTGTGTGTGTGTGTGTGTGTGTGTGTGTGTGCGTGTGTGTTAGGGCCAAAATGATTCTGAATTATTTTCATTGCCAAATAGTTGCATAACTTGAGTGTTTTCTATATTGAAATGGTGCATAGCCAAAAATGTCAAACTCTCAGTTATAAGAACATGAGTCCTGAGACAAGAGTGTAAAGATGTAGATCTATTCGTAATATAATATTAGGCTACACTTTAGGTAGGGCTGAGCGATTTACGTAGGGTAAGGGCAGCATATCAAACAGCATATTACTGTAGGTTCACAGTAGCAGCTGCAAGAAGGTGCATCATCAAGTTGCTCGGTTGATAAGTGTTCTAATATTGTGTTTGAATAAGCATTGCATGGTTTCACTCAAACCTTGCTTATATTATTATTTGCTAATTCAGCAAAAGTTGGTGCAATTTTTCTTTTTTACATTTGGCAGTTAGAACATCCAAATATTTCAACTAATGCAGTGGTTCTCAAAGTGGAGGGTGTGGAGCCATTCACATGGAGAGATGTGTGTACGTGTGTGAGGGATTGTATGGGGTGGGGAGTGGGGCACGCATAAAAAGTTTGGGAACCACTGAAGTGCTGCAAGGTAAGCTCTGAACCATAGATTAGAGCTTTAAATAATCATCCCAATCATTACTGATTAGTTGATTAATTCTTGTAGTTTGATTGTCTTTTATATTTTATGTTTTAAATCATTTTGTATTTTTATTGGATTGTGTTTCATATGTGTGTTTGTGTGTATTTCCATGTGACCAGGAATGTAAGATTGTCGATGTCAGTATCTTTCAGAAATTTCTCTAACCAAGTTGGTGCTGGATGTGTCAGTGAGTGAGTGCAATCACAGCACTGGGAGTGTAAATCGTGAGAACAAGGTAGAACTTGTGTATGTAAATAATATTCTGAGTATTCTGTGTTTCTGAGCCCTGAAGACCTCTGTCTGATATCTAGATGTCCTCTTTAAGGGTTAAGGTGAGGACAGAGATCATGTGTATGGGTTTACCAAGTGGATGTTTTAAAAGAAATTGTATTAAACTGGTATATTTTTGTATGTATAAAATGTTCCTCTTTTTATATATGGATAAAGATTGTATTATATATTTGGAGTCTTTTTTAACCAGCAGCATCAGCATGGGATTTGATGTGTACCATTTTCAATGCCCTTTTTCTATGTCTTTGTTTTTCATGAATAAAATGGACTTGACATATGACTAATTTTTATGCCTTTTCATGTCATCGGTCTTGCATTTCCTTGCAAATGTAAGGTTGTGGCTGGAGGACAGTTGAGCACATAGAAAAGTTTATTCTTCAAATAAAAGCATTTCAAGACCAGTTTAAAATGAGCTATTTGCTTTTTTTGAATGACATTTATTTGTTAATCATAAAGCATGGATTTGTACAGTGTTTGACATATAGTTGATGGCTTATCATGGTACTTGCAATCCTTTTTATCTGACATGTCTGTGTACTCCCTTCTTCATCCACTCTTCCAAGCACCTTTTGTACGTCAGCAGAGTCGACCGATGTCGTTTTTGGTGCAGCCCTGGTTGCAGCACATTCCTGCCAGCCCCAAGGAAAAGTTCCGCTTCTTCCTAGAATCCGGGCTCCTGAAGTGTTTAGCCCCTTGTTGTCTGGAGGGGTACAGTGTGTCCAGCCAACTCTGGAGCTGCCATCCTCTGAGCTCCTCAGATGTGTCGGTGTCTCCGGCGCTGCGTGTCCGCTCTTCCATGGCCTGGATCAGGTCACTTAGGGAGGGAGAAGAGGAGGAGAGGAAGGAGGGTTGTTTTTCTGATGCCAGGCTGTTGCTTTGAGACCAGTCAGGCTCTCCGTCTGAGGGGTTTTGGTAAGAGCTCAGCAGGTAAGGATCTAGAAATGGAAGAATGTGGAAATAAGGATGGTACATAGTAGTAGAGATGTTCGTAGCATGTTCATGAGATTGTCATAAGGATTGTTTTCTGCCTAAAATTCCATGTCAAAACAGATCTTTGTTATTCAAACATTTGGCAAATAATTTCTACTGATCGGGGTTTTCTGGATGAAGTATTTGAATAATAACTGAAACCAGCCCACGGACAAGTTTAAGACCGAAAATCGAAAATGAAGTTTTTTCTAAACGTTTATTAAAAGATTTCATGTTCCATTGTGTGTAAAGATTATTCGGTTATCCCTATAATATAATAAATGTTTAAAAATTACTTAATCATTCTAAAGCTGACATTTAATAAAACATGAAGGAATGGCTTTCAGACACTGTCCACGGTCCTGAAACGTCAAACTAAAACTTAACAATTCCGAGATTCCGAATTGGTAAACACTTAAACACATTATTTGAGAGGATTAAAATGCCACTGGAGCTCCTAAAAGTGTAGTGTATTTTGTGTTAACTTCACCATTCTGCTTCCTTTGTTACTACTTAAACGTGTAACCGTGCAAACAGTAAACTTGATTTATGTAGCACTTTAAAATAGACAAAGTGCTTTATAAATGCTAAAAGAAATGCTAAACAAAAAATATCCACGAAATGATTAAAAAAAACAACTTTAAAACAGATGAGAATGAATGATTTTCAAATAAGCATCATATAGTCCATATATTTATAATACAACAAATTCTCTAAATGCATTCAATACATTGCACCTAACCTTCATGTTTGGTTTTTTTCCGAATGCTAGTAAATTACGGGTGCGCTAGATTTATTACGGGAATGGTAGGGGGCTTCTCTGATGTGAGCTGCTAAACTGTAACAGGGCTGCTGCTGCAAATCGGTGGTCGTCCTTAGTCTTTAGTTGAGTGCTGGACACATAAGAGGGTGCTAGACCGCGAAAGGCCTTTAAGAAACGGCAACAAATACTTTGAAATGAACCTTAGAAGATAGCGAAAGCCAAGTTAGTCCGCTTCAAATGAGCCAAAAAGTACATGTTAAAAGAGGAGGTGTTTTTCTGTCAATAATTCCACGTAAAGAAAAATAGATATTTAGTATTCAAACAGATATTTGGTATTTCTGGATCAAGTATTTGAAAGATAATTGAAGCCCGCTCATTGAAAATAACCAACTGGGTGTTTTCTGCTAAGTTTTTTTGTTTGTTTGTTTGTATTATACTACTATATCCGTCTTACATCTTTTTTCATATTTAATGATTTAATATTTAACGAAAAACTGCAAACTTACAGTATTGTGCCACCCCTGGTTTTCCATATTTTGCCTCTAAAGAGTCAACCTTTTTGGATGTTACATGGTACACGTTGCCATATTTCAATGTAACTACGCTGTCTCTTTTTACTAGCAAAAATATAAAAAATAAAATAAAATAAGGGATGGCCGAGACTTTTGCACATCACTGTTTTTGCTGGAACCAGAAAAGCAGAAGTGAGCTTAACTGTGAGCGGAGACGTGAACTTACCGATCTCGTCGCTTTGCGGCTCCAGGTGTTGGTCTCCAGCGCGCCTCCAGCGCGAGCCGCCGCACGTGAAGATAACGGCTCTGATGAACTCTCTGCCGCACAGCTTTACGCCGTAATCTCTCTGCACGAGCGCCGCGCCGGCCAGCACGCACGCGCCGTAAGCGAACACCGCCAAGACGGGGAGCAGCTTGTACATTGTCGTCGTGTTCTTTAAATTATTTGGCGACTTGAACACACTTCTGCTGCTCGTTCCGGTGTTGACGTTGCGATGCGGCTTGGTCACCCGTCTCCCGCTTTTATAGGCGCTCGCCCTCAGCGACCCGCGTCACTCCAGCTCCAAAACGCGCCACTCGGTCGCAAGAGGACGATTATTCCATCGAGCAGGGGTGAAGGTAACGAATCACAACTATTCACGTTACTGTAATTAAGCCATTTCTCTGAGGACTTTTACATTCAACTTTGTAATTTTGCTTGTTTTTGAGTACAAATGAAAGTCTTCGGTTTTCAAACGACACTTCTTTAAAAATGACTGTGTTCGCCTAAAATTGAAATTCGTATTCAAAAGTTTGACTAGTATTTCGGTAACGTGTATTCATATCTGACTGTTAGTGAGACCATTTTAAAAACGACTTCGCAAACAGAGAACTGTTGGACTAAAATGATGCGTTAATATAAACGGCTGGACGTAGTACTCAGCGATTTCTGAGAAGTAGTTTGTACATTTAACAGCAGTACTATTTATTGGTAATTAAGTATAATTTCAGCAATATACCAGAGTTTGTACTTAAACACAGATATTCTGCATTTCTGTAGGAACAAGCGAAACGACGCTGGGATCCTCTAAACCTCGGAATTTCTGAAGATGGAGAAAATATTCCGAGCGCACCTAACACACGTTTCATCACTTCGTGACGAAAGTCATTTAGTCCATTAACAAGAGCAGAACATTGAAAACACAAGTTAATCATAATCATTTCGTGTTTTTTTTTTTTTTTTAAGTTAACCGTACGGTTTGTTAACCAATGATATTTAAGTACACTGATGACTCATTTTCATACCGAATTGCACACAATGAAAATAGGCTTATTTTAAATGAATTCATTTTAATGAACTTTTTCTTTGAATGACTTTTTGAAATGGGAGGAAAAAGTGACCCCAATACAACATCAGCATTAAAAACCCGAGAGCCCCCGGTACCGGGGGCGGAACTGTGACTTCGTCTTTAAAGGCTTTAAATAGTGGGTAAACGTAAACAAACATAGGCATGCGGCATATCACCGTCACCGTTAGAATCTCGTCTAACAATTTCCAACAACAAATTCCACCTAAACATAACCCAATTCCGACACCAAAAACATAAATAACTACGCATGACTACGTGGTAGAAATACGGCTGCTGAATCTGTACTACTATGACGAACCACGCATGACGTATATCATATGAAAGCTGAGAGTCCGCAGATTACGCAGATATACTAATATCTCTCCTAATATCTCCCTGTTTACTTTTTTAGCAATGCTGTTGGTGCAACTGACAGTCAAGATGTTGGACTATAGATTGTTTGAGGTTTTGGGCTACCAAAGCTCATTGCAGAGGAATAATCACTCTGAATATGTATTTTTTTTTAGGCGAACTTGATTTTTTTGTCACGTTCTGCTGTGTTCCATCTTCCATTATTCTGAAACAGTAACATGTATGGTCATCCCAACATTCCACAGTAATCTCACAAGTGTTACCTTTACAATTACAGCAAAAGCATAAAAATAGACATTGTGGTTGCTGAGATATACACGTTTTATTTTGGGTACCTTTTTTAGAGCAAAAATCTGTAAAATAGGCTCAGGGCTTAAGAGGTTAAATAAACCATTTAAATAACGTTTTAGTGATAATTTGTTTTGATTCTTGATTCCAACTGTTTCAACCGATAGCAAAAGGACACAAATTTTACTTGGAAAATACATTTTGGCAATGATGCAAAGTACTTGGAAAATACACACTGGCAGTAGCGTGTGTGAGAGCAAGCTGAGCGCGAATGGTGTGGATAGATGAAATCAGTCATACAGATGTACCTGAAATTTGCAGGATAAAGCAAAGTTCAGCGTGAGGTTTTGGCCTGATTCACTACTTCAGACATCTTTGGCTGGATCAGGATCAGGCTTATAAGTGAAATCAAGCCAGCAATTCAGCTGGCAATGAAGAGCAACATAATAAAGTCAATGAGATTTGTCAGTTTGTTTTGTGCTTAATTGCACTGAATTTAGTAAGAGTTACTAAATCCCATCTGAAGCAATCCAGCCGAAATAGTCCTGTTGAGAATTCTGAATGCACACAACAAGTAAATGAATGTATCCATGAATGTCTTGTGACTTGAGGAGGGCTACAATGGTGACTGCACACTTTGAGCCACATTTGTAGTGACAAAAAAAAAGGATGACAAATTTGATTTTAGACAATATCAGAGGATATTCCCATTCATATTACATAATTTTGACAGGGACATAGTCGAGCAAATTCTGGTTGCATTTAACTGGCTCCCCAGCTGGCATGATTATGCCATAAATGTCTTCAGCTGTAAGAATCGGGTCTTCATTATGGCTGCCTCAACTTGTCTCTGTTGACCATGTTTAGGAGAGTGTGTTGTTTCATTCTTCAGAGACAGGAGGGAGGTGAGATTTACTTCTCCGTACTTTTTCAATGCTGTCAAACGTTGGTGTTCCATGAGGCAAATTTAGTCGATCCTCTTCAATCAGCATGACGTTTTCTGCTTCCTCTGTCATCCAAGCAAAGAAAAGCTCAGTAAGTTCCACCCTTACATTCACAGTGATAAATCAGTAACAAGTGATCAACAAAGACTATAGTCATTGTTTAATTATGATTCATGACATCAATAAATCTACTGATGATGAGAGTCAAAACATCTGGCAATGATATATTGTATGGACGTGCATGAAACAGACAGCAGACCTGGATGCTTGAGCAATTATATCTAAAACAGTTCCAGGAATTGGTCAAGGAATCCATCTCAGGAACCTGAACATCACTTGTCACATCAAAGATCAACCTTCCTTCAAAAAGCTCATAAAATACATAACTGTACAGCCCTTAACTCTAACAGTACTAAGATATTTCTCCTTCCATTGCTTCTGAATTGAGCATATATTTATTTCCTTAAAGGCTGACATTTTGTCAAGCACCTCTGGACCATTCTGTACACCACCTGTTGATTTATCACAATTTACTAACAAAATATTCTTTTACTCCGAAAAATAAATCCATTATTTAATCATAAACAGTAAAACTGTACACTGTGTTTAAGTCAGAAATGACATGGTCACCATAGTGGATTTATGCCATTCCTCTCTAAAATATAACAAGAAATTAAATCTTGAAGGAAAACTCAGTAAACTTAATGATGAACAAGGTATTGTCTTATTAAGGTAAAGAGACTGTTCATGTGTTTTGAAATTAAGTTTCACCCTAAATAAGAGCAAGGGCTAAGCACAAAAGTGTCTGTGCAGGATTTTAAGTATTTGAATATTTAAATCTTGAGTTCTGGTTCTTTTCTTTATGTGAGCAATGATTCAACACTAAGGATCTGTGTATGTTTAATGAGTTGGGTTGATCTGTAGGAGTGGAGCAGTGGTCCTGTGCTGATGACTGTAAAACTGGGGGTCCAAATCCTGAGAGAGCCTGAAGTTGCTCCTGGGAGACTGGCCTAGTAATAAGGAACGGGAAGTTGCACCGGATTTGAGCGCCTGCTAAATGCTAAATGTTTTGTTGATTAAGTAACGTACCTCTCATACGGTGGATAAGGGTTCCATATGCCATGTCCACCTGGTAAGCCATGATGAAACTAAGAGGCACCACAGGGGCAAACAGACCAGGTCTCCTCCTCTTTATGGCTCTATGGAGGACAAACACATACAGTATAGACTGACAGTCAAACTCTAAACAGTTTCTGAACACAGCATTTTTTTTCCATTAAAAAGTGAAAATGTGTGATTATTTTTCATTGTGAACACAATGTACAGAGTGCACCACAACCACACGTGAAATCTGCATTTGACCCATCCGTGAAGGAACAGTGGGCAGCTTACATGGACAGCGCCTAAGGAGCAGTGCTTGGGGACGGTACCTGGCTCATGAGTACCTCAGTGGTACCTTTACCGGTCTGGGATTTGAACAAGCAATCTTCCGATCACAGGGCGAATGCCCTAACCGTTACACTACCAACTGCCCCATACACCACACAGTAGTGGTCAGAAGTTTAAATACAGTCATCATGGGTATGAATGTCATATTCATTTTAGGTTTTTAATGATCTTTTTCCAGGTCAGAATGATTATACAGCATGCAACTTTAATGATTTTTAAAAACAAGAATTGAGTGCACAAGATTGAAAAATATAAAACTATATATATCATAAAGTCTTCTGCAGTTAATTTGCATCTTTTCTTCTCCACATTTTTTGCAACAAAACGTTTGATTGATTGCTCAGTGATCACCAGGGCTGGGTTCAAAAAATCGATTCACCGATCAATATCGATTCTCGTTCGAAAAATACGATTTCGATTCAAAAATTCACGGATCGATCTTTTCCTGCGGCTATGCACTACTTCTCGCGACTGCGCAAGGAGAGCTATAAAAACGTGAGACCGGCCAAACCGAAACCAAATAGAGCCATGGCTGAAGCTGCTCTGCTCAAATCACTGTCTGGCCTAAAGGCCGATGTTTGGCAACACTTTGGTTTTAAAACAAGTTATTTTATAACCAAGCAAAACTAGTATTGACACAAAGAAATCACCAAATAAATCGATATCGAATCGAATCGAGAATTGAATTGGATCATGACCTTGTGAATCGGAATCGAATCGATTCAGGAAATCAGCAACGATACCCAGCCCTAGTGATCACGCCTTAGTAGTTTAGCTATTTCGAGAGCGTTGCATCCCTCTGAAAGGCATTTTACAAATTTGGACTTTTCCCTGTAAGTTTCAGTGTGAGTTAAATCTCTTTTTTGGCCCATTTTGCCTATGGAAAAATTATTATGCACACCTTGATGCAGGGTGTTACTCGCTTTAGGTAACATCTTCCTTAATTACACAAATACGTATAACCTGAAAATGCTTAAACCCAATACAAATTATACAAATACAAATTAGTGCAAACAAAGCAACATATAAACATGTCAAAATTCATCCTAATTTGAGTTAGGGTTAGGGTTTAAACCAGACATTGGGCTGGTTTAGGACTGTGCATTCTTGAGACTGACCCCATGACGAGGCCGACTGTGGCCAGGGAATAGAACGTCCCGAAGTACTTGAGGAACTCCCTCGACCAGGCTACCTGCATGGCCATCTGTCTTTCTCTCATTTGGTTCTGCATGATAATCTGACGCTCCATCTGCAAGCACATGCACACACAAGACACAAGCATTTAAAGTCTTCATAAACAGATGCAAACGGGTCTGCAGAAAGTAGCCTTTAAATTACAGAAGACTCCAAAGCAGATATATATTTCGGTTCTTCAAAATGACAAATATTCTCTGCTGTATTTTTATAGCTCTATTAAAAACTCAAAACTCAGAAGACCGGGTCACAGCGAAAAGCACACGTTCAACGGTACCTTTCATCAAAAGGCAAAGGGGAGACAGAAAAGAAGAAAGCAAGACAGAAAGCCAGGTGAAACAAATGAATACACAATGTGTGAAGCCAGTGTTGCACCTCCTATGGAAGTTACTGGTTAGGAAGGGGGATTTGAGGAGAAAAAACAAATGCAGAATGCAGCTGGGTAAAGTAACGAGGCGTATTACAGATAACGGGGCACTGAGTGAAGGACAACAGTGAATCACGTTAGCGAGGCATTCCAAAGGTACTGGAAAAATGCAATTAAATGTACATCATGGACTTTAAACAACTACCATCGTCTACACACGCTTTCACTCTTGGTCATACACATGCACACGCACTGAGCTTTGAGTGTGTGAGTCATTTATTCTGATGTCATGGCTCAAATGCAGTGACATTCCCTTGGCTGAAATATTTCTATCACTGTTTGGTATTGTTTCACAGTTGAATTGTCTGCCCATTATTATTCCCGTGAGACATTTAGGAACACTCTTGTCTGAAAAATGCTATGACAATAGATATTCAAATCCATTTAAGACCGTCGTTTACGCTGTAACAGGTCACGGTCCGGATCTAGACCCTGGCAGCTCGGCGGTCTTTAAAGGTTTCTAATTTTCATGCCAAATTTTCACAATCCCTCCTGCAGTTCTGTTCATTAATTTGCATGTTTTGTTCTAAGGTCAGTGCTGCAATGACCAACCGACTCTTTGTCCTGCTCACTTCCTGTTTGCTAATGAATGTCTTCTAAGAAGGCTTTAGACCAAACATAGGCAACAATAAAATAAAATATGACTGGGGACATTTGAACTCAGCTGAAGAATAAACAGAAGCTTCTGGAATGTTAGAGGAATTTAAAAAAAAAAAGTAAAAACTGAACAGATTCCACTCCTTCCAGACACATCTGATGACAAACATTTACAATGACAACATTATAACCACTGACAGGCAAAGAGAATAACATCGATGGTTACAAAAGCACCTGGCAGTTGGTGGGATATATTAGCCAGCAAATGAACATTTTGTCCTTGAAGTTGATGGGGTAGAAGCATAAAAACGGGTAAGTGTAAAGATTTAAGCAAGGACAAACTGATAGACTAGACGACTGGGTCACAGCATCTTCAAAACTGCAGCAGCAGGATGTTCCCGGTCTGCAGTGGTCAGGGCTAAAGGTGGGCATTGATAAGATTTTATCACCATCAATGCCATTGTCGATTCTGCATATCAATCCAACTGCTTATCAATTCTCTTGACAATTCCATGGCTTAGTACTATGAAGAAAAATAAGGTTAGTGCCAGGTGCAAACACTTCTTTATCCATTTGGAATCCACCTGGATATAGAATTAAATTATTTGACAAATAATGCATTTTTCTATATGAATTTTTTACTCTCTAACATTATAGAATGGGGGGAAAAATCAGATTAATTGAAAATTCTGACGGAATTAATCAATTGGAATCATTTGGAACCGGCTCTGAGTCGGAACCGGTTTTCGCCTAGTCAGCACCGATCAAAAGTGGTTCAAGAATGGAAAACAAAGGTTGGCCAGGACTCGTTGATGAACTTGGAGAGTGTGTTTTGTCTGATCCAGTAGAAGAGCTACTTTAGCTTTGATTGTTGAAAATAATACTTGTTTCAAAAGAAAGATGTTAGAACATACAATGCGTCACAATGTGTTGCACGTTTAACCGCAGGCCTACTCAGTAGTATCTTATAATCTTAGAGCTGAATGGTATAGTCTAAATAGTGGTCTAGTGGTTAAGATGCTTGACTTTGGACCAAGGGGTCACAGTTTCAAATACTACCTCCAGCATTATCAAGACCCTTAACCCTAAATTGCTCTCAGGGAGGCTGTCCCTGAAATTAGGAATCTTGTCCTCTAGATAAGAGGATCTGCTAAATGCTGTAATGTAAATGTAAATATGCTGTTAACAGATTGCTTAATAATTATTACCCTGAAACACTTTTGGTTAAAATATGTACCATTCCAATAAAAACACTTCAGCTGGAACAGACACAGGTACAAATAAAATTAAGGACCGTATTATGGTTTGAATTCTGTGTGATTCCACCTTCAGACCCTCTTTGATGTGGTGTTGTGGGCAGACGAGGTGCTGTAAAAAAAAACCACAACATGCTGCTTGTTCTTGTTGTTATTGAGTTTCTTTAAGGTGTCATATTCCAACCTCAGTGTATTCCAGCTTGAAAAGGTCAGACCGTATCTTATTTGTGATTTTATTTCATTATTTTTAAATCTTCCTCAGAGTCTTAGTCATCGTTTACATTCCTAGGTCACCAAACCTCAATAACAAAAGACTGCAGAGTAAAACTGAGATTTGTGATGTCTAAGAAAAACAATTCTGTCTTATGCCTGGTTTCCATATAGGCATTTGCAATTTACTATTTCTTCATTGTAAATAGAACAGTATGAGACAATGAGACAAGTCAGTTTGTGGGCCAACATTTACAGCATTTAGCAGACTTTCACTTTTATTCAGAGCAATTTAGGTTTCCTTTTTATTGGGACATTCATAAGGAGGAGTTAATTTGGTCTTCAAAAATGAAATACTGGATATGGCTGAGAAGTCCATTGTCCGTATGATGCTAATTTGTGTTTAGTATTGCAAACTTTCCACCTGTATTCCTAAATGGCTACTTTGGTCTACAAATATTGGGCCTCATTCACCAATATCTTCTTAAAAATTGTCTTAAATTTGTTCTTAAGAAATTTGCCGAGAATAATCTACGCCGGATTCATCACGTGTTCTCAAGCAGCAGCACTGCTCGCACCTGTGTTCCTAAGAATTATGAATCTCACGTCTTTGCAATTGAAAGCGTGTGGTAGTTTCTTCTGAATTAGCACAGAGAAACGCCCCGCAATGTCCCATAAAAAGGGCATGAGACTGTAGAGCTGTGTGTAAAAAGTAGGGGCGAAAAGAATGTCAGAGAGACGCGGAGACAGGTGTTGAGGCGAAATCAGCACAGCTGCCGAGAAAAGCAGACCCGTCGCAGAAGCGCATTTGACTCATAAACCTGCAAAGGATTAACGTCTAATGGCTTCCACACTGAGTAAACGCCAAAAGGTGCGAAATGGCACGTTCCTGATACTTCAAAATGCAGCGTTTAATCCAAGCATGCAGACAGGAATATTTCATTAATTTAAAAACTGAGATTAAAAAAAACAACAAGGCTCTACGAACCCCTTTAAACAAACAATTTACAACCCGACAACCGATAGCGTTCTTATTCTACAAAACACTTTACAAAGATTCTACAAATTAAACTCCACATAAAACTTGAAAGTGTACTGCATTATTTCCCTCGCGTTTCTTTTGGCGTTAACTCAGTGTGGACGTGAACTGGACGTTAATCCTCTGTCATAATCAGTCACTGAACAAGGCAGGATTTAATCCACATGATTGCTGATTATATGTGACCCGATCTGCCGTAATGAGTCGGAAGTCGGCGTTCTATTTATTTAGATATGGGCCGAGTATGTTGAAAAATATCAAAAATATCGATATTTTTGATGTTTTTCAACATAATCGGCCAGTATCTAAATAAATAGAATGCCGACTTTCGACTCATTACGGCAGATCGGGTCACATATCATGAAAATAATGTTTAATTAATAATTTAATAATGAACAATAAAAATAAGTGTTATAAATAATAATGGTTGTCAACAAACAAATACATTATTATTTATTGATTCATTCAATACATTCATTTTTAAAAGGCCACCAACACATTACATTAAAATACTATCACTTTATCAACTGCCACAACCGATTATTGTAAACAAACTATCAACACTCAAATGTGTGTACGACTGGTCTTGAGGATGCATAGATTCTGTTCTTAGCTAAGAACAAATTCCAAATAAGAAGACATTGGTGAATGGCCGAATCTTTGTGGAAAACCCTTAAGAGGGGCTTAAGAATAAATTAGTTCGTAAGAACGCTCGGTGAATGAGGCCCATTGTTAGCAGTGTTTGGAAAGTCTTCAGGGAGGTAAAAAATAAACAAATAAAAAACACTACACGTCTCTCTCACTGGGCGATGACGAGAACGTCAGCCGGCACGGCTCCTACGAAAATGAACCATGCACTTAAACACGTTAAGTGCTACAAATTGTAGGGTGTGTGTCATTAGTAATGAGGCCATTTAGTCCATGTTGGATTACTCATTCAGAGTATGTGCTCTGACTATCTACACTGAATGGAAATAAATGCTTTGTATTGAAGTAATACCTTGTTTGAAAAATTATATGGACATATAAGCATAGCACAGACTTCAAATTCAAATGTAAATGGAGAAAAAAAATCAACAGTGAGGTACTTAAGAAAAGGGAACCTAAATAAATCACACAAAACAAGAAACAACAATATTCCTTTCATTGTGCTTAATCAGTCAGTAGGGGTTGTAGCAGGTCGCCCTATGACTCTTTACTTATTGTCAGACACATTATCACAGTGCTATTTTGAAGTATCTAAGCATTGTGATTGGCTGTGCAATCATCAACTTCTCTGTGGTGGAAGGGTCAAGCATCTCTCCATTATAAATACCGCCACTATTCACTTCAAGCCAATCAATGCTACTCCTGATATTAATCAGGTATTTAAGAGCTAATCAGTTTAAGTGGTTTTACTTATTACCATTACAACTTTTCTTCAAGTAACGGAAAGGCAAAGTTTTCGTTCATTTTCCATCAGTGTTTTTTCAAGCAACCTCGACTGTCCAGACTGAGACAGTTGAACTGATTTAACAAGGAATAAGCCACTGTCATTTAACTTTCTTTGTTTCGTTTCGGGTAATGAAGTTCAACATCTTGTTCCTTGAAGACTATCTAGAAGGAAAATGAAGGTTTTGATGAAAATGATACATGACCCAAATAACAAATGGATAAAACAGGTCAAGGCTGCACAGATTATACAGTACGTGTGCAACTTCTCTTCAGTAATGTTGAAGTGATTTTTCTGAAATGTGACTCTGCACGGCAAAACCAGTCGCTTGTCGCAAATTTTCAAAACGGAGTTATTATGTTTTCATGAAAGTGCATAAATCAAGCTTCAAAACGATACCTATATAGAATGAATCGGACAACATATGACTGAGATATCAACATTCAAAGGAGTTGGGTTTCTTCTGTCACACCAAGTGAGAAACGGAGAAATCTGCCTTTGAAGTTGACTATCAACGTAGCACTCACAGACGCTTGGTGCGGTCGCGGCTACGTTTGTATTTACGGTAGCCTACGCTGCATTCACAGCCACAGGGAAAGCCTACCTACGTTAGGTTAAGTGAACTCGGGAGACGGAGATGGATTCCGGAGAAATATCTTCACGCTAGTCAACCAGTGGATTTAGCGTAAATATTGAAGTAGAGCGGTCAAAACAGAA
Organism: Distichodus sexfasciatus; assembly: GCA_032718565.1. Classification (NCBI taxonomy): domain Eukaryota; kingdom Metazoa; phylum Chordata; class Actinopteri; order Characiformes; family Distichodontidae; genus Distichodus; species Distichodus sexfasciatus. Next base: position 953,984 of record JAVGVS010000038.1, on the reverse strand, counting down.
ACTTTTAACATTCTGCTGGAATTGAATTCCTCACCTCAAGAAAGTCACGTTTTTAGGATGGAAAGGGTAAGTTTTTCAGCGAAATTTATTCACAACAGTACAGTATAGACCTTCCACTGTTTCAAACAACTAAAAACAAAAAATCCAACATTTTACCCCACGCAACATAAACGGTTGTTTTTCTCAGAAACCTTCGTTGCGACAAGCGACTGGTTTTGCCGTGCAGAGACACACGTCAATATTAATAATACAGGTTTGTTTTTGATTATTTTTTTTTTTTTCCATTTTAGCAAGTTGCTGCTTAAATATAATGTTCTGTAATTATTTGGGTCCAATGGTAAAACTGTTAGAGCACCAATTTGATATCAATTATCATTCCATTCTTACACTGGTCATCACATGGTAAAGCTTTATTAACTCAATTCCAAAGAGCAAGTCAATCAGGCACTTCTCACACCCTTCGGTTTAAATCCCCGAGATACCCCTGAGACCAACTTGGGGTTAAATGTCTTGCTCAGGGATGGAAGTGCTGGAGGTGACCATGACCTCCTGGTCCAAAGGACCACCATCACCCTATAATTAGCAGCAAAAGATCCCTGAGCAATGCCCTAAATCCCAAGTAGCTCTATGGAGACGGTCTCTTTGACTACGAAATGCAACTTTGAATTTCTCATGGAACTAGATAGAGCAGCTTTACCAAGCTTCCTTAAGTGTAGTGTGGAGCCTGGTGTTAGTTTACTCAAACAATACTAGTGTAACACCAACTGCAGATAACTAGCCAAGTTAATTGAATTATAGGCGCACCAATTTTAGTCTGACATTGACACAAAAGGTGGCACAAAAGTATGATTCTCGGTTTCAGACCAAAACGTCGTGGGTCTAGGCCTTTAATAACGACTACCAGCTGAGAGTAAAACTTTCAACACTGTTTACCTTCAAAATGTACTAAATAATATATTAGAACAATGTATGAATAATGATCTAGATCAGTAGTTTCCAGTTCTGGACCACGTGGAACCCTGCTCTGCCCACACTGAATGTTCCCAATCAAGCCACAGTCTTTTAAATCACTAGTAATTGCAAATTAAAACAGGCAATTGCTGGAAGACTTTAATCTACAGCAGCTCAGCCAGGACCTGAACTTGAACCGGACCACCACAATGAGCCGTTTCATTTAACGCGCAGACGGGTCAGTGAGTCACCATAACTCAGTGTACACATTTAGAAAGATGTTTTATAGGGGACAAAAACACAGAGCTGGGTGAGATCTGCAGTTAAGATACTGTGCACTGTCGACTGCATATTATTTATGTACAAAAGGCAGTTAGAGCGGCCATTCATTCTCAGCACAAGTTGAAGGTTGAAGAGAGCTTTAAGGACACAGAGCTGATGATCTCCTTGTGCCAAAACAAAACAGGATTTTTGTGAAGATCCTGAACTGGCAGACTGTATTAGAACAGGAAAAATGTTTTGTGAACAAGGTCTCAAGATCCACAACACTAGGCTGTGTAGTGAGAAGTATGAAAATGATCATAAATCCTAAATATACAAGCCGTCAAATACTTTCAGGTCTGGTATTCCACATCAAGTACGTGAGATGAAGGTCATGCTTAGGTCACAGACAAGTGTTGACCTACAAGAAGAAAGAAAGAGAGAGAGAGACTGAAAGACGTGCAGAGGTGATGAAGTGGAAGTGGGACTTGGTCAGGGGTAAGTTCACTGACATTTTCCTTGAAAGGCAACACGTAAAAGGAAAAAATACTGCATGGAATCACAGTGAGCTGACGACGCTCCGGACCATGCCCTGACAAAAGCTCAAACAGAACCTGTCAATTCATAATGCCTGTTTCTTCATCTCACCAAAGAATCTTTTCACTTGAGAGACACACCCTTTAAAGCTCTACCCAGCGGTACAATGGGGAGTGTTATTTTAGGATTACAGTTCAAATCCCAACAGCAGACTGCATTCTTAAGACTATTTAAACAACATTCTGAATCTTGTAGAGTTTTGAGTTCATTGCTTGGATTCAGTTTGGCACTGACATGAGTAATTTCCCTCAGTCACAGTTTAGATGTTCCAAATCAGTCAATATTGTTAATACAAAACGGTGTATCACTTCATATTCAAATGAAGCGTGACACTTTTCACCCGAAGGAGGCAGAAGTCAAATGTTAAATAAAAACGACTGCACGCATACATTTCAGAGCACATGCATATTTAATAGTGTGTAAAATGTGGATTTAAGAAATCAGCAATAACTCTAGGTTATGCCATCTTTAAACAGAGACTCAAATAAAAAGCAAAAATTGAAAGTGGCTCCTAAACAACTTGACACACCCATGCATGCCGCTATTAAGGTAATGAGTGTGTGTGTGTAAAGGTGAGTCCCACCCTCCCGCCTCTGCTCTCTTTTAAATCATCCCTCCAGGAGTTCATTCATGCTCAGTGGTTAAGATTTGTATGTGGGCAATTTCACATAATTTCTTCATTTCTAATTGAAAAAAAAAGAAAAAAGAATATAAATCATAACACTAAATCAATCTCCATAAACATGGGGTGTGCTCAGGTTTGGATTCAGACACTTGTGAATATATTCAAATGAAGTCTGTGCAGACGAGTCACAAAGTCAGAGAGCAATTCACTGTCCTAATTTCTAATTGTCCTAATGACATTAATACTTCTGCTGCACCCAATGAAAGCGCTCGTATGCAATGAAGGTCTGAAGAAAATGCTTGAAGAAAAAACAAACGAAACCGATGTCTTAAATAATTACAGGAGATAGCACAAGATTCTTTACTGGTGTACGGAAATCATTTTAGGCATACAGAATGAATAAATGCATGCAAGTCATTACTTAACCACACAATCACCGTACAATTTACACTTTCTACATGTTGCATCGCATTTCTGATCATTTAAAGCAGAGGAAAAGTGGCACAGACATCTGCTGTCATCTCTTTATGACAAGCACATAATGACGTAGGCTTAGAGCCAGTCATAAGGTTGTCATGGAGCAGACACATGCGGCCATTTGACATCTTAATGAAAAATTACTGGGTATGAAACTGGAAAATGGACCTTCGTTCACCAAATGTCCTCTGGCACACATGCAATTAATTCATTCAAGCTAATGGAGGAGCCAGGCGTCAGTCATTCTTTTAGTCGTTAACTTTTCTTAAGGAAGATGGTAAGAGACAAAGAAAAGTCACAAGGGTTAGGGCACGTTGACCTCAAGGTCTGGTTTAAGTCAGGCAGACGCCCAGTACACCTAAAAAACATGTTTTCTTTAAGACGATCAATGAATTCATTTTTTACTTTCAGCTTGTTTATACATCTGCAAAACACTTTACCAAACCTACACATGCTTGAGTTAGGTTTTTGTGAAGCAATTTAAGTTGTAGGTAGCATAATTATTACTGTTTCTCTCATCAGATCAAACTGTCCTGGTTCCACATGTGGTTTTACATTGGCACGATTGCTGTAAACCAATGTTACTGGAGAAAAAAGAAAGTACTACAGATAATCATTTGGGCTCCTCAAATGATTCATTTAAAATAGAGGTGAGGCAATATAGCGGAGAAAAAGCAATCATAACAGTGGAATGTATCTGAGAAGGCTGACTCAGAGAAACTGACCTTAAACAAAGGCTAAATTAACCGCAATCCACTTCGTCTCGGTGATCAGTCAAGCCTATATTAGTATTATGGATTGCATGGAACTGGGGGAGTCCAACAAACAGCTGCATTATTTACAGAATGCTTAATACATCTGTCAGGAGGAGGATGGGCTGCCCGTAATGAGAACAGTTATGAGCAAGTCGCATATGCAGGGAATCGCAGGTGCGGCCACCTTACAGGCAGAGATAAATCAAAAAACACAATCGAGCATAAAATAATCCTGAAAAATAAGCTGAGAACAGTAAGGTTTGCTAACGATTGCAATAAAACAAGCAGTTTACACCTCTACATGATTGCCATAGGGGGACAGGAAATGCAAACGGTGATGCACCGTGCCCAAGGCGGACTGACGCCAATGTTTGTGCGGCGTGAATGGAACGGTAGACGTATTCACCGGGCTGGATGCACAAACAGCAAAATTGTGAAAGTATGGATTTTTATGCGTTGATTGCAGACGAAACAATATAAAGGTGTGCTGTATTGCGTGTTTGTATGTGTGTTGGAGAGATTCTTTTTAGAAAGGAGATTATTTTCTGATAATAAGGTACCCAAATAGGGGTGTGTTTGTCGCTGGGTCACACACTCATCTCATCCGGTAGAAGGGAAAAAGAACTGTTACTGTTTCCTGAGACCCCGTTCATAAGACAAACACAAAGTGAGGAATTGAACTGTGTACATTGCTGCCAGATGCTGATCAATACTAAGAATCTCACTGAAGTTTAGCATATAATAGATGAAAATAGTTTGAAAGTGAGTATTTTGGTTGTCAGGAACACACCACAAGTGGTTGCAGCACACAGTGCATCACACGAAATGAGACCTCTGCATTGACCGATCTGTGAAGGAGCAGTAAGAAGCACATAGGGCAGCGCCTGGGGAGCAGTGATTGGGGTCAGTACCTTGCTCATGAGTATCTCACTGATACCTTTAATGGCCCTGAGATTCGAACCGGTGACCCATTGATCGTGGGCAGTTCGACTGTTAGCTCTACCAACTGCCTTGAAAGATTCATTCCACAGATAGCAGAGGAATATAAACAACTGAAAAAAAATGTAATAAAGTGTGCATCTCTAATGTCTGAGCGCAGAAGTAACCGTTTGACTATAAACCCTGTAATAACAGAGACCTAAATGATAAATGTATTTAATTAACGGAAAAAAACTGTGCAGGACTGCAAGTTGTTAACAAGCTAGATCACAGCTTTGTCATTGCTGATGCTGTGGTCCAATACATCATTAACCATCTATCAATAAGGCCAATGATAGTCAGAGCAAATCATACCTGAAGTCGTGCATTGTGAAGCATGAATTCCTGCTGTTTCTTGAGATTTTGGTCCATGGATTTAGAGAGTAAAAAACCCATTCTGCAGAAACTGGGAACATAAGAGGGTATTTCTCATATTATAAAACTTTGGTCTTTGTGTTGGGAAAATGTACTCATTTGTGGAACCATAAAGAAGAGAGAAACAAATCTGTAGATTACACTTGATATTATATATATATGAGTATATATATATATATATATATATATATATATATATATATATATATATATATATATATATAGTCTCTCTAAATGAGATAAAGTTTATCTGCCAATCCTGACTTCTTCTCACACTGTCATGCTGTTAAACAGAAGTTATGGAAAGGCTTTGCTTTCTACCATAATTCCTGAGAGGTAAGACACTTGCTGAAAAACACTTCGCAAAGGAAACAAATGATGTATTATTTAAAATAAGGTTATTCTCTTTTCTTTAAAGGGCTCAAATAAAACACACCAGGTAAATGGCGGGAGGATGGTATAGTGTGTAAACAGTGTGATCGTGGCATAGTGATACAAAAAGGGTGTCAGACCAATTTTGTTATAGGTGTGTGTAAGCCGAACATTTTATCATTCAAGCCTGGACTTTTAGGACAGACGATAATATTCATCTTAATGGCGTGTTTTTATGAAAACCAATGTTGAAAATGCATTATGGAAATCGGGGTGAGAAGAGGTCTCACTTTAAACACATCCAAAAACTCCTGTACAGAATTACGTCTTACTAAGTTGTAGCTTTCAGCCAAAAAATATTCAATACGCCTTTAATCAGTAACGGTGGACGATGTGGCTATTCATCCGATCAACACCAAGCTAATCGTACAATTTGGGCTTTGAGTTAGCCTTTTGAAACTTGACGTCTGCCCAAATCTTCACTGAATAGGGGTAAAGAACAATCACAGCGCCTAAATATGCATTTCTGAGAAAAAACCTACCTGTACAGAAGTTTTTAACAGTACTGACTCTAGTTGCAACGTTAAGTTTATCGTTGGTCGTCCAAGGGCACTGACAGACAGGTAGGGCTCTGTTCCAAACCAAGTTCTAAAAAATAGTGTGTGAAAAAGCACGACAACAATAAGGAAATATACTAAGTAGTGGGGTGTAGTGTGTAGTCTGGAACACAACAAATAGGTTCTGGTCTCAAATGATTCTTCAAGTGCCCTATGTAGCACACTGCTATTGGTGATGTACAGAAGGAATATTAGTTGTAAGTGGAGCCCTCGTGCACTTCGTGGTAGTCACGGCGCTCTTTAGTAATAGTATAGTGCCCTCTTATGGCCGTGCCCGAGAACAGCTAATTAAAACCCATTACTATTATAATGTAAATATCGGCAACTGTCTGCTGAGTGTTACTGGACTTCTGCTGAGTTAAATTCTAACTGACATCTTCTTTTCTATTATATGTATATATAATATATATAATTGACAACTACCGTATAACAATCTATTTATTTGTGCATAACATTTCAGTATCGGTATTGGTATCAATGGGATACTAGTTACAGAATTACTTATTATCCAGTGGAAAGTAATTTTGGAATTGTCAATAAAAAAAAACAGACATAGAAAGACATGGGAGAGGAAGGGAAGTTAAGAACTGCTCAGGACTCAGAAGGAAGAAAAGAAAAGGACGACCTTTTTTTTTCCCAGTGGACTGACACATGACAAATTTTTTTAATGAGTCACCCATACGAATGAATTACCATTACAGTTGGTTTGAAAAAATATTGTTCATATTGTGTATTTTGATTAATAAATTCATTTTCAGCTTCATTGTATCCTTTCATTTTAGATCTTATTTCGCTTTCCTCTGATTGAGCGACCATTGCAAATAAACAGGCTATATAAGGCCTCAATTGATCAACCAAGTGAAAAATATTTCTGCCTTTACGTGATCATCTATGTACTGTTTTATGTTACAGCATACATGAAAATTGTAGCCCCTGTAGCTTTTGGTGTCAGAGAGACCACACTATGCACATATGACACAGCTGCTAATACTCGAACACCTATCCTTAAGTAATTGCTGATTTCCACTCTGTAGAGTAAGCATTTCAGTCATTTCCCTGCTGTGCAGAAGTGAAAATGGTGCTTGTAATTAAAACCCAGCATGGGGAGGACTCGACCTAACCATAATGCGTGATATAGATTAAATTTATTAAAAAAAAAAAGATCTGTGAACTGAAAGTATTATTATTATTATTATTATTATTATTATTATTATTATTATTATTATTATTATTGCTACTACTGCTTCTAATGTTTTATTACAGCAGTGGTAGCAGTGGTGGTTTTATTGTTGTTATTATGCAAATAATTCTAAAGCATTTGTGTGATTTTAAAACAACAAGCACAACAACTTTACATGCATCTGCAACACTGAGGTTATTACAATAAACAGTAGCAGCAGCAGAAGTAGCGTAATTATTGTTGATATTATTGTTGTTATGCAAAGAATGTTTAAATATTCGTCTGCTTTTGCGCACCCTTTTGGATTTTTAAAAATAGCATAAAATGAAATAAAATGAACATGGGTTAGGCACAGTGTCCTGCAAGTGACGTTTGCTGTGTTATCACCTGATAGGGTTGCACCAACCTGTTAAACCTTTCACTGGAGCAACTTTAGGAATAGTACCAATTGAAAATAACTGCGGGGGCGAGAAAAAACTAACTGTTCAAAATGTACTTTGACAAATGGTATAAGCATGCACAAGATGAAATATTGGGGCATTTTATGAAAAATGTGAGGACCTTTTGCCTCCAAGAGTTAACTTCAAGACAACTGTGACAGCTCTTTGTTGGATTTTAACGAAGCCCTAATCTACAACCTCCCCCCATTTTTCAGCAGTGTGGTTCGCTCCGCCTGGCGGAAGTGTCCGCTCTGGAACGCAGTTTGTGTTTCGTAGTCAAACTTGTTCGTAGCAGCCTTGACGGGATTCCCGCTGTTGTCATTACCTCCGCAAACGGCGGCTAATACGCGGCAGGATGCGTCGGAGAGAGAAGAGACTACTTCAGCTTGCTGGCTTGCTTATCGTGGCTCTTCTTTTCTTACCTAACGTTGGCTTGTGGTCCCTGTACAGAGACCGAGTGTTTGAGAACTCGCCCGATGTGGTGGAAGCTGCTGGCGGCGCTGCGCGCATACAGGTAAGAGGCTCGACCCCCCCCCCCCCCGCGTTAGTCCACTCTTTCTGCCCCCGTTTTACACGATTGATCCTACCTGAGGGGCTGACGCATGTCAGAGCAGGACTGGGCACCTCACATTCACATCCTGCGTGCCGGTGCTTCTTGAGAGCTGCTCTACTCTATACACCCATAACCCGGTTATAGGAGTTGACCAAATAGGATGTGGACCCCACGTACTAAACACTGATTTTTTTGGACGGCTGCTTTCTGGTGTCGTGGCCATCCGTTTGCACTCTTTACACTGCTGTCACGGAAGTCCGACACGCCTGTTTGCTTTAATGGTGTTTGGTGAACGTCTGCTTAATATATTGATAGCTTGGATAAAAGGCAACTGGTCTTCTTTTCAAGGTTCCTGAAAACGTTTCACCTCTCATCCGACAGGCTCTTTCAGTTTGATTAGGACTTCCAGGCATTTATCCTCTAGTGGGGTTGTCATCTTAAAAGTGGTCGTTAGGGTCACAGTGGGAAGGGTGTGGATCAAGGTGAGAGTTGTTGGTTTTACCCGAGCCAAGATATTCCATTGGCATGTGGCTGTTCCTCACATTTAAAATGCCAAGGAAGGGGTCTCAAGACTGCCTTTTTAAGTGGCTGATAATTGGTGTTGTATATCCCTCTGGACGTAGATGATCTCCTTTACTTCTCGCTCAACCATATGTTTTCTCTGTCCAAAATGTGAGCAGTAGTATCTTCGAGAGAGTGTCCCTTTTCCTTAAAGTGCAGGTGTACAGCTGAGTCGTGTCCCGCTGAGCTGGCTCTCCTGTGTTGTGCCCTACGCCTGTGGAGTGGCTGCTTGGTCTATCTTATGTATAAGTCCAAGCGTTCCTCATTGTATGGTACAGCGCACGCCACATTGTTCAGCTTAGCTGTTTTCTTCTTGGGATGAATCAGTCTTTGTCTGAAGGTGTTGTTGGGTCTAAAGAGCACTGAGATGTTATGCTTGGAGAAAATCCTTCTAAGCTTCTCAGACAATCCTGACAATTCTGGATAACCACAAGTTGTTTTAAGTGTTGTTTTGGTGTGCACATGGTCCTTTACTTTTCGTTCGGTCTTGGAGAGAACTTTCTCTGCCCATAAGGTCCTGATGACTCCAAGTTTATGTTCCAGTGTGTGGTCAGAATCAAGTACTGATCAGTGTGTGTATGTTTCCAGTAAACATCAATATTAAGTCTTCCATCTTCCTCAATGAGCACATTACAGTACAGGAAAGGTAGCTTATTTGATGTAATCTGTGAAAGCCTCTACTTCTTAGCTTTTGATTTTGACCCAGACACTGTCCATATATCTAAACCAGTGGCTTGGAGAAAACTTTGTTTTCCACTTTCTTTGTGCACAGCTTGGCTACAATAGGTGACACTGGGAAACCCATGGCACGCCCATGCTTTTGTTTATAGAAAAATAAGATGGTGATAAGTCAGAGGTCCAGCAAAGTGCAAATCTGTTCTGTGGTGAAGTTGGTCCTTATGTGTAAGGAGCTGTCTTGCTGCAATCATTTCCTAATTGCATCTCCACTGTCTCAGTTGTGGTTATGCAGGTGAAAAGTGAGGTGACGGCATGATTTCATCTGGAGTCGGCCTCTCCAGGGCAAAGGCAGTAGTATGTATTCTAGTTGTTGTAGGCAGTCTATGACCATTGCTATGGCATATAATGACCTTCCTTTCTTGGATGGTGAAGTTAGACAAAGCTATTTTTCCACTGGAGAAGGCTTCTGATACCTTGAATCTGATTTGTTCCAGGACTACGCCTGTTTGTTCATCCATATAGCTGATTCTGTAGCTGTGATGAGGTCCACTCATGACCATTTGCTGAGGCAAATATATAGCAAAGTTGTGTCCATTTCTGGTTTGATGAACTTTGTGTCAGATTCTTCACCCATTTGTTCCGAGTGTCAGTATATGTCTTCCTGTTTGGGCTCTGATAGCCCACGTCTTCCCACAGAATTGTAAGTTCTTGCTTGTAGTATTTAAATTTTCCAGCTTGTCGTTCTTTGCCTTTAATGTTTTGTGCCTGTTGTGCCTTAATTGAAGCTGTTGACTTCAGGATCACATTGCCTTTATGAGAAATATTAACTTCTCATTACGTTGGTGACAAGCTTCTACCTTTTGAGTTGTGGGTTATCATCTCCTTTTTTCTTGTGAGGGACAACAGTTAGCCGTATTTTCCCCTATTCTTTAGCTGATTCGTGTTTAATAGACATGTCTAAATTTGTCAGTTTTCATTCCTTTCTAGGGGCTCTCAAGGCCTCCATGAACTGAACACAAAAGAACAAGTGTAACCACTACTGACATACCGATAAGAGTAAAGCATTGGCTAGCTACAGTTGAGTGATATGACATTTTCTATTGATGACTTTTTCTATTGCAGTGCTACAATTAAATAAGCATTCACTAAACACGTTCTGTCAGAGGTACCAAATAAAAGCTTGTTTTTTATTACATCAGTACAGGGTCACACATACTAAGGATAATTTATGGCCGAAGAGAGAACTTTACAACAGGAATGTCCCTTGATTTTTCAGGAGGGAACTGCAAACTGAGAAATCATTTGCAACATAGTATTAACTATCACCCAGCACTACAAAGAGAAGCTATTGAGACATGGCTGCTGTGAATCCTTAATTTAATGAGATGTCTGTAGAGTGAATGCTCTTAGTTATCTTGGACCCTATTAACTTAAGTTCAGGCCAGGTAAATATTTTTAAATTCTTATGAAAGCTTTTTTCATGATTAACAGTGCTAGTAAATGAGCTAAGCTTGTTTGATTACAATCCTGTTGCTTTGTCATTCTGTGAAATCAAAATGTTATACATATTTATAAATGTGTTTATTAATGTACTGTATTTAATTACAGACTGTTCAACACCGTTGCCTTGCATGACAGCAATGGCATTATCTGCACTGACATTGTGACTAATAACCACAGGAAATCAGCAAAATTCCCTGTGTTTTAAATGGGATTTTTGTATTATGTACCACTCAATGAACACACACTCACAATCAACTAACTGCAAAGTGTTTAAAAACGATTGAGAATATGGTTATTTAATTTTGAAGCCATAGACCCCCTTGACTTTTGGCTCTTAATGTTGTGGTGAGACTCAATGAAGTGGTTCAGGGATGATCAACTTTGATGGGTTGTTGACGGCGGTGTTGAGGGATTAGAAGTTTTCCCCGGCATTTTGAAATATTTCTTCTCCTCAGCTGACACACAAGGAGAGGGTACCGTACTGCATAGTGAGAGTGCATTTGCTGGGAAACACTGAACTCCTTCAGCAGCAAGCGATAAAATGTAAGACCGGTGCATAATCATGCAAATCCATCACACTAATGCAAGGTGCACTGCAGAATCCTCGCTAAATGTATGTGTTTGTGGTTAGGCAGCACAATGGAAATGTCGTGGAAAAATTGTGCAAGCTGAAATGTGAGAAACTCAACCCAGCCAGCATCAGATATTATTAGCATCACTATATTCTAGGCTGTACTAATAAGCAAATATCACCCACATTTTCCAGTCAAGGTAGTCAAATATGCTGTTTTTAATTAGGTATTGCAGTTGTATATGGCAGTTAGTCTGAGATGCAGTGATGTCTTGACAAGTCTTTGCTGTATGCATATGAATCACTCAACATTGTGTGAAGCCCTACTACACATTCATCACAATTAGAGATAAAAAGACAAATTAAACAAGGACAAGGTGTAAAATGTAATTTGGTCACCAGATGGTCCTTTGGCATACATGTGAGGGAGAAAAAAGCACAAGCCTGCAATCAGTCACAATGGCAGAAAGTTTTGAGTCATGGTTGCAAGGTAATGTTATTAAACAGGTTTTACTGATACTGTTTGTTTCATTCACTGTTCACTGCAAAGGAAATTTGATGGGGGGTGTCGACTCAAATGGAAAGTCTCTGTACATTCATGACTTGTTACCAACATAGGTGCCTCAAATAAAACAGTTGGCCAGGTTCCTCTTTAATTCAGTGGCTTAGGAGGGAATCTGCTGAAACAGTTCTCACCACTCCTTGAATGAGAGAAAACTGCTGGTGGTCATAAAAATGCTTGTTCTGGTTGGATCATAATTCATCCGCACAGAGATGAGGACAGTACGGTTGAAATTGAACAAAAAAAATGAGGGCACGCCACTTGGTTTAGGCAGAATACACATGGACCCGACTCTAATTTCCCATGAATGGATGCTTCACTCTTATTCATCCAGATTATTTATTTAGATTGTTCATGTGACACTCCGTCTTGTTAGTCTGAGACGCTTGGTTTTCGTGGGATGGTGGTGGCGATGGTCTCGTGATTAGGGAGTTTGCCTCTGCACCAATAGGTTGTGGATTCAAATCCGACCTCCAGCACTACCATCATTGAGTCCCTGAACAAGACCCTTAACCCCAAGTTGCTCCAGGGGGGCCGGCCTTGAAATTAGTTAATGGAAGTCACTCTGGATAAGAGCGTATGCTAATTGTTATTAACATATGCTATGTTAATTATCCTGAAAAATATTACAACTTTATACATTTTCCTTGAACAGTTGTCCATATTCATTGCATTTTGGTCAAGAAACATGCTTGCATGCATGTCACCCACTCTTTCTAAAGTTGCACCAAGTCAGATGAATATTAAACAGTAAAACAGACGCGGGTCTCCGTGTCGAATGTAATCTGCTTTTAGAGAGATTAGAGATTAATCAGGTTTGATGGAACTCAAGTCAGAAAATGAGTTGCACCATAATCTGTGTAAATCCATCCAGTCAGAGCTTTACATTTATGTACATCACAGCAGATATAGTGTTTCACTCACTCATACAGTGTATTGTCTGCCAAAATCAATGTAGGAGTGATGTGTCAGGGTGTTTTGAGAGGAATGCATGTGGTGGATCTTTATTTATCTCTGTGCTATCTTGGTGTTGAATACTTTTGAATACACACGAATAATTATTATCAACCACATCAGCCCACTTTCAAGTAGTAATTATTGTAATAATCTAATAAATAACTTAAAATCTGTTTAGAAATATTTGGTAGCAAGATTTTAGGTCCAGTAGTTTTATGCTTTTTTACATAGATATTTGAAGGTGAATTTCTGTTAGAAAATGAGATGCTGTCTGAGATTTATATTACACTTATACTATATCCTACTTACACTATTGTAATATATTACATTATTGAACTTTCAAACATTTAGCAAATTTTACTGCACTTGTTTTTGTCTTTGCTCATGACAAGTAATCAGGAGTTCAGCCTCTGTCTTGCCTGTTTATATTTTTATTCAAAATCAGACTTGTGCAGTGTTTGCCTAAATCCATGGGTTCATTGATCACATTTAACCACAAATGACTAGGGCTGGGTATCGTTGCTGATTTCCTGAATCGATTCGATTCCAATTCACAAGGTCATGATCCGATTTATTTCTCGATTCGATTTAATTCTATATCGATTTATTTAGAGATTTCTTTGCGTCAATACTAGTTTTGCTTGGTTATAAAATAACTTGTTTTGAAACCGAAGTGTTGCCAAACATCGGCCGTTAGGCCAGACGGTGATTTGAGCGGAGCAGCTTCAGCCATGGCTCTATTTGGATTCGGTTTCGCCGGTGTCACGTTTTTATAGCTCTCCTTGCACGGTCGCGAGAAGTAGTGCATAGCCGCAGGAAAAGATCAATCCGCGAATTTTTGAATCGATATCGTATTTTTCGAACGAGAATCGGTATTGATCGGTGAATCTATTTTTTTTTTTTTTTTTGAACCCAGCCCTACAAAAAAACCCAGCAGTTAAGAAAATTGAGCATCTATATTTAGGTCAAACTGATAACATAAAATAGAAAAGATACAGTTGTTGATCTGAAAACTATATTGCGCGTGTAGCCGTTTGTTTTGAACTTCAGGTCTTTGTTGACTTTCGTTGATGAATGATAGAGTTTTTGCCAGTGCGTTAAAAGGACCAAGTATTTTCATAATTTGCTTGTAGAGACAAATTTGTGCATTAGTGCATAGTGTAATTTATTAGTTCAGCTAAGCTGATGAAAAATCACTCAGTTGTTGCCTGCAATATAGTCAGAGAGCAGACTGCTTGATGCTAGAAGTCCAAAATTTAATTGCATGATCTTATTTGATACTACGTGATTATATTTGATATTCCGAATTGGGGGTCCAACTATAAACGGCAGTGTTCCCCCTAGGTTTACAGCTTTGTAGGGGGCGGGGGTAGGGCTAGGGTTAGACAGCCACCGACACAAACACTTAAAGGAGTTATGATGTTCTTTTTATGACAGTTATCCAGCAGGCAGGACAATAGTTCTTCAGTTTTTCATTGCACAAACAGCAGTGCCACTTACATGAATAGTTTCTGCAAAACACTGCAAAACATCAGATCAAGATCAAGATTCTTTATTTGTCACATGCAAATTATACAGGTACAACATGCAGTGAAATGTATCCTGATCCGCTCCTTACTGTGCAATTTAGGCAAAATAAATTTTTTTTTTTTTTTTTTTTTTAAATGCAGAGATGCAGTTACAGATCGTTCTAGTTTGAAGTAAATCAAATCAAAATATTTGATGCAAAAACCTCCAAGTTTTGAACTATATGAATGTAGTCAGGGACATTATAGCTTTTTGGAAAATGAATTACTTATAAGCTGTCAAAACCAAGTACGTAGTTAGTAAAAGACTTCATGATCTGCACAGCAAAAAATTACTCCCCAATATCCGTGGTTATACTTTTTGTGTTAGTCTTGCAAGTGTCAGACTCAGTGATTCGATCTGTGTGCAAGACTCCTGTGCTCCAGAAGATGCAACAACGTGGACAGCCTTTCAAATGCAGGGATTAAGCTGGAGCATCAGCTGGAGTGAATGTCACCATTTGTATGATCCCTTCATTGGAAAATTCGAAGATTCTGAATAGTAGCAAATAGATTTTTTAATGAATTAGATCTCATGAAATGTGAACTTCGATCGCAGTGTATTTCATGAGTAGTTGAGGCTTTACTCTATGACCTCCTCCTATTCAAAGAGAACATATAGCAATTTATCAAAGGATCTTGTCCAGAGCGGCGTACATTTCCTGATTACAAGGACTGTCATCACTATTTTACCACCCTACCACTTAAATTTGAATTTAACAGTAGTGCGTCTAGTCTGTAAAGAAAGAGAGTGTGAGAGTTATGTGACTGACGGGTAATTTTGTCAAATGGTCAGAGTGGCATTGACCATTTGAATACGGCAGAAAAATAGAAAACAATCTATAGCGTACAGGCTGTCATATTATTACAAGTAGAATAAATCAGTGTTGGGCTTTATTTTTAATGCTTTGCGTAAATGTTGTTAAGCACTTTTGTCTTATGGCACTTCCATATGACAAATCTCCTGATCTCTAACATTATAAACAGAGAACATAAAGGTACCACGTAGGTGATAAGCAAGGTGATAAAGTGTCTGTTCTAACCAATGTGGGTAAACAAGTGAGAAAAGCTGCAAACAATTGTTTTCTCTTTAAAATATTTTTCTGTAGAAATTAGGCATAATGTAATAAATGGCTGTTAAAATTGAACAGGTAAGCGTTCCTCAGTTCAGCCTGTTTGTCCGTACAGCCATCTGCCAGGGTGCAGCTTTCTGGCATGTTCTAGACAGAGTGCAACATTTGCTTTAATTGTCACGTTTGTCTAGCGAAAACAGAAGCCAAATGTTGTCGTTTCAGCTAACAAGTTTAATTGTTTACAGTTGGATGCACAGATGTGCAAGATATGTGACTTCTTCCTAAGCCATTACTAATCCCGCTCTTGATTTTGGAGAGCAGGCAGGTCAGTGTACCAGATGAAGCTAATGAACGGTAAAAGGAACGTGCATATGCGCGTTCCATATGTGTCTGAATGCTGTGTGTCTGTATCTGTTAGGGAGTGAATGGAGGAGCCAGGCCTGCGGTGGGACGTGGACTGAAGAGGAAAGACTGGCACGACTATGAGGCTATTAAACGAGACGCTGCTCGGCCAGGTGAGTTCAGAAACGGAGAGTTAATTTATTTGCTGTAGTGCTGTAAAAGATGATGTTTCACTGTGCTGTTTTCATGTGTTTCAATTTATTATGCATGCTGAATTAAATCACTTCATTTAACTCCAGTTAGAAGCCGGACCATAACAGTAGTGTTTAAGGATTATTAAAATTGGATACATGCTCTACTGCTTGTATGTTAGAGTGCAGAGATTTTATGGCTCAGTGACTGCAAAAATTCTGTATGTTATGGAATATTATGCTCAACAGCGTTCATTTGAGGCATGGTAGGGTTAGTTGATTAAGTCATCTTATGATTATGATTGGGATCAAAATAACAGTAATGGGGAAACTACCAACAGGATCACTTACTAACGACTACCTTTAAGTAAAAGTGACAAATTTTCTTAATTTAAGTGAATTTTAAGTGAGTAATTATTTGTCATTGTGAACACAGCACTGCACAGCACACAGTGCGCCACAACAAAATCTGACCTCTGCATTTGACCCATTCGTAAAGGAGCAGTGGCAACTTTATTGGCAGTTCCCAGGGACCATTACCAGTCCAGGACCATTAAGGTACTGATGAGCAAGGTACCATCCCCAAGCACAGCTCCCTGGGCATTGCCAAAGTTGCCCATTGCTTCTTCGCAGATAAAATGCAGAGGTCAGATTTTGCTCTGGTGCATCTGGTGATGTTCTGTGCTATGCTGTGGTGCGTTCACAATGACGGTCATTGTGAACTGGCAACCTTCCAATTGTTGCCGACTCCCTAACCATTATGCTACCAGTTGCCCCAGTCATTTCATAATATTTTGGTGTTTGGTGTTGGGTAAATAAGCCTTTTGCTTTTTGCATGTATTTGCATTAGCTCCCTCTATCTTTACAAGAATAAAGTTGCATATAAAAAGTTGCTTGTGCCAATATTCAGATCTTGTTTTACAAGAGGTAACATTAAGCTTTTTTTTTTGATGTATCAAAGATTTAGAAACTGGATATTTCAGTGCCAGTGTGCTGTTACATCCAATCATCACTCAAAGAACTAGTTGCCAGACGCAATTAGGGTAGGTTTGGGACTGAGAGATGTTAGGATGGGTGTTGTTAATTCTCATACACGGTGATTTCAGGAAAAGGTACATAAGGTAAAGCCTTTCATGCAATCGAAAAAGCAGGTTGTTAGATTAGATGACGGACCCACTATGGGTATGTTAGGGACTGGAGGATGACAAGATGGGTGTTATTGGTTCTTGTATGCTTTGATTGCAGGAAGGGCTTTACCGGCTCTTTATGCCCTGCAATCATAGTGTACACAAATGAATAACACCCTTCCCAACAGCACCCAGTCCCTAACCTGCCCTAATTGGATCTGCCGTCTAATCTAATGCCCTGTGTTTTCAAGTGAGTCTGTTAGTCGCAATGTGATTTCTGAATAGCATAACTGGCTATTACTGATTATTGGATGGAACAGTACACTGTTATTAGTAATTAGTTCTTGTGCCTTATGATTACAGGAAATGGTGAACAGGGTAAAGCCTTTCCTCTGACCGATGCTGATCGTGTTGACCAGGCCTATAGGGAAAATGGCTTCAACATCTATGTCAGCAACAGAATTTCTCTCAACCGGTCTCTGCCAGACATCCGACATCCAAAGTGAGCAGAGCTTTGTTCTTCTTGCTTACAGTGAATTGTGTTTGTGTTTTGGTTGTGTTAATGGTAAAGTTCACGATTAAGGCTTGTGTGGTACGGTTTTAGGTGTGCTTACATGAACACAGAGAGTGATATGGCACAATATATAGTAAATAAACAATATTAAACAGTAATAAACATTATTTTGTTAATTTAATTCCTAATGGAATGCTTTTACTGCGAGAGATGGCATCGATCTAATACTGATTGGATATCAGTCCAACGACGACTCAAATAGCTGGACCGGGTATCGGTGGCTTTGGGCCGATCTATAGAGATGATCTGTAAATGCGTGGACACTCAATTTGTTATGCATGGGAAGTGGCACTGCGGTAAAACTGGTTAATTGTTTGACGTTCAGAATAATCTCAGTCATGTATTCAGACATTTTTAAAGCAATATTTTCTCTTTAAAAAAGACTAAGACACTATCGGATTTGTATCGTATCGGACATAAGTGATATCGGTCCAAGTCTATTCACTACATGTTTAATGCTTACAGTGCTGAGCAAAATTTTAAGCTATCGCTCATTTCTTCATATTTTCTTTGCAACGACTGAGGCTTTCGTAATGATTTTAAATGTAGTCTTGAGGAATCGTATTTGCAAGTGTGTCTGACCACGGTGCATTAAATTCCTGATCCTGTTGTCTTATTTTCCTCACATGAAACGAAGAAATGAGGGGTGACTCAAGCCTTTTGCACAGTCCTGTATGATTATATATTTAATTTGCCAGGTTGCTATAAAAAGATTTGGAGCTCCTACCTTATGTTCCTTCATAAAGAGGATGTTTGAAATCATGTTCGACTTGAGTTAATCTCGTAATGTTTTAACCAACTGCTTCTTTGGCAGTTGATAGTTTATAAAAGTGCTTAGGTGGAAACGTCATATTACCGTTAGAGACCAGAAGAGTGCATGCTTTCATTCATATTTAGACCTTTAAGCAGTTAAGTTGTTGGGGTTAAGAGTGTGTGGAAAACCCAGGATAAATTCACATATCAGTTAATAATCACTAATTGATGTGTAATTTATCATGAGTCATTGAAATATGATGATTACTCATTTAAAAGAATGCTCCACCCAAAACTGCAATGGGTCTCACATGATTGATAAGTGTTTATAACTAATAAGATACTGATCGTAACAAAATAATAAGTTATAATAACAGTTTTAATAATATATGATAATTTAATTTTTTAAAAATAGAATGTTTCAAATTTTAAGAGGACCGTCAAACCATATTTAGTGCTTCTGCATATATATCTTAGTGTCTTTATACTGCATTTATTTATTTATTTTGTACTAATTCAAAGCAGATGGGCAGATGACTGTGAGTAAGGCCTCGTCCACACGGACGTTCGAAATGAACGCCCTCTGAACGCCATACGCGTTTTGTAGCTGCGTTTTGTAGCTGCGTTCGATTGGCGTTTCACTGGCGTTCGCTGTAACGTCGTTTTCCTCGCATTTGTCGGGATTTTGACGGCGAGAAAACGTTGCATGCAGCGTTTATTTGACGCCACCTGAACGCGCAGCCGGCCGAACACCGGTGCTGAACGCCGGTGTAGACGCTTTGATTTGCTCCAATGAGCAGAAAAACGGTCGGCGCTCACCTGGCGCCACGAACGCCAGAAAAACGCCTGGTTCAGACGTCCGTATGAACGAGGCCTAAATGTACCGATCGGTCATACATTACTGTTGGAGGTAAGGTGTGGTCGTGCCCTAGTTTGGTACTCCACCCAGTCGTGTTGTGTGCTTAATTAATTAATAATTAATAATGTTGAATGGCTTTCATATCTACCTAATGTGGTAAGTATGGTTTGCTTTGTGCTCTTTAAATGAAAAGCTTGTAGTTGTATAAACACAGGTGTAGCAAGGCGGAGGTGTGAGCAGGTTTTTCTCATGAAGTGTTCTCGTAATGTAGGCTAAACACATTTTATTTGTCATGTTAGGGACCAAGCGGTAACAAACATAACTTAAACAAATGAACGACGCCCCTAAAACCAAGTAAAAAAACCCTGATTTTTACCTGTACAAACATGAAACAAAGACAACGACGAGAGAACGTTAAAACATGTAAACCACAACACCTCACATGAACATAACGATGAAACACTAATAACCACAAACTAATAACCAAACTACACAGCCACCTCCCCTTTCTTGACAACCTCTTCAACTCTTCCATTTAGCTGGGTTCTCAGTTAGAGCGAGACCAGTTAACCGAAACGGACATTCAGAACCTCTCATTGACATAAAAATTATTTAAAAATTGCAAATATACGCACATCCATTAGAAAAAATATCCCAGCTTTAATAATTGAGCATATTTAGCACAAAACTTGTCAGTGAACCATGAGGGTAAAACAAAATTGTGACCCTCCACGGCAAAACCAGTCGCTTGTCGCAAATTTTCAAAATTGAGTTATGATGTTTTCATGAAAGGTCATAAATCAAGCTTCAAAACGATACCTATATCGAATGAATAGGACGACATATGACTGAGATATCAACATTCAAAGGAGTCGGGTTTCTCCTGTCACGCCAAGTGAGAAACGGAGAAATCTGCCTTTGAAGTTGACTATCAACGTAGCACTCACAGACGCTTGGTGCGTTCGCGCCTACGTTTGTATTTACGGTAGCCTACGCTGCATTCACAGCCACACGGATAGTCTACCTGCGTTAGGTTAACTGAACTCGGGAGACGAAGATGGATTCCGGAGAAATATCTTGACGCTAGTCAACCAGTGGATTTACCGTAAATATTGAAGTAGAGCGGTCAAAACAGAAACTTTTAATATTCTGCTGGAATTGAATTCCTCACCTCAAGAAAGTCACGTTTATAGGATGGAAAGGATAAGTTTTTCAGTAAAATTGATTCACAACAGTACAGTATAGACCTTCCACTGTTTCAAAACACTAAAAACAAAAAATCCAAAATTTTACCCCACGCAACATAAACGCTCGTTTTTCTCGGAAACCTCCGTTGCGACAAGCGACTGGTTTTGCCGCGGAGGGTCACAATTAATTAATCGCCCAGCACTAGTCTCAGGTTTTCATCCTCTTATCATCCATGCCCTTGTCCTACAGAAAAGGATCTCAGTAACCTCCGGGCAACTCAGTATTAATACAACAGAAAACACAAAGCTAAATCAATCAACTCTTAACAAAACCAAACACTGTAACGTTGATTTGCTTGAATAAAATGTGACCGCAAGCGAAAAAATAGTGCAAATAATAATCTAATGAGAGGGTGAGATGTGAGAATATTACAGTGTGGCTTCAGCCGTTACTAATTATATCACCGAATCCTGTCAGAATCGCAGCTGCTAGTAGGAGAATGAACGCCCTACTCTGATCATTTTATTTAAAACGTCAGTGTATACTGTTGTTTTAACTGTGTGTGTGTGTGTTTTGTGTGTGTGTGTGCAGCTGCAAGTTGAAGCTGTATTCCGAGAAGCTTCCCAACACCAGCATCATTATTCCCTTCCATAACGAGGGCTGGTCCTCTCTTTTGCGCACCGTGCACAGTGTCCTCAACCGCTCTCCTCCTGAGCTCATTGCTGAGATCATTCTTGTCGACGACTTCAGCGACAGAGGTTTGCAGGCACACACACGCACACACTCACACTCCTAATGTGTACGTTCAGTGTCTTGCGCTAGCATAACTATAATGCCATGGCTGTCTTTACATCCTGTCTTTACACCATGTCCTACGTCAAAGCAGATTTTTAGTTTGAATATCTCAACTCGCAGTGCGTGCCCGTAAGCATACAGTTCGTTGTGTGTCTGCCTTAACTTATGCAGGAAAGCTGGTTTAAATGGCACTGGTTTATGCACGAGAAGCAGACTCTACAGTTTTCACAGTGACGGGATCCTGATAATAAAGGTGTCAGCTAGAGGTCCACTGATATTGGTTTTTCATGGCCGATATCGATACCAATTATTGCTAGTTAACAATAACTGATTTTTGGAACCAGTATACAAAAAAAAAGTAAGAAACTCATGCAACATGTTCGGTTTTGGAATCATGGGACATGTTTGGTCCTCCAGAACGCCAACCTAACGCCATGTAAACAGAACAGCGCCGTTTTCTTTGCGTTCGTCTGGATTTCGGCAGAAATTGGAAAACGTTGCAGCGTTTATTTGACGCCATCCATACGCGCAGCCGACTGACCGAACGCCGCGCGTGAATAACCGTCGACGGGCTGTCCGCGTTCATCTGACGCCACAAGCGCCAGAAAAACGCCCGATTAGACGCCCGTATGGACGGGGCCTAGATTTCCATTTACCCAGGCTCTCTACTTATTTTTACAAGTAACTTAAGAGCCCTTAAGTTTACTGTTACTTCACATGGTGCTGATAAAGTTCAGTAAAAATGTCTGAGGGTGAAAGTGACGAAAGTTCAATAAGTCTTCCTGATATTGGTTACGTTTCATTAGCTACTTTTATTGTGCTGTCTGTAGTTCAGTCTAACTGTTAAGTCTAACTTTGGTAAAACTATGGTGTTCTGCCAAGGGCCCAAGAGATAACAGAGATCCCCTTTTATGAAGGCATGACTTTTGGAGAATTATATGAAATGTTAATCCACTGCATTCCCTTTATGGCTACATATAGCAAATCACAGCCAGATAAACAAAATTATCTTGTAGGCTGGTCATAAAAATCCCCAAATTACAGCTTGTCGGTATTATTATTATTCTTACTATCATTACGTTATTATCGTTAGACTTCGTAGTCCTAAATGATCATTACTTGCTGTGTTAGTACACTCAGGCAGGCATGTTTGAAAAGAGAGAAGTTTATCACACTTACTATATTGAAAGAATTCAATACATTGGACTGACCCCGGAGACATGCCGAGCAATATAAACGCTATACTGTATAATACGTCTAATCGTTGAATTGAATACTGTGTCTTCAGTGCTAACAGAAGAACAGACCTCAAGGTTGTGACGTTGGAAGAGTGTGAGGTTGTTTATGAGGAATTGACAACCTTCATCAGCTGGAACGCACAAATTGTGTTGGCGTACCTCTATGAATAATATGAGCAATGCTACAATTAACAAATGTTTAAATATGCAGTACTGTGCAAAAGTTTTAGGCAGGTGTGAAAAAATGCTGTAAACAAAGAATGCTTTCAGAAATATAAATAATGATTGTTTATTTTTTATCAATTTACAAAATGCAAAGTGAGCGAACAAAAGAAAAATCTAAATCAAATCAATATTTGG
The DNA here is from genome assembly GCA_032718565.1 of Distichodus sexfasciatus. Lineage (NCBI taxonomy): Eukaryota > Metazoa > Chordata > Actinopteri > Characiformes > Distichodontidae > Distichodus > Distichodus sexfasciatus. Next base: position 930,906 of record JAVGVS010000038.1, on the reverse strand, counting down.
TGTTACTACCTTTTGCCTTCAAACCAGCATCAATTCTTATAGGTACACTTACACAAAGTCAGGGATTTTGTAGGATTATAGTCATTATATTATTTTGTGGGATTATAGGATTATAGATCTGTGGTTAGTTCTCCAAGATGTTTGGAACAACCTACCGGCCGAGTTCCTTCAAAAACTGTGTGCAAGTGAACCTAGAATAATTGATGCTGTTTTGAAGGCAAAGGATGGTCACACCAAATATTGATTTGATTTACATTTCTCTTTTGTTCATTCACTGCATTTTGTTGATTGATGAAAATAAATGATTAACACTTCCATTTTTCAAAGCATTCTTTGTTTATAGCATTTTTTCACACCTGCCTAAAACTTTTGCACAGTACTGTACATTTGAAATGCAAGTGAGTACTGTTTAGATGCTCTCTCTCTGCTCCCACTCGCAGACAGTAGCTACATCATTCAGTTTGAAATGTAAAGATAGTGGTACTGCTTCGGGAGAAAATGAGCGAAAGACTGCAGTTTTGCCTGCAGCATATAATGTAAGAAGCCAAATTTACTGACTTGTAACTGGTGCAACAGTGAAAACACACACTACACAAACACAACTATTCTCCTTGGCCTCAGGCATGAAATTCATCCTTCACATATCACTTCAGGCAACAACAAAAAAACGTCCTTACAGTGATTTAGTCTCTTTATATACATATTGACAGTCAGAGATCACATAACTCTGCATTGCAGTTCTGCTTGTCTGCCTTGGCTTGTGCATCTGCTTACAAATCTGCTGCTTCTGATCAAATGCTCTTAGTGTTATTTTCTGCTAACTGAGATACGTGAAACCCAAGTTTTATCGGAGATGTCGTTAGATCCGTAAATGCTGAGATTCACCAACTAATAACAATAGGAATTTCTTCTCTGATTGGGCCCCGGTTCTCTTTGAATAGCTTCTGAGAAACCATCTCTTGTTAGTGATTCTGAATCTTAATAACCCTCCATTTCCCTCCTCATCTGTCGCGCTGCCGCATGGTGTTTTCCTGTAACAGCTGTTTTGCTGTTAGCTATCTTGATCTCCTGCTGCCAGGTGACTCTTCTGGGTGATGTTGGTATCTTGTGAACAGTCCTGACGATGACTTGGCACTGAGTCTTGCCTGGTGACTGAGAGGAACAAACTGGAATGAGACAGCCATCTCTGTACTGTCTTTATTATTGTAATTTATTAAGGTGTTTTCCGATTTTACTCTTATTAATTGATGTCAGGATGCAGCTACATCTGTCCTGTCTGTAGCAGATGCTAAAACAGTACTCATCTCATGCAAAATACCAAGCAGATGCTTTAACAATTAGATCTTTTCGTCTGAAGTTGGATATTATCTCTCTGTTCCGAGAGACCTCTCGTGTTCTTTATAGGGGAGTCTTATGAGACACACAATGCACTAAGTAACAGTCCAGTGCTATAATTTCAGCATTAGAAGTTTGTAAATCAATATATGTGACTCTGCACGGCAAAACCAGTCGCTTGTTGCAAATTTTCAAAATTGAGTTATGATGTTTTCAAGCTTCAAAACGATACCTATATCAAATGAATCGGACGACATATGACTGAGATATCAACATTCAAAGGAGTCGGGTTTCTCCTGTCACGGCAAGTGAGAAACGGAGAAATCCGCCTTTGAAGTTGACTGTCGCCGTAGCACTCACAGACGCTTGGTGCGGTCGCGGCTACGTTTGCATTTACGGTAGCCTACGCTGCATTCGCAGCCACACGGATAGCCTACCTGCGTTAGGTTAACTGAACTCGGGAGACGAAGATGGATTCCGGAGAAATATCTTCACGCTAGTCAACCAGTGGATTTACCATAAATATTGAAGTAGAGCGGTCAAAACAGAAACTTTTAACATTCTGCTGGAATTGAATTCCTCACCTCAAGAAAGTCACGTTTTTAGGATGGAAAGGGTAAGTTTTTCAGCCAGATTTATTCACAACAGTACAGTATAGACCTTCCACTGTTTCAAAACACTAAAAACAAAAAAATCCAAAATTTTACCCCACGCAACATAAACGGTCGGTTTTCTCGGAAACCTCCGTTGTGACAAGTGACTGGTTTTGCCGTGTGGAGGGTCACATATGTCTTATTTTTTTGTAAAGTATTTAGAAATTAAGATATTTAGTATGATTTATTAGATTATTGTTAAAATTCTAGAAATGCAAACATTGGCAAATTGCAAATCACTTAAAAAAGAAGTGTTTCTGAGTTCCTGACTGGTTTTACTTCTGCTTAATCGTCATCATGCACAGTGTCTGAACCTCTGTGACGACTCCAACATGTGTCTCTTTAAGCACATTCTCTAAACTTGTAAAGCATTTTATCCTGCGGATGGATGATTACCATGTGGCAGATTTTAATCTGTTCTGCTCAGGTCAGCTGATCTGCCCTTACCCTCCATTCCAACCGCATCGTGCTCTGACCATGTAAGTATCAGTATTAGCAAAGCCCTAAATCTCATTTCCTCTGTCATATTGAATGTGGTGTCTGTTGTTATGACACTCGCACACGTTATCCAAGTTGTAACTTGAGTATTGAGTCATTTGTCAGATTGTGTAACGCACAGTGCATTAGTTAGCTGCAGACTTAGTCAACATTCCGTTGTTTTCCTAAAGTAGCTTCTTCAGGCCTCGTCAACTGTAGTTTGTAGGGTTGTCGTCGATAAATCTGGTGCATCAACATCGTTATAGTGAACCACTACATTTTTCCTGAGTTTAATTTTGATTTATGCTGATTTTGCCTCAGATAATTGCAAAAATCATGCTGGCTGCGGCAGTCGTCCAGTCCGACCTTGTCTTTCTTGTATTTTTTAAAACATGATTGTAATATAAATCACGGACCTTGGATTATCAAGCTGGCTTTAGGGAACCTCTGGAATTTGATTTTGGCGGTAGTACCACGGGTAGATTTAAGTGAGGGATTATTTTGTCATTCTGAACACACCACAGCACAGCCCACAGTGCACCACAACGAAATGTGACCTCTGCGTTTAACCCATCCGTGAAGGAGCGTTGGGCAGCTAACAAGAGCAGCCCCCGGGCAGCAGTGCTTGGGGACCTTGGGGACCTAGCCCATGAGCACCTTAGTGGTAACTTAACCGGTGTGGGATTCGAACCGGCGACCTTCTCGTCACGGGGCGACCGTCCAACCGTTACGCCACCAACTGATCTTGTTTGATCATGATGATAAAACACTAAAATCAAAATATAAAAAGTAAAGGAAGGCTAGAGACGTACAGTTTACATAATCATGGCCTCGTGATTATGTATTGAGTAATTCCATGAACCTCTGCCTTTTTTACTTGTAGTACATTTTACTTGGAACTCAAGACTTACTTGCAAATTACACTCACGACTTGCTGCCACTTCTGCTGTGGTACATCTAATGTAGTGGTAGCATTAACGGTCCCTTCTTGCATTCAACTGGCTAAATTACACTCCCAAGCAATAAAATCAGAAATAAGCATTTTAACTAAGCAGTGTCATGCATTTTCTCTGTTCAGGCCTGCAGAATAAAAGATTAAACATTTGTGGTTCCCTGTACTGTAGTGATGCGCGGGTGACCCGCGGGTGCGGGCGGTTTTAGGGCAGACATTTTTTAAATATCGTGCGTGCGGGCGGGCGGGCGGGTCAAAAAGTTACAAAACGCATTTCATTATCGAAAACGTGTTGTAAACGGGGTTCGAATTACCTCTCCTCTCGATGCTGATGAGCGGTGCTTTGCGTTCCTGCAACCAGCGCATCGAGCGAGCGCGCGTTCAGTTCAGCAGGTCGCGTGCTGGAAGCGTCGATATAGGCTAAACTGCGGCACGGTGGATTCCATCCTCTTTCTCCACAGTGCTTCCAAACAGCTGTCATAAATGCAGTCGGCGCATATTTTTCAATTTTGGAGTTTTCAATTCGTAGGATAAGCTACTAGTTTGGTGAAATATCACGGTCAAGTATGCTCTGCTCTACTTCATTTTAGACAAAATTAAGTTAAAACAAGACCTAAGTTCTACTAAGTTCATTCAAATCTGAAAGAGTTCTCAGATCTGATATTATATCAGATGTTACAGTTTTGACAACTAGTGTATTTTGCATACATGTGCGCTTGTGTGTGTTTGTGTGTGTGCGAGAGAGATGTCTTTCGTGCGATTTTCCCCAACCTTCAATAAATAACTACGTAAAAATCGTTATTGCAGGCTCACTGGGGTTTTGGTTTTTTTTTTCCTCGGGTCGAGTCGGGTTTTTGGTCATTATCCACACATATTTTTGCGGTTTGTGCAGGGCGGTTTGGCTCTCCTGACGGGTCGGTTTGGGGCGGGTGTTAAAAAAAGCCGACCTGCGCAACACTACTGTACTGACTTTGTAGATATTGCTGTTAACCGTATCTGGACTCCATAGTCAAGCAAAAAGTAATCGCTCGTATGTATTGAAGACCTCTGTGGTATTCAGCATGTATTTTTCTTGTTTGTCCAGCCTGCAGTAAGTAGGTTAAAGGTTCTTTGTTCGGTAGAATGGTTCCTGGTCATTGGTGTCCAACCCAGCCTGTCTGAAATGAGTTTGCTTGTTAACGAGAATTTGAATGTTATAGGTGGTGCTTAAATAAAGCATCTGACACAGCTGACAAGGGCAAATAGCAAGGGTGCGGCTGGCATTTCGAGAACAATTCACATGTAGTAAGTTCTGTGAATGTGTGTGGAGTGTTGCAGTATGTGTCGTTTTAAAGATACGACAATCAGGACAATCAGCCACCTGGCAGCGAGTGGGACATATTAGGCAGCAGGTGAACGTTTTGTCGTTTTGTGTTGGAAGCATTAAAAATTGGTTAGACGACTTGATGCTGGATCCAGTATGAGGGTGTCAGAAAACACAGCGCAGCACAGCTTTATGTGTATGGTGCCATGTAGCATGTGACCTTCCTTATGCCCCACCATTGTACATTCTATGCATGACATCGAATCCAAGGTATGCACTGCTCACTTGTCTGTGCCATTATATCACGTGTGACCCGATCTGCCGTAATGAGTCGGAAGTCGGCGTTCTGTTTATTTAGATACGGGCCGATTATGTTGACAAACATCAAAAATATCAAATATCAAAAAATATTTTTCTTTTTTGGTCTTATATGAAAGAAAAGGTCTTCAAAATTAATCTGGTCTCCAAAAAAGAAAAATCGCTATTTTTGTGATGTTTTGCAACATAATTCGCCCGTATCTAAATAAATAGAACGCCGACTTCTGACTCATTACGGCAGATCGGGTCACATATAATGTTTTGCTGAAAGAACTGTTGATCTACAGTAAACTCCACAAAATTGCTTTACACCGCGACATAAAACGATCAGTGTATTTTAACAAAGGTGGGGACTCCCGAGTGTAGCCAGAAGTGGTTAATGATGCTATGTCAGAGGGTTTCCGTGGGTCATAATGCACCTTTGCTGTTTAAAAAGCATCATTTGCAAGCCTTGAAAGCAACTTTGCACTGTGAAGACTGATGCCTGTGTCTGTCTGCACCAGCTAATGAAGTGGATACAACATGGTGTGGTGGAAGCTTAGTGCTGTAATAATTTATTTTTAAGTCCTAAAGGTGTTTGCAGCTCTGTAGCTTTTCCTGGAGCGTTCACCTGCAGTTCTTCACTGAGATTGTTAGAAAGAGACATGCTCCCTGAGAGCAACTTAAGGGTCTTGCTCAGGGACCCAGTGCGGTTAAATAGGGCAACCAACCCAAACCAGCTGTTCCAAGTCAGTAGTGATCCTGTTATTTTTTCCGTTACTGTTTATTACCGCATTTAAATTTTTTTAATTTCCCTTCCCTCTTTCTTTAAGAACCTGCTGTAAAATCCCTTTTTTTTGCAGTGTTACTCACAGTCCATTTTTTTTAATCATAGCTCCCGAAGTTCTACGTTCAATTTTACTTGTGTTGTGCATGTCGCGGATCTGCTGGTTTTGCCCTGGACAAATGAGAGAGTCCAGGCCTTTCCATGTCTGGTGGCACATGGGAGAGCGACAGCATATTGCACAGGTGTCTGTGTGTAGAAGAGCGAAAAAGCGAGAGGGAAACTACTACAGGACTGATAACCCTTAATAGTAAAATCAAAGAGATAAATAGCTTTTGCTTGTTCACTGTTTGTTCATATATGATACATATTGTTATTGTGCCGATTTTTTTTTTTTTTTTTTTCTGCCTCAAAACACGTTGTGGAGAAAAAACGGTAAGACCTACAGCTTTGAAATTTGGCACGTAGGTCCGGTACCTCACCCACTACTCAGGCAAAAAAAATTGCACCAAAATAAGCTATTTTGCAAGTTTCCAAAAAAAATAGCATTTTGCCGAATAAATGTTGAACCGTAGCTCTGATTCTCAAAAATCTTATATCATCTTATTCTTTGGTTTAAGACGAATTTTTTAGACCCTTGCATCTATTTCTGCCGTATTTGAATTTTCGCTAATTTGCACAAAATGAAATCCCATTTTTTTTGAACTCGTCCCTGGATTTTTGTCCAATCTCCATGCAACTGGTGTCATTTGAATCCCAAGACACTCTTCTTTAATTATTATCGAGCACATTTTTTATTTAGGTCTTCATTTTTTTGTAATGTGCAAATAAATGTGCTCGGCTTGGCATCGGATTGCAACACCACACACCGAGTGTCATAGAAATTCGGCTCTGGGTGGGCAACAGCTTTGAAATTTGGCAGGTAGGTTCCTTGACTCTACCCAATACTGAGGCAAAAAAATTAGTACCGTTTTGCCGATATAAACATTATTTATTACTCAGGCAAATAAAAATAATTGCACCACTCTACCACTTGGTGGCGCTAAGAAGCTATTATGCGTTTTCCGTAATAACTTTTGAATCGTAGCTCCGATTCTTAAAAATCTTATATTATCTTATTTCTTAGGTCGAGACGAATCTTAATAAACCCCCGTATCTATTTTTCCCATATTGGGTTTTTCTTCAATCGGTATAACTAGTCAACTAGATCCTGGATTTTTATCCAATCTGCATGTAACTGGTATTATTTCAATTCCAAGACATTCTTCTTTAATTATTATCAAGTATATTTTCTATTTAGGTCTTCATTAGGCTGTATTTTTTTAAATAAATGTGCTCGGCTTTGTATAGTAATGCAATGCCACACACTGAATATCATAGAAATCTAGCTCTGAGTGAGCTACCGTTAATTTTCATAATATGAAATCGTATTATTTAAATCTCACCATATTCTTCTTTAATAGTTATTGAGCACACTTTTCATTTACCTATTCATATGGCTATATTATGCAAATCAATACTTTGAAACAAATTCAGCAAGACATATGTTTGAACAAACTTTAAAACTTTACTGTAATTTACAGTTTTTAGACACTCTCTTATAGTAATTATTAAGCACATTTTCAGGTATTTCTTTATATGGCTGCAAAGCTTCACTTCAAAGTCGATATCCCACTTATTGGCGCCATAATAAACTATTTTAAAGTTAGCCTAATAAGTTTTGAACCGTAAATACGTAGAAAAAAAGATGAAAGATATCAAATCTCAACATATGTGTACTTCAATTCATTAAAAAAAAGTGATAAAGCTGCAAACTGCATGGCCCCCGTAATAACTGCTTGCAGTTATATTTATTATTTAATTTATACATTCTACACAGTTATTTCGCTCCATTTTTTTTAGAATTTATTTCTTTCTTTTCCTCACTGGTTGCACAGGGACATGCAGCATCCCTGATGTAGCCCTAATCCAAATCCCATCTGTCCCGTTGGAGAGGGTGGTTCTATTTGGGTCAGCCTGGCTGAGTCACATTCAGTAGTGAAGACACTGACTAACCATACTAAGCCCCTTTTCACACACAAATCCCTGCATATTCCTGGGTCGGTTTTACTTGGAGAAAATCAGGGTGTAACAGGAGAGTAGGAGGAAATGGGGTTTAAAATAAGGATGATAATATGATTGTGTTGACTGTTAGAAAGTGTTTGGCCATGAAATAATTTTTCTTTTCTGTGTATGAACAACTCTTTCTTTTATGCATGTGGTCAAAACACACGGAGGGACAGCAAATCTAAATCTTAAATCTAATGAACTATAACGTTGATATGGAAGTGTTTTGGCTCCAAAAAAAGAAGAGCAAATGTCACAACACAGTATGGATCATTTTTTAGTCAAAACTTTGTTTTTTAATTTCTTATTATTGTTGCAAATAATTATGGGCCAATTGGTGGCGTAACGGTAGGGTGTTCGCCCTGTGATCTGAAGGTCGCAGGTTCGAATCCACTGAGGTACTCATGAGCGAGGTGTCGTCCCCAAGCACTGCTCCCCGGGCGCTGCCCTTGTTAGCTGCCCACTGCTCCTTCACGGATGGGTTAAACGCAGAGCTCACATTTGGTTGTGGTGCACTGTGTGCTGTGCTGTGCTGTTTACACGATGACAAATAATCACTCACTAATTCAGAACAGGGCAGTGGTAGTGAAAAGTCCTGGACCTGTAAAGGTGCCACTGAGATACTCACGAGCAAGGGAGCGTCCCCAAGCACTGCCCTTTGGACGCTGCTCAAACATTTTGTTGTGGTGCTGTGCTGTGTTCACAAAGACAAGTAATCACTCACTCGCTCGAAATCTGCTTACATTGTGACACATCTTACAATTTCGATGCTTTTTTGTCACCAAGATAGTTTTACGAGTACAAGTTGTGACATACCCAGATATGTTCCTAAGACTGTGCAAATTGAATAGAAGTTAACAAATAGATTAAATTACAGAGAACATAAGAGAAACCTAAATCTATGTATAGGAATGTATAGGAAAAAGGGTAAAAGATATATGACCAAAAATAAAATGTAAAGTACTTTTGCCTGCTTCTAAAATTACAGTCGATTACAAAATGTCATTACAGTCAGTACATTTAGCATTTTTCCTTCAGAAAATGTGTGCTCACAGCTTGTTTGCGCTCATGCCTCTAAGGTTGAGGGCACCGTGTCACTGTGAGCTGAAGGCTTTGACTTATTCTGCCTGTGCTAAAGAGTTTACATAACCATTACCGGGGGAAATCTGGCACAGCGCAGAACACATGCTGATTTAGGACACTTATCATGATCCTCATGAGGGGACAGGGCCATCAGGAGGAAGCAGTACGGGGAGCACCATAAGCATTGTTACTCAGCACAGAAGGCAGCAAACATCAGAGATAAAGAGATTATAAACTGTCCAGTTTAGCAGCATTGCACATGTGATATAATCAGTGAAATAGCATTATAACTTTTTTTAATTACAGCATAATAACATGTAGTAATGAGTGGATGAGGTCTACAGGCCAGTGTTGAGCAGAAAAATACCTCCATGTGCTCCGCCTTTTCAAATGTTCATAAATGAGTATTTTTGGAAAAAAAGACCTTGGAGCTCAGATACCCAAGAGCATTATTCCTGTGAGACTCCCAAGAATAATCCTGCATTTCTGCAGTTACCCATTCGCCTGTTAGGCTCGGCTACAAGGACTGTGCCAGACAATGCTTGAAGTTTAGCAATAGTTACCTAGCAACAGTTTGCTGGACTCAGCACTCATTAAAAGCTGTTAGTAAAGTGGGTGAACTTTTTAGAGTTGAAATTCCTCCCAGACCACACTATGCTGGTCATTACAGTTCTAATTGAAATCTGAGCCTGTAAAACCAACACAGTGAATTTCCACTTAATTTCTTTTTGTGATGAATCACAATTTTTTAAATGCTTTTCTACTGGCCATCATTTCTTCTGATCATTTCTGCTCTGTGGAAAAAAAAGACCACCGCATAAACAGCTCTGGTGGGCAATCTCTTCCACATACAAACACTCACACACACACACACACACACAGGCCCGGCCAACAGATGCTCAAACACAGTGATGCTGTTAGTTGCCATGACAGTGCCAGGCAACAGGAGAGACTTTTGAGTGTATGAAAGGAAAGGAGAGAGAGAGCCAGACAAGGTGATTATTTTAAGAAAGCTATGCGTTCTCCACGGCTATGATATGGGTATTTCCCAAACATGAGTTTCCCGTCATCGGTGAGACAGATGTATTGATATAATATAATTTCAGTTTTGATTTAAAAATAGTTTCACATGTTTGTACGACAGGAAGCAGCTGTAGACAGTCATTGTGATTGCTTTTCTGTCATAGCTGAACTTAACCATTAACCAAGTCGTGACCAAATGTACTGGCATCCCTGCCCTTTTTCTGAGAAAGAAAGTTTTAAGAAAAACTCACTTCCCGCCCTATGTGGTGTACCAAGTCAAATAAGGGCGCGTGTGACACTCCATGTGCACTACCTAGTGTGTAGAGAGCCATTAAGCCACAACCCCGGCTATTTCCTGAGATGCATACTACTGCATACAAAGGAATAATAAGCGCGCCTTACCATACTATTAAGTGCGGCAATGCAGGACTCGAGGCAATAGCCCCTGTGGAGCTTACTTTCGCTAAGTGAGGCAGACACACAATTTAGTTAGTAAGATTTTTCACATGTACAGGCAGAGTTGTAAAGATGAGATTTTGCTCGCAAAAGTTTCGGTGAGTGTGATTGTGGGATTGTGTGTGCCCTGCGGTGTGTTGGCGCCTACCCAAGGTTGATCCCCGCCTTGCGCCCGTAAGTTCCTGGGATAGGCTCCGGTCCCCCTGCGACCCCTGTTGGGATTAAGCGGTTTGGATAATGAATGAAGTTTTGTTGCCTGCTCACAATTTTGGCACAAAATAACTCCATACATTTTAAGACCGAAGGCACGGGTCATATAAAATCTCATCTCGGACTTTGGACATGCCTGTTTTTGCTTTTCATCTGATCCTCATCCTACTCCTCCTGCTCCTCATCATCATCATCTGTGGCCATGGCAGAATTAGTTTTGAGCAAGTGCCCAAAAGAACTAGAGTTACCAACTTGCTTTTCCTGCACAGGGTCGTGGTAGGTCTAGACTTTGTGCCTCATAGCCAGTGTTGCATTAACAGTCAGCAAGTCTCGTCTTCTGGGGACAGGCCCTTAGTGGAAGATTTATTCCGTTCTTCAGATGTATTTATCAGATTCAAATGACACACTCAGCACTTTTATTCTTGTCTGTAGCTCCAAGCCTTTGTGTTGCATGATAGAAAATGGCACATCTTAGTTAAAGATGCACTTCCCCTTGCAAGACTGTTAAACCCTGATTATAAATACAAGCAGTGTTGAGTCATGCACTACAAGTCACTGTTACTGAGTCATGTGTATAATAAAAGTATATCGTGATGGGTGGTGTGTGTTGGTGGGAATTCAGTATTCCTTGTCTGCTCGCATTGAGACCTCTAAGAGTCACAGTGTTGCGTGTGGGTATGTTTATGTACACATTCATTCTTATTGGGGAAATATTTGTGAAAGGTATTGTAGTCTTTTAGTAAGCTAAAATGGTAGCCGACATAAGGGAGGGATTTTATTTTACATTTTTCTAATAATATTCCCAGTAGTAATGCTGAGATTGCCACAGGGTTCCAAGTCGAGATGTTTCTCAGTGAACTCTTTCCTGTCTGTTGCAGTGAACTCTTACCTGTCTGTTTTACTGCCACTTATAGAGCACCTCAAGGCCTCGTTGGAGGACTACATGGTCAGACTGCACAAAGTCCGCATCCTCCGCACCAAGAAGCGTGAAGGCCTCATACGGACCAGGCTGCTGGGAGCCGCTGCTGCTAAAGGAGAGGTCATCACCTTTCTTGATTCTCACTGTGAGGCCAACGTGAACTGGCTGCCCCCACTGCTGGGTGAGATGTTTATCTCGGCAAATATGTGCTCATTGACTCTTTGTTTTGATATTATTTCATCTTACATTATTTTGTAAGATTGAAACGTTAAAAGAGATCAGTTAAGTTCAGTTTCTTTTTGGTGAGTTTGTCTGGGTTTTCAATCTTTCAACATGTTATTCTTGAGTGCTTAAATGGAAGGAAGCTGAACTTGTTTTAGGTTCTTGAAGATGAAGGGGGTAAATACAAGGGCTGGGTATCGTTGCTGATTTCCTGAATCGATTCGATTCCGATTCACAAGGTCATGATCCGATTCAGTTCTAGATTCGTTTTGATTCGATATCGATTCATTTAGAGATTTCTTGGCGTCAATACTAGTTTTGCTTGGTTATAAAATAACTTGTTTTAAAAACCGAAGTGTTGCCAAACATCAGCCTTTAGGCCAGACGGTGATTTGAGCGGAGCAGCTTCAGCCATGGCTCTGTTTGGTTTCAGTTTAACACTTGTTTCATGTTTTTATAGCTCTCCTTGCGCGGTCGCGAGAAGTAGTGCATAGCCGCAGGAAAAGATCGATCCGCAGATTTTTGAATCGATATCGTATTTTTCGAACGAGAATCGGTATTGATCGGTGAATCGATTTTTTTGAACCCAGCTCTAGTAAATACCTGGGACCCTCCATCAGTATTTTAGAACTGAAGGAGCATATCAGAGGAGAGGTGAAATGTCTTGAAGATCATAAAAGAAGCCCAGTTCTTTTGATTCAAGCACTCAAGACTTCCTTTCAGCAACTCGAGAGTCACCTCCCATTGAAACATTAAGATTGTGTTGGTTTGCGGTCTGAAGCTTTATTTACTCAATGCAACTTATGACATTCATGTCAATGTATATTATGATTTGGAAAAGTAATTAACAGAAGAACAATACTGCAGAGGGGTCGTTCCCAAGTGGCAAATCACTTCCAAATGAGCTAATGCATAAAAAATTGCAGAGGCACAAGTCAAGAGATGGATACAAAAGGTTTTAATGGTTTCATCAGTCAACTGGAGCACAGTTAAGTTCATAATTATGGAGGAGAGCGATCATTATGTGGATGCTGCAACAATATCATGTGCGGCTTCTATGGAGGAGTTGCATGAAAAATATGGTTCCTAATGGAAAGGCCATTTTATGTCTCATTCAAGCTATTTCAAGTCACACATTGAAGATTCTTACCTTGAACGCACATCAAAGTTTGAAAAATTCATTTTCATATTTTTATATGAAAATAAAAGAGCATTTATATTTTTACTTGGACTAAATCTGAATCCTGACCTTACCTAAGGATGGTTTTCAGAGTCTGAAATCTATCTTGTCAAAAGAGCATTTACTCCGGGTTTAATGTAGTCCATTTTGAGCCAAGAGAAGACTGAAAGAGGTCTTTGTCGAGCAGGTAGGTATTTCCTCACCAGGTTCTTTTAATAGAATGTCAATGGAAATGTCAGTTTCTTCTGTTCCCTCAGCACAGTGCTCTCCTTTTTGTTTTGATCAAGTCCCTCTCTTTCAGATCGTATCGCCCAGAACCGTAAAACCATTGTGTGCCCGATGATCGACGTAATCGATCATGACAACTTTGGCTACGAAACTCAGGCTGGGGATGCTATGCGTGGAGCCTTTGACTGGGAGATGTACTACAAACGCATCCCTATCCCCTCAGAGCTCCAGAAGGAAGACCCCAGCGAGCCCTTTGAGTAAGAAACACAGACACGGGCAACATGCAATTAACCGGGAATGTTCCTACACAATAGCTGCTGAAACCGGATCTCAAGAGTGTGTGTGTGTGTGTGTTCTTGTACTTGCTACTTAGTGAGAACCAAATGAGTTTTTAACCAGCAGAGTGAGGACATTTTTGGGAAGTGAGGACTTTTTTAGTGGTCCTCACTTCTTTAAACTACTTTTACAAAAAAAATACTAGTTTATTTGCAAAACTAAACGTGTAGAAAGATTAGCTTTTGGTTACTGAGGTTATGGTTAGGGTTATGTTTAGGGTTAGGTGTAGTATGATTTAGATACAGTAATATGGAAGTCAGTGGAGGTCCTCACTACTATATAAGTACAAGGATGTGTGTCTGTCTGTCTGTGTGTGTGTGTGTACCACCTTTTTGGGCCGTTTTGTCCCCTAAAATCACTTTAATTGGTTGTTTTGGGCTTTGTGGGGACATTTGAGAGGTCCCCATGAGGAGAAATGACTATAGAAAATGCATGTTTTACTTGTGAAACTAAAAGAGGTAAAAGATGTGCATTTGGTTACTGAGGTTAAGGTTAAGGTTAGGGTTAGCTATAGAATTATATACATCTAGTTTTACAAGTTAGTGTGTGCGGGCACTCATGTTGAAAGTGGTAGTTGAGTGCAATGCCATTGAAGAAGTGCTGAATAATGGAAATATCTAATACCTGAAACAGGGGCGTAATGAAACAGAAGCAGAGTTTACAGTCTGACTGCTGTTCTACTGCTCATAAACTGCAATATGTGACTGCTTATAAGCAGACTTATTGTGATGCATTGAACAAACAAAACATTTTATATTTGCAGTTCATCCTTAAGAATACAATAATCCGAACATGGGTATTTTTAGTTGAACGTCCAAAATTAGTGTACAGTATTGTGCAAAAGTCTTGAGACACCCCCATTTCTTCGTGTTTTGCTTGCAGAGTCTTCCTCAGACTTTCTTGGATTTGAATGCTACTTGAATAGTATTTCCTTGTAGGTTTACACATGTTGCTATAAGTAACTAATAAATTGTCTAATAAATACTTGTAAATAAGGGTGGCTGAAGATTTATGCACCGTAGGTATTTAAATGTATTTGTCAGAAGAGCAGAATTTTTCAGAAGTTAACGTTTTATTTACAGTAGATGTTAACGTTTTATAGTTTGATTTCACTCTACTGAAAATGTTGAATTGTGTTGCTTGACATTCCAGCGTTACACTTTGCAGCATTCTGTGTTGGCAGTAATTTATCTCCTTTATCTAGCGAGTATACACATCAGCCGTTACATTATGACCACTGACAGTTGAAGTGAATCATATCGATGACCTCAATACAGTGGCACCAGACGGTAAGGCCTTGTGCCCACGGACGTCTGAACCAGGCGTTCTTCTGCCGTTCGTGGCGCCAGCTGAGCGCCGACCGAACGCCGACCATTTTTCTGCTCATTGGAGCAAATCAATTCAGCACCGGCGTTTGGCCGGCTGCGCGTTCGGGTGGCATCAAATAAACGCTGCATGCAACGTTTTCTTGGCGTCAAAATCCCAACGATTCGCGAGGAAAACGACGCAAACGCCAGTGAAACGCCAATCGAACGCAGCTACAAAACGCAGCAAAAACGCGTATGGGGTTCAGAGGGCGTTCAGTTGGAATGTCCGTGTGGACGAGGCCTAAGTGGGATATATTAGGCAGCAAGTTGAACATGGTAACTGATGATGTGTTCGAAACATAAATATGGTCAAGCATAAAGATCTGAGCACCTGTGGCAAGGGCCAAATTGTGGTGTACTAGAAGACTGGTTCAGAGTATCTCCAAAACTGCAGATCTTGTGGGATGTTATCACTTTGCAGTGGTCAGGACTAAACAAAGGTGTAGAGGTGTGAACCTTCGCTGGTCTCGCTGGTCAGCCCATCAATTTTTTCTACATTACATTGCACGCAGATTGGGCAGCCATAATTACTATCGGGATGTTCTTGTCAGCTCAATTTTTTATGCCCTAGCCAGAAAACCACCAAGCAATGTTGCAATATATTTCAGGGGTTTTCAACTGCTTCTGTCCCAGGGACCACCACTCAGACTAAGCAGTCTGAGTGTGTGGAGGAAGTTTTTTTTTAATCTTTTTAGATATTAGCATTAAATTAATTAATCATAAAGATCGCCATATCATCCGGAAATATTTTGAAAACTGAAAAAATTATATTTTTTTAAAAAGTGATTTCAGTACTGCAATGGGACTGCATGTCACAGACCACCTGCAAATCTGCCGCAGACCGCTAGGGTACAGTGGACCGCTGGTTGAAATCCTCCGTTATAATCAATCATGGTCTGCCACTGCATCGATGCAGATTCGCCCACTTCTGCATCGCAGTGCATCAATTATGCGATTAATTTCAACACCCCTAAAACACAGGTGGTCAAAAGAAGGAAAACGGCTGATTTGCTAATAGGATGATGGGCAGACAAGGCTCTTTGATGCATGTGGGGAATGAAGGCCGGCCCATGATGTCTGATCGAAAAGACGAGCTACTGTAGCTCAACTTGCTGAAAAAGTTAATGCTGCTTCCGATAGAAAGGTGGATGGCCATAATATTAGGACTGATTGGTGTGTATGTGTCAGAGGGGAGAGGTCAGTGTGAGACCAGATTAGAGACGGAGAGCAGCCTAGGTTGTGGTTTTAACTGCAGTGTTTGAATTCCAGGAACTCATAGGTGCTTCCTTTAGAGCAATGTTGCACTCGTTCATACCGCATGTCCTTGAAGAATCTTAATTATTTCGTCTGAGCGTCCGCTAGCTCTGACTCGCAATATCTCCCCCTAATGCAGTACAGCCCAGATGCACACAAACACATACTGTTTCACACTAAGGCGAGCAAGGTCGAGGCACAGCCTCCTGTCACAATCAAAATAGCAGTTGCCATGGCAGCCTGGGAAATGGTTTAGAGTTTGGATGTAGAAGGGTGTCTTCTAGCCCCCCAGTGCCCTCAACGGTCGTTTTAGCGTTAAAAAAAGTGTGTGTCAATGATATGGCCTTTTCAAGCTACATCGCGATACACAATATATATCTTGATACAGTGCTCAGCATAAATGAGTACACCCCACCAGATTTGTCAGAAAACCTTTAGTGTCCTTTCAGAATCAACATTTTCTATGGGATACTATACTACAACATACTTCCACAAATGTGGGCCGTTGATTACAAACGAGATTTATTCATTTGCACACACAAAAACGTGATTTTCCTAACAAATTCATTCAAGCCCATGTTGCAAAAGTGAGTACACCCCGCAATGTATGTTGTAGTATAGTATCCCATAGAAAATGTTGATTCTGAAAGGAAACTAAAGGTTTTCTGACAAATCTGGTGGGGTGTACTCATTTATGCCGAGCACTGTATATTCTCTCTTTCTGGGAGAGAACTGCATTTCCCACAATCCCCCGCGCATGACTTGGAGCCGCGTCACAATAATGCGTCCGGAATAAACACTGACTGAAATATCAAGTAAATAGCTGTATTGTGAGTAGAACGCTGGTGTATCAGCTAAAATATGAGTTTTGTATGTAATAAAGAGGAAGATTTGACTCAACTGGAGCGTTTTTGCGAGTGATGGCGTTCCACATGAGAGTCGTGAGCGCTCACACACACAGCGCGAAGAATGTCAGTTATGCGTTTTTACACATTGACTTTGTGTGCACAGAATAGCAGAACCAGGGCAAATCGTCCGCCTCCTTCTCCAATTCATGTCTCTGAAATGGCGTGGGCATTCACTTCTCTCTCTCTGCACTTCCCTCGTCTTCTGCTACAAAACGTGTATGCGCTAGAAGAGTGTTCTGGATGGGCGGGGGAGTGAGCTGTCTGCTTTGAGAGGGCAGGGAAGCCAAACTGGAAAGTGAAGTACATGCTGTCTGTTTAACATTAACGTGAGGATTTGTACACTTTTCAACAATATTTACTACACACGGACCAGGCCGAGATATATCCAGCATATTCCATATATCACCCGCTCCTTCTGTGAACTTCTTGCACACTTACCGTGTGCTTATCCTTTCCAGTATGTGTTTTAATTGTGATTGCTGGGTACGAGCAATCACTTTATCCTCTTCATTAATTGTATCTTCTTCATCTTGTTCTTCTCATTTTTGCACCTTTACGTTTTTGTCACAAAGGCATCATCCGTCGCTAGCCCAACTGTAACCCTCCTTTTTTCTTCTTTTTCAGGTTAAAAAACTATGTAGTTCCTAGTTTGGGCCACAAGGGGATGAACTGTGCTGTTGCGTTCCTTGGGGTTAGTCCAGGGTTAGGGTTAGGGTTAGGGTTAGGGTTAGGGCTAGGGCTAGGGTTAGGGCTAGGTGTACTGTGCTTTTCTTTGAAGCAAGGACTGGCAGGTCTGAAGAATATTAGGGTTGCTCGATGATGCAAGAGCTTTATTTATACCTGCATGAAACACGTCTAGGGAGCCCATCTTCTGGGTTGTGTGTTTCTTAACACATTCTGGATATTTCTGTGCTAACTGGACTGGTATTTTGTCTCTTTCTCAGGTCTCCTGTGATGGCTGGGGGCCTGTTTGCTGTGGACAGGAAGTGGTTTTGGGAACTTGGAGGTTACGACACAGGACTGGAGATCTGGGGAGGAGAACAATATGAGATATCATTTAAGGTATATTTATACACACAGATAGAAGAGAGATGAGAAGCGAAGAGCAGTTAACAAAGCTTCAGTTGAAACTTCTAAAATAACTGACGTTCCACTCCAGACTACAAACGGTAGGCAACTTACACTAGGAGACGCAATGGTTTGTAAGCGTCAAAACTGAGGCTAAATTAGTGTTAGTTAACAGATATTTCCTGCTTTTCATCTTCTGTATTTATTAAGACTCTGTTTGTTAGGTTCCATTTGAGGATGTAGTCTGGTTCAGATGTTCACCTCTGGGGAAAAATATAGGCTACCTATATGAGGTGTGGGTAATCTGACTTGATTAGTAGTGGATTGGTGTACGAGATTAAAAACCAAAGATAACGAGCTATTTCTAAAGAGAGTATTATCTTAAAAACAACTGTTAAGTGAATTTATTGAATACTGTTTTGGTTAAAAGAAAAATATAGCTTATTTTGATTTGCTGCTGTGAAAAGAGAGAGAGAATTCTCAAAATAGACTTGGCAAGACTACTGGCTCCTCAGTGGTGAAACAAACTTCCTCTTGCCATAAGAACTGCTGAGTCCCTTGCTGTCTTCAAACGTCGGGTATCTAGCGGATTCATTCACCCCTTACTGTTTACGTTGTCTCCCCCACCGAAACCCCCGCTAACATGTATGTTTGTCTGTAAACGTTTGTTTTTTCTTACCCATTTTCGTTAAAGTATAAAACGTAACTTGGTTTAATGACAGTTGTTGATTTTCAACATAGCTTTACAGATCAAAGAACAGTAGTGGTCTACAAAGCACTGTTGTAAGTCGCTCTGCTAAATGCTGTAAATGTGAATGGCAGCAAGATATCTCTGTTATGTGGGAGTTGTGTCTTATCATTTGAAGTATGTTTGCTAGGTCACGTCTTATAGCAAACACTCACATCCTGAGCAACTTGGGCTGCATTCGACGGACTTGGGAAGTGGGAAGTCACAACTCGAAATGACATCATTTAAGACCCATGTTGGTCATTCAGCGTACAAACAGGAATAACCATGACCTGCTCGGTTTTCAGCTGTGATTTTTGCTGACACACAGCACCAGTTAAACGTTTGCTCATCTCCGAAGCGCTTGTCCGCATAGGCTATAAGGGTGAAGGCATACGTTTCCTAGTGGTCTCTTTAGTAATGTGTGAAAATCTACAACATTGTAATTTCAACTTTGGAACAAACAGTCGAAATCAGTCGAAGACGAGAGTGCTGCGATC
Source organism: Distichodus sexfasciatus (assembly GCA_032718565.1). NCBI lineage: Eukaryota > Metazoa > Chordata > Actinopteri > Characiformes > Distichodontidae > Distichodus > Distichodus sexfasciatus. The sequence goes on along the minus strand of JAVGVS010000038.1, from coordinate 911,518 downwards.
TTTAGCGAGTAACAGACTGATGCCGGTTTTCCAGTTAGACTATTGAACTCACCACTTAACTCCTAGTAGATAAGTAGTCGTTTATGATGTGTGCAGTCACGTTGGAGTTGATGTAAAATATACTTCTCAATCTTTCGAGGATTAAAGTTTAAATCCAATGTTACAGAGTAGGAAGGCTACCATTGTCTTCTTAGTTGGAGATCAGAAATTCCGAGTTGCCATCGAACACAGCATTACTTTTTTCAATTACAGGGACAGAGACAGTAGGTTCCACGATGAACAGCCATCACCTAATGGTTTGTAGCCTAATATCGTATCAATAAGGTCCCAGCACTATTTCTTATATCTCATGCACCGGTCTGACGGCAGGCTGGAAGTTTGGAAGTTTGTTCATGTCGTTTGACTCTTTTTCCATAAACGTTACATTCACTGGTTGATTCATGTCCATATTAACACAAACCGATTTAAGACTCTATCTGCAGACACTACCGTGTATGTGTCCTGCTTTAAAACATGAGCGGCTATAGCCGACAGTGGACTGGGAACTCAAAGTGTCTAGTTCATCAAACACCTTTTCTTCACATCTGAAGCATTTCTTTTGGTGTCTGAAGTAAAAGAAAAGATTGCAGTGAGATCGCCATCGTGATCAGAATGGTTTAAAAAGCTAAAACTAAAAGACGGTACATTGTGTTTTCAAACCACAGCTTATTACATGGACTGTTCTATTAAATGGCATTAACATAATTTTTTGCCCGCTGGACTCGTGGTCACTCGTTGCGGAGAAGCCAACAGAAGCTTCATCTTCTTCCTCCGAGTGCACTGAGCTAAGATCAACTGTGATGTATTTTTCATGTTCTGTTACTCTTCATCGTGATCGCTCAGGCCCTCACGCTGCATTAAACATTCATACTCTGCAGGCCTGTTTACACAACCCCAAACTTCCCTCAGCCAAAACAGAGAGAGTCAGATATCCTCTGTTTCACACTGGTCTAACACACTCTAACGCACAGATACACACACCCACAAAACCCGCCAGCCCTCTCACTTTCTCTACACAGAGATTAAAAAAGTTCTGTTCACACACACACACACACTCTGTGGTTGAGTTGAGTTGAGGTTCGGAGTGCCATCCAAGTAGCTGTGTACTCTGGTTCAAAGTGTTTGAAACAATGAGAAGACATTGACTGACGGTTTCATTCTTTGTCCTGTAAGATTAAGAGGAGATTTAAGAATGTCATTTTAACCACCCTTTTTACCCCCTTCCTTCTACTTCTACTGGATCATTAAAACACTCACACACACACACACAGACGGAGGAAAAGTCACACTCCAGGAAGTAAAATTGTCCTCCAAACCAACTCAGTGTAGCCCTTACAGACCTAAGGAAATGTTGGACATTTTTCTATAACTTTGTTTTTAGGATTATTCTACGGTGTGAAGTTAGCCATACGTGCCCTACGTTGTTGTGTTCAGGATGTCCTGCGTAGGGTTGCAAAGGGGCAGAAAATTTCCACGGGAACTTTAGTTTGGGAATTTTGGAAATATTCCAAATTGGAAACTTTCCACCGAAATGATAGGAATTAATGGGAATTTATTTCAGTCATATACTATATAACATTTTGTTTTAAAATTAGCTGCTTTTGGCCTTTCTGCAAGATAACTACATTTTCCTACAATCCCCTGGTGTGCGACACGAGTGATCACGTCACATGTCAATGCGATAACTGCACGCCTGGAATAAACATAAAAAATGGCTGTTTTGTGAGTGGAACGCTGGTTGTTGTTATTTATCAGCTAAAGCATGTTTTGTCTGTAATGAAAGGGAGGATTTGACTGAACGGTAGCGTTCCACTCGAGAGCCGCGAGCGCTCAAACTCACGACGTGTGTGTTTTTACGCAGCTGACCGGCGAGCCTGTGTAATTAACATTGTAATAAGAATGTTATTTAAGTGGGCTATCCAAAATTTCTATACCTTGCTTACTGATCACACACTGAGTTCGCGATGTGTAAACGCTCCCAACCCCACATTTTTATTCTGAATTTATCTCAAATATGCCTTAGAGTCCAGTGGACGGAAATCTGTCGCAGGGTTGGAGAACTTTAACCCCTGTATTTTAGACCTCTCTCTGCAACAGGTTGTAGGTAGCGAAAGGACGCTTGAAACCGAGTGGGCATGTCAGATGATGCCTTGCTTCGTTTTGCCTTTAATCACGTGATGACGTGTAGTAGGAAAGGTAGACGCGGGCTGAGAGTGTCCGCACATAATTAAAAGCCATTTCGTGCTTTTTCATTTTCTTTATTTGAATTTTTCTTGGATTAAGAGAGGAACGGTCACCATTGGCGACTGGAATGAGAAAACGTCGCAAAAAAAAAAACAACTAGTCGCTCTGGCGATCATTTTAGTCACCATCTGGAGCCCTGATAGATCAAATATTATCTATCCACCTCATAATATCATCAAAACTTACTTGAATTTATGTAGTCCTTGGGTTCAATTGTCTGTAAACAGTAACTTTAGTAGTTCTAGAAAATTCTAGAAATCATTGTGCATGTGATGGAGGGATGCACAGTGCATGTAGTGGGTGTGGCCTCAAGGAATTCTCAGGAATAGCATAGATACTTAACTGTATTTGCATCAAATCTGATTGTTTTATCCAAGGTTATGCTACAATATATATATTTTTTACCAACTATATTTTTATGTTCCCAACCTTCAACTTTGAAAACCTCCAGTTTATTCCTGTTAAATCCCAAGTAAAGTTTCCAACCTTGAAAATTCCTGGAATTTTGCAAACCAAGTCCTGCACTACTCAGATTTTTCATAGTTTGATGTGTAAATGCTGACACAGTCTGAACATTTCTGATGAAAACTGACCTGCACCTGTAGAAATGTAACTTTTTTACCACTATGTGATATAAAAGTGCTGAAACTGTAGACTAAACTACCAGAAATAGAAAGAACAGTGTCTGTTTTATTGGCTTTTTATTATGTAGGGACATACTATGACTTAGTACTGCGAAGTAAATCAAGAATGGTCCCAGGCAGAAACACTTCTTTATCCATTTGGTATTTATCTGGATATAGAATACAATTATTTGATAACAAATAATGCATTTTTCTATATTAAGTCTATAAATTTATGAAATGTTTCCAATCAATTAAAAAAAGACAAGATACTAAAGGTTTGGGCAATTTTAAGCTAGTTTTTTTTGCTGCAAAATAAGCTGCGTGTGGCCTTTTGGGAAGAGAAGTACATTTTTGGAAGTGATGGCGTTCCACGTGAGAGTTGCAAACAGCGTGTGTGTTTACAGCACGAATAATATTATTTATGCCTTTTAACACAATTACTTTTGTGCATTATTTACTCACAAATAATTTCACATACAGAGGAATGAATAAAATGTCCAGTAAGTTCTTGTGATTCTAACTGTGTGTGTGTGTGTGTGTGTGAATTAGACTCGGAATCCCTCACAGAACTCACAGAAACCAAACAACGCAAAACGCGGGTGCCGGTCTCAAAACGTTAAGGGACACTAGGCCAAAAATTCTATTTGAGGTACTAATATTCCGAACAAATGATGAAAGTTTGTAAAGAATTTGCTTCAGCCTACACTCACGCTAAAGTTCCCATTAGCTTTCAGTTATACTTAGTCAGATTCTCACCTCGGATGGAATTTTTTGCCTGGTGCGTGTTTAAATGTAGGTTCATTATGGAGGCAAAAATGGCAGGAATTATACTTTCTGAAGCTGAGCTTTTTTTCTTTGTTGTTTTTTTTTTACTTACTTCACATGCGTACTGATGAACCAAAATATGACTGCTATGTCTGACATTAATCTTCCTCATTACGGCAAAAACTCTTATCAGCTGAGGCGTAGACTCAACAGGGAAGCAAGACAGCAGCAGCCTTTCTATCAACAGCAAAGCGTAGCCGCTGTGTATCTTGTCATGCAAACCCATCTTACTGAAGACTAGATGATTTAGAAATGGGGTATTTGCAGGATGGTGCGACACTTTAACTCTTTATCTTATGCCTCGAATTGGTCCCAAACAGTTTGTGCAATGTATTCTTCCGAACAAGGCCACTGCCATAAGTGAGTGCTGTTGCCTTGAAAAGCTGTCTATTGGTAAGTGGCAGATGTTATATTGATGCACCAAGTGACCTTCTTCTCTTACATTTCCAAAGCTGACCTGCCCATTGTACACACTTTCTACGGCCAACAAAGCGTCAGCATGGGCACTTCATTTTGTGTTATTGTGGCACCCTCTGCACTTAAATAAAGTCTAGCTGAGAAAATTGCAATTTTCTGATCAAATTTGTGGGTGTTCAGCTTTACACCATGTGACTCATGAGTTCAGAAGTACAGTTATTTACATGAAAATCTTTGACTACGTTCACACTGCCATGCTGAAGTGACTCAAATCGGATTTTTTGCCTTAATGTGACACAGATCTGATCTTTTCAGGGCTGTGTGGACACGCAAATCTGATCTCTTCAAATCGGATTTGTGTCACTTTCATATGTGGTACTAAATCTCATACGTATCCGATTCGCGGCCATGCGACCTGAATGTGAACGCTCAGATCGGAATTCATGTGGCTTTTTGCTTATACGCATGCGCTGACATCATCAGCCTGCGCCGGCAGCGCGGGAAGGTAAAAATGGAGGAGAGCTGCGATAACAGAAAATGCTAGCCGCCTGACTTTTTTTCTCCTTTTCGACCTGCTCATGTACAGCTGATTCACTGTTTGTCGTCCTCCAGAGCAAAGTGCGATACATGCGTGAGCTACTAACGCCTCCATTTTTAATGCCATGAGTCGTCCCACAGATACGACGTTCTTTGTTGTTGGTGACGCAGTTGACCCGTGTAACGTATCAACGTGCGCATGCGTGACGTTTCGGAGGACCGATGTGTTCACATTACAGATACAAGTCACTTGTAGTTATGAATGTGAACCGTCAAGATAGACAAATCCGATCTGAGCAAAAAATCGGAATTGAACGATGTGGCTGGCAGTGTGAACGTAGCCTTTCACACGCGTTTTTTTTAGACTCTCTAGTTCACATAGAATCACAGTGATCCATTCTTAGGCCCATGACATAAACAGCAGACTTCTTTTTAAATGTACATTACTGTTCATTGTGGCACTTAAAGGGAGGAAATTAAACAGATTTATTAACAAAAATGTGTAAAAATGGTTTCACTGTAAGATTTGTAAGATTTGGCATGAAGTTCTTTTACCAGTAATCATTTTCAAGCCGCCATTACTTTACTGCAGGTCATTACAGAAAAGCAGAGAATAAAAGCCTTATAAAGAAACTACAGCTGCAGCTATTGATTATTTTTGTAACCGTGTATTTTATCAATTTTTTCATCAATTTATCGAGTAGTCTGATAAATTCTTTTTGAAAAAACTGGAAAAAGACAAGTCTGAAAATGTACAACCGATTGGCTTTTATTTCAAAATTTGTTGCACTTGACAGTGCATTGAACTTCAGTGCCACCTGAAACAAATCTCACTCTGCCTATGTGTGACTGTGTTTGTGAGTGAGAGAGGAGAGAGATGCATATTTGACAAAAATAAGTGTGTTCTTCTGTGTATTAGGCTAACAATTACTCAGAAAAACCAGAATTAAATGAACTGAACGTGATTTAGTTCACAGCAACTTTTTGTTCTCGAGCTAAAGTTAGGATCAAAACTAGCCGTGAATATCGACTCACATTTTTAACTAGTCAATACCAGTAATCACTACTGTGCGTTTTTAATACCGTTCACAATTCCACGCTCGCACAACTTGGACATTTTTTGCCTTTTATCTTTGGCGTCGTTTCTGTTTCCTTCATGTCGCCTCATAGACAGTAGTCTTCCCTGTCTTGCCATGATCGCGCCACTGAAAACGTCGTGCGTCACTAATAAGCGTCCGCGTGAAACACAAGCGGAGCGTGCCCTAGCGAGTGAAAAGTTTTTGTAATCGAAGTATTCGAATAATCATTTCATCCCTAAAAGGAGCACAGGATTGTGTGTGTGTCTGTTAGTGTTAAGGTGGTCTGATCTAATCTTTACCCCAACCTTGAATATCTGTTGATATTTTCTGACCTTAATTTGGTGTTGCCCGTTACCTCCTTGGTTGATGTCATTGTTGTGATATTGTGTGTTCAGTGTTGTTGTCTCTCCTGCAGGTGTGGATGTGCGGTGGTCGTATGGAAGACATTCCCTGCTCACGGGTCGGACACATTTACAGAAAGTATGTCCCGTACAAAGTGCCCGGAGGGGTCAGTCTTGCCAGGGTGAGTCTGAGGAGAAGCAGAAAATCAGTCATTTGTACAGCTGATTCCACCCCCTATGTCTTTGCTTCATTTATGTGTGTAGCCTACTGTATATCCAGACATGTGTTCCCAAAGTCTAATCTTCATCAAATATAGTTTAGATACTGTATGTACATCTGCTATTTTCTGCTAATGCTGAAAAATTGCACATCTGGAGAATCTGGTGCAACGCTTTAGCTCAACCTAAACCTCAAATCTGAACCTGAACAATCTGCACAATGTGTGAGGTTTTTATGAATTGTCTGATTATAGAAATGTAGTTGGTAAGAACCCTCTCCCACCTGACTGTAGGGGTGCTTTTGCGAGCAGTCTCTCCCAGCTCAGAGGGGGAGGGCGCGCTTTCAGTTGCGCTGACAGTGTATATGGCGGGAATGTTAATGAATTTGGAATTAATGGCTTCATTGTCCTTGGTCTTGTTTGAATTCATTTCCGTCCACAAAGGGTCTTTTTAGAGGAGAGAACCCCCAAAGCTGGTTAGATGTGAGCAGTGTGAGGTGAGAGTCTCTCGTGGGTAAAACGCTGACTCGAGTTGAGTTAAGGTTCCGGCCGTGGCTGCCTTTGTGAAATGCATTGTGAAATGGATAAGTTAGTGAGAGTTCAGCACTGACTAAAATTCTCACAGCCTTCTCTACAGCTGTCGCTTGCCTCACCCCATATGTCTGCAGATATCTGTCTAATATTATCTGCACCTGCAGGCAATTTATGTCATTTCATACTTGGAAGAGCTCAAGGGTCACAGCAGTTATGGAACTTAAAAGCATGCGTTAGTGTAATTTATGGGACGTTCATAATCTATGCTATAGTGCGCCTGGTGGCCAGAGCTGGTACTGCAGCTAGATGAGTTTGACCTGATTTAACCCCCCAAAGTGTATTTTTTTTCATTAATTACTATATCACCCTCCTAAAATAATGGCCTAAGTCATATTTTCAGGTTTTTCTAAGTCAAATGGCCTAATTCACACTCTTGACGTAGGACATTATTCTACAGGGGTAGAATCGCATAATCTGTTCAACTGAGGATGTAGGTGATTTTACCAGAGATGGCCAGCATCATGAAGAGCTGATTTAGGCAAAGACTTCAATTTTGTCACAAAATCACTTAGGCCATTATTTTAAGAAGGTTACAATATACTATGCAACATAATATATTTATATTTTATGTTTACTTATTAGATAGATAGATAGATAGATAGATAGATAGATAGATAGATAGATAGATAGATAGATAGATAGATAGATAGATCCCCCAGCCAAATATCCAATTTGAGGAGCATAAAAATGGCACCAACCTTCCTATCGTTAAAACATCCATAAACTCTCTATAAACCTCTCCTCAGCATCACCACACCATGCAATAAGCATCTTCATGATTTCTGCATCACTTATTATTGTGAACACACCACAGCACGGCACACAGTGCACCACAACAAAATGTGACCTCTGTATTTAACCCATCCGTGAAGGAGCAGTGGGCAGCTAACCAGCGCCCGGGGAGCAGTGCTTGGGGACGGTACCTTGCTCATGACGCTTCAACCAATACTAGGGAGCTCTGTCCTAATTACGTTAAGGTTGGAATTTTATTGAATTTATTGTATGATAGTGTTTATATTTTATGTTTTTCAATGTTTTTAACCGCTTTTACTTACTTGATATCAATTAAGCAGCTCTCAAATAAAACCGACGTTTGGTGCAAGGATGGATCAAGGATCCAAATCAGAGTCTCTCATCTAACAACAAAACATTCCTAACCTCCACTCCAGATCTTCAGAGAGACCGGAGTAACTATGTTATAGCAAGCCAACTGCAAACTTCATTATAGAATTCTGTTAAGTTTGACCGTGTTCTGTTGTGACGTCACATAATCAAACCTTTTTGTATCAAAAATCGATGTGTAGTTAAAACATTTGGTTTTCCCAGCATTATGGACATGCCTGAAGTGGGTCTCACCCCTCCGTCCCTCTGCCTTCTCTCCCTGCAGAACCTCAAGCGTGTAGCCGAGGTGTGGATGGATGAGTATGCAGAGTTCATTTACCAGCGGCGACCCGAGTATCGACACCTATCTGCCGGTGATGTTACTGCGCAGAAAGAGCTCAGGAGTCGTCTGAACTGCAAGAGCTTTAAGTGGTTCATGACGGACGTGGCATGGGACCTGCCCAAACATTACCCGCCCGTGGAGCCGCCCGCCGCTGCCTGGGGTGAGGTGCGTCTGAGGCCATTTTCTGTTTCCTTTTACACTGGTTTTTGGTTGCTTCTAATTCATAAAGTACATAAAGTACATAAAGTACATTTATGTCACTCAATTTGTGTGTGTGTGTTGTTTAGCTCCGTAATGTTGGTAGTGGACTGTGTGTGGAGAGTAAACACTTCTCATCTGGCTCCCCACTTCGAATGGAGACATGTGTGAAAGGACGAGGAGAGACGGCCTGGAGCCATGGACAGGTGAGAATATAAACACGCACACACATATGTGGTTGATGTTTGGTCACATTCTTTTAGGATATTTTGTTTCTGACTATTCATTTAATATTTACTAATGAAGACCTGGAAGGTAACACATGCAAATATGGCAAGAGGTTTTTTTTTAACACGAATATGTTTTGCAGGTGTTTACGTTTGGCTGGAGGGAAGACATCCGAGTTGGGGATCCTCTACACACTAAGAAGGTCTGCTTTGATGCCATCTCACAAAACAGCCCTGTTACGCTGTATGACTGTCACGGGATGAAGGGTAACCAGCTTTGGAGCTACAGAAAGGTAAACACACGTGCACACAGCACTCACACACCATCCCACACTATTTGTGGTGAGAAAGTGGTCCGATTCGCTATAACACAGTGTCAGTGTAGGAGACATGGTTCTTTAAAAACATGGGTCTGTTTTATTACTGCTGTATACAAACAAAACAGTACCTGTAAAGTATGTCTGCCACTTCCAATGCAAATGTTGCGGCCTGTGCAAATTTTGGAAAAATGTTAGTAACATTATTACATTTTTTTTATAGCCTTGTGCTCGTGAGTCATTTAATCTACTTCGTAACAGGTATCAAATGTACGCTGTCATAAAAAAAATTGCGTCTTTATTTCTGACTGTGAGCTGCGATTACTCTATAAGGAATTTTTAGTTGTAAAATATAGGCTATAAGCAGACTCACTTTTAGCAGTGCAACACTTTTAATAGATCATTAGTTCTGTGTACTGGACAATTGATCAATTCCATCGGAATTGTACACTTCCAAGGTTATTTATTCTTCTTAACGATTCTCTCATTTCCCAGCACTTTTTCCGGTTTTCCCTAAGTTTTGCGGTACATTACATCACAATCTCTGTGACTTGATCTTCAACCACGAGGAATCATGAAGCATGAATTATATGCGCCTCTCATATGGAACGCCCTCATGGCAAAAATGTACTTCTCTCCTGGAACGGAGTCAAAATGAGTTATAGGCCAAAATGACTCCAAATGTCCAAAACTTAAGTGTCTTCATTTTCCATTATTCCATTTTTTTTCCATTCTACAATGTTAGAGAGTAAAAAATAAATGTAGAAAAATGCATTATTTATTATCAGATAAATAATAAAGGCAGAATGGACAATGGTATTGATATTGATCAAATCTAATCAAAGCCCACCCCTAGTGTGAAACAAGCAGTCTGATTGTTGGAAGCATAAATATTGTAGTGACACTGTAGGGTTAGGGTTAGGGTTATGGCAACCCTAGAGTTGCTATGTATGCTTCAGTATTCATGAGGTGTTTTGTATTGACCTTTTGCGTGCAAAGGGCAGAACATGAGGCTCACAGTTGCAGGGAGAGTGTGATGTAAGAAAAAAATATTGCTTGCAGGTGTACATACGCATGGTTTTATACATCTTTTTTGCGCATGCCATTTTTGGCTTTTGTGCTTATACTTTTAATACAAGTCTTACGCACTGATTTACAAATGAGACCCCAGAGCTCCCCCAGGTTATAGGAGAGTCCAGCCTGACTACAATATTGTTGATTACCCATGTCACAATTAAATAAAGGTGTGTAGTGAGATGTATTTGCACCCCATTATTATATCTCATTTCTCGTCTATATAACTGACCTTCCCCTTGTCTCTCTTCAGGATAAGACACTGTATCATCCGATTAGCAACAGCTGTATGGACTGCAACCCCACTGAAAAGCGAGTCTTCATGAGCACGTGTGACCCCAATTCGCCGACCCAGCTGTGGCGTTTCGAAAAGACCAACAGCACCGTTCTACAGCAGTTTAACCTCAAATATAGCCCCTGAAACTCACTGTCTAGACCTCAAACTTCATGTGCTTTGGTTTGAAGAAAGGGAGGGAGAAAAGAAAGACTGTACAACACCCACTTTCTAACTCGCAATCATGTTTGGCATCACAGGGACATGACATTCTGGGTGTAGTATAAGTGGACTAGCCCTTTGATATCAGCCACACTCTGTGTGTTAAACACACATTTCACAGGTGCTTCAGACATTAACGGCTTTCCTCGTGCTTTCTACCATCCTCTTTCTCTTCCCCATACTGCCCTGCCATCCTGCTGCAGTGTAAAAGTGACTGTTTTCTACAGACATGGCCCCAGTAACCTGCATCACAGCATCCTGAGGAACAGGCTGGCAAGGCTGAAAACGCATCACAGCACTTTCTTTTGCTGTTATTCCAGGCCTGTAGCCTGAGATTATTTAACCAGACTTGTGAACAGTTTACTCTGAGAAAGCACATCAGAGGCAGCGAGAGTAAACTAAACGTGTGGCGTAGCTGTTTGAGAGGACACCTCTGATGAAGAACAATTGAACATGAACACATGAAGAGGAACATTTAAATACCGCATAAAGCACTTGCAATCTTAGACTTGAATCCAATCAATGTGCCTTGCTGTATTAGTATATACAAAGATGGTTTAGGAACTGTTGAACCCTGGCTGCCTGCTTGTGTTTCATCCTGATTTTACACAGTGCAGCCGGGAGTTTCTTAGAGGCCAGCGTTGGAGCACTTTTAAATTATGCACTCTGTCCTTCTGGAAGTTTCCAGACATTGATGAATTGATCTGTTATTTAACTGTTTTGGATTACAGTTTTAAGGGAGCTCTATATTAATTATTGTAAGGATGCAAGATGTCATTAACATTATTGTCAGGTATTATGTCATTCTATAATGTTCACCACTGTTGCCCAATGTGTGTTTATTTGGAAAATGTGTTTAGAGATACCAGAGCCTGTCCTGTGTCAAATGCTTGATCCATGTTAAATCCCATTTTGAATTTGGTGATGATGTGACCCTAACATATCCATATAAGAGATGTCATAATCATAATGCACCTTGCTGTAGTCAGTATGAACAGTCGAGATGCACACATCCTTTTTCCCCCAGTGCTGTTTTGAGTTATTTTATTCTAATATTTGTTTTCTGTCGTCAGTGTTGTCTGTGTGTTTGTTAACTCCAGTGAATCAAATGTTTAGCCAGAGAGCACCAATGTCTCTTATATGGAGGCCATTAGATCTATACTGTTAAAATGATCGGTTCAATCATTCTTCAGTTTAGTTGCTGTCTCTCATTTTTATGATGCAATTTTATGATCTCTGTTAGTAGTTTATGATCTATGGTCATATCAGTCATGTACTCTGCATGATCTATCTCCTCCATACTTTTGCCTCCACACTTTGGTGTGGCTTTGAGCTGGGAAAGTCTAACAGTTAAACACCTGTGTTTAACATGGTCGTTTGAAAGGGGAATTTGTTTGAAATGTTGTCCTGAATCATAAATGCTGGTCGGAAGGTTAGGGTTAGCGCATGCTGCACCAAACTGGTTATTGATTAATGAAAGCTAATTGGGACTTGGGAATCCTGTTAACCGCATGGTTGGAGTGCCCCTTTAAGGAAATTGTTGGTAATTGTTTGTGTGGTGCACAAACGCTGACAGGTTTTATTCTGTCTGCAGCATCTTTTTTAAAGTATTTTTTATCATTAGGGTGAAGGGAGACTTTATAAGACACTACTAAAATTCTATTTTGCAAGATACAACTTTTCTAAGTTCTAATAAACATTTCAATAAAGTTGTGATTTTTTTTAACATGTATCATTTCATGTCTAAAGCAGCTGTTGGTAATTAAAAATGTGTGCAATTCTAATGTGTAAACAGTTGCAGATTATGCATTTGGCTGTATTTTTGTACAAGCACAACAACTGTGAACATTTTTTAGATATTGAAACCGATGTGGCTGAACTGGAGTTGTAACAACATTGAATTCCAAAATAAATAATTATGTTTGTGAATTTGTCTTAAAGTTCTTTAGGGAACATCTTGAAAGGGCTTACTTTATTCATTGTGCTTATTGATGCTATTAAGTAAGCGTCAGCACATTTATATGGATTAGTATTTCAAATGAAAATTTCACTATTTGTTACAGACTTGTCTTGTCTTCCCTAAATTCATGTGAACAGGACCGTCAAATGTTGTGATAAGTGCAGGACATGGTTACTTGTCATTTCAGGACTTCTACAACTTCAGCAGAATAAAAACAATTCAAAGACAGACAAAAAGAGTGACCGGTGATGTGTTATTTTAGATGCGCATATAGCAGGTGACGTATGTGGCTCTTCCTGCCTAGAGCAGAGCTAGAAATAGAATTCGAGAAATAAAGTTCGCTTAAGCTGCCTCGTTTATATCACACGAGACCCCCTGGTGGCCGAACCGAGCAAGTTCAAGTCTTTTGTCAGCATTTGTTTCAAACCCTTTAATGTCCCAGCGTCGAGATAGAGCTGCAGAAACTCTTAGGGTTCCTCACAAATGATCTGCGACATTCGGCTGCACGCATAAACCAACGTGTAAGCTCAAGGATTAAGCACCACAACGATGTCAAAACGGAGACTGTGTGAATCTACGTTATACCTTTCTTCTTGTCTGTACACCAGACATGGTTTTTTTCCCAAAAGAAAGAAAGTCGCACTCTTCAAGTTAATCAAACAGAATACATACAAATATGCTTGAGCTGTATATTTGTATTTTTGAGAAAAATCGTTGACAAAATCGTGTTCACGTTTAAAACAGGGGCGCACAAATCCGTCGACCGAAGCTACGGGCGCGTCCCAAACGGTATATAACACCGTAGCTGAGATAGGGTTTCAGAATTGCACGCCGCCTATGGCAATCACACTATGTAGTGCGGTAGCGTGCCGGTTGGGACTCGACCACAGTCCTTTCACAAACACTCGGCAACGGCGTCGCATAATCAGGAAGTGTAAGAGACTAACTGACACGTACACTGACCAACCGGGTTTTAAATAACCAACGCAGGGTCCCGCCCTCCTCGGGAACGGACCAATGGCGTTTCAGGTGCAAACTTCCGGTGCGGCTGTAGGACGCGTTTCATGGCGCTGGGGGAAGTTCGGCTCGATTGTTGCTTCGCAGGACGAATTAAAGTAAAAGAAAGGTGCAGTCGTTTTTCTTGTAAAGTGCTTAAATAACAGCACCATTCGAAACAGCTGTACTGGCAACTGTTCTCTTCGGACCTTCGACAGTAAACGTGTTAGTTAATGGCGGTAGTTTGTGCGCTGCTGAGTTGAGGAATTTTCTGCGCTGTTGTTGATCCTGACTCCATTATCCGGCGATCCGCACGTTGCGATTTACTTTTGCGAAGCATTAGCGTGCCGTTACTGCAGTAAACACGCAATAAACACTTTGGCATACGGACACAGAGGTCACAGTTCGCTTCTCGTCGTCTCTGCCTGCAAGCCGGTGTTTTCTCGGCCCTTCTCGGGTTATAGGGCGCCGGTTTTAGAGTTTCACCGCGACGCTACTAACGGTGTTTAATTCCCCGAGCTCTTCGTCCGCCCTCACGTCGTCGGTCGAGCCAACATGAACGGCTTCAGCACGGAGGAGGACAGTCACGACGGACCGCCAGCGCCGCCGTTTTACGGCCAGAGCTGCTGTCTGATCGAGGACGGGGAGCGATGCGGGCGGGCTGCGGGGAACGCCTCTTTCAGCAAGAGGATCCAGAAGAGCATCTCCCAGAAGAAGCTCAAGTTGGACATCGACAAAAGTGTAAGTCTGCGATGTCACCATATTTGCACATTTACCCAGCCTGGAATTAGATGCTCCTGTGAATAACACGTGTGTAAATGAACAAGCAACGTAACCATCAAGGAAGGTCGTGTTCCCCCTTCGATGACCTCCCGGACAATAGTCGATAATATATCAACTTATCTGCATACAATGGGCTAAAATGAGTATTGAAGGCTTGAATCAGCGACAACTTGGATTCTTAGAGGATTTTGAGAACGTTTCACGTCTCGTAAAGACTTCTTGTCGTCGACTTAAGCCCCCAAGATTAGTTGAGGACGAACCCAGACATGAGCTAAAACCATTAACCAAAGTATTGTTGAGGCTGAACCTCATGTTTCCATCGTGTTCTTTGCGTGTGTTGCACTTGTTAAGGAGGTTACGAATTTCGCAGGAAGATTTATAAATAAGTGATTGTGGTTCAAGACTTTTCCAGTTGTAGTGTGTTTAAACTGTTGACATGCCCTAATCCTAACCCTGACACTACACAGCCAGTGCAGTTATTGGGTTTCATTTTAAAAATGAAACTGAGTTTAATTCCTGTGCTTTTTACAGGTGCGACACCTCTACATCTGTGACTTCCACAAGAACTTCATCCAGAGTGTCCGGAACAAAAGGAAGAGGAAAACAAGTGATGACGGTGGTGAATCTCCTGATCACGATATTGAAGTGCCTGAGGTATCTGTCCTTAATTTTGTTCTCCTTTTAAACACATACAAATGCTTTATTATCACATACATAGTCACTTATTTAATTTAAGGATATTAGTAGTATTGCAGGTATCCATGATGTTATACTCGAGTATTCTATTGATTATTCTTTTGAATAATTGACCAGTATTTTATTAAAGTTTGTTAAAGGAAAATAGTAAATACACAAAAGAAACAATAAGAAGCATCTATTAAAAATTGAATTGGATCATTTGCACGCCATTCTGTCATACCTGAAAAAACACATTTAGATTTTATCTGAAATGCAAATAGTAAATTCAAAACAATAAAATAATATATACATACAGTCCAAAACTTTCACATTAGTATTCTTCAGTTATTTTCTTGGCCTAAACTTAGATGACTTAAGCCTGGAATATACTTGCTGTTAACTACCTACGTACAGGCATGATCCGTGTCCTGCGTTGTGTGCGTAGGTTTTTGTGCACGTACTCAAAAATTAACGGTACGTACATGGAGATGCAATACCTGCGTAATTTATAGGGGGCAGTGTTGCGAGATCTGCACTCAAAAGTCAAGAAAAGAATTCCCCATTTTGCTGACGAGATCTATTAAGTGGTCGAACGTACCATCTCCGCGATTTTCGCTTAATTCTCTGGTGCTGTCTCAGTATGATGAAGATTTATGGTTCTTCGAGTGAAGACATGTTTGTTTGGAATAACAGATGACGATTTTAAGATACAGGTATTCATTCATTTATTAGTTTTGCGACCTCGACACTGACTCCTGGTGGTCTGGAATACACACTACAGATTACAACGCACAGTACGGACGCAAGTATATCAGCACAAACGTTAACAACGCAACTGTGTACGGATACACATACGTAGATCACAGCAGGTATATTCCAGGCTTTAGGGTTATTATAACATCACCATATTGATTAACATTTTAATCGGCCATTACTTATAGTCAAAATGAACCTACATTATTTACCAGCCTTAACTTCAACTCACAGATTGATTTCTGATATAAAAGGCTCCCATTTTAATGTCACCTCTGTCATGTTCACTGTGTGCTCAGACTGGAGCATTGTACAGTGGCAGTGGTCATGTAACAGTTTGAGAATTGCTTCTGTCATCGTAAAGGTACCGCTGAGTGTGTGCTGTGCTGTGATGTATTCACAATGACAAATAATTACGCTGAGTTGCTGAATCATTGGTATTGTGCTGAGGAATTCTGTTAGTTCAGTTTTACAGTCTAAGCACTATATAGAATTTTCTTTTCTCTCAGGTGGAATTAGTCATAAATTTAGATTGTTTTCCTTGCCTCTTTATCTCTCTCCAACTTAGGGCTGGGCGATATGGCATAAAAATCATATCGCAGTATTTTTTAGCTGTATCACGATACACAATATATATCTCAATACCTTGAGCGAGCTGTCTGCTTTGACGGGGCAGAAAAGCAAAACTCGAAAGCGACGTCTGTTTAACAATAACGTCAGGATTTATACTCGATGGTCACGATATAGTCATTTACTATATCGCACATAGAACAAGCCGAGATACATCGAGTATATTCAATATATCGCCCACCCCTACTCCAACTCCTTTCCTCCAGATTTTGCAATTTAGGCCACCAAATCGTGACGACTTCTCATCACAACGTAAACATATTGTGTGACAACAATATGAGCTTTAGTTATGAAGCGGCAATTTTTAGTAATCAAATACTCAGATTTCTAGAGCAAATTTCAGCCATGGTAATAGTTTCAGTAGTCGTTTAAATGAATACTCAAAACTATAAATTATTTTGAGTGGGCAGTTTCTGCGCTTACTGAACTTTCCCCCAATTACATTTTTAAATGTGTAGTTTTGGATGAGATAATTATGTAAGGTGCTGGAACTGGTTCAGTATATTCTAAATGAGATGAATCGGTTGTTTGGTTGCTACTACCTTTCTCTGTTTGGCGAATGTACTAGGGCTGCAGCTTACGGTAATTTTGTTAATTGATGAATCTGCCGATTATTTTTTCGCTTGATTGATTATTAATCTATTTTATTTCCAGTATTTTTGATAGACCAAACTGTCTGTTTCTAGTTTTCTATATATTTTTTCTCTCTAACATTATGAAATGGGGGGAAAAAACTGATTAATTGAACTTAGAAATATAGAGGTTTTTGCCAATTTTAGCAAATTTCGACTAATTTTGGCCTATAACTCATTTTTGACTCATTTCTGGGAGAGAACAACATTTTTGCGCATGGCGTTCCACATGAGTTGTGTCAGAACAATGCGGTGGACATGCGTCGGATTAATCCCTGAAAATATCAAGTAAATGGCTGTATTGTGAGTAGAACGCTGGTTGTTTTTGTGATTTATCGGCTAAAAGTGAGTTTTGTCTGTAATAAATAGGAAGATTTGACTGAACTGAAACGCTTCAGTGAATGACTACCCTGAGAGGGTCGAGCGCGCTAACAAACGCAGCGCATGTGTTTTTGTGACGGCAGGCCCTTGCCGTGCATGTTGGACTTCCCTATGAGAGTCGTGTGCACTAAGAAGCAGCGCATGTGTTTACATCGCGCAAAATGTCATTGATGCGTTTCGACGCAGTTACTTCAGTTTTTGTGACGCCAAGACACAGCACTGGTTCTCGTCTCCTTCTTGTTCTTCTTTTATGGCGGTTGACATCCAGCTTTATGGTGCTTCACTGCCACTGCGGCTTTGGTTAGCTAACTGACTAGCTAGCTGACCCAACTAATCGATTATTAAATTAGTTGCCAACTATTTAATCGATTAGTTTTTGCAGCCCTAGAATGTACAATTCATTGTTTAAGACTATTACAGCTAAATGAACCTAGAAAACCTCAAGCCTGATGTTATATTTACGTGAATATGATCGTTCTTTTTCAGGTGGACCTGTTCCAACTTCAAGTGAACACTCTTCGGCGTTACAAACGGCACTACAAGATCCAGACCAGGCCAGGATTAAACAAAGCTCAGCTTGCAGAGGTAAAAAGGCAAATTGAGCCTTTTTTTAGTATGTCCTGCTGGTGAACTATAACAGAATTATTTGTTCAGAGAAGTACACAGCACTCAGTGACACTCTCCTGCACTGTGACTGTGACCCATCTGTCTTATCTGGCTTCATCTACTTTCCCAGGCTGGAATAATATAAAAATGCGTGCAATACATGGAAAATAAGAGCCCCTAAAGGAACTAGTGAGGAAAAGAAAATAAACGTGTTACTTTGGAGTGTGCACAAGATGTTTCCGCATCCACACAAGACTTTTTTGAGCTCAGGATTCGTTTCAGAAATGATGTACAAGTCTATAGTCAAAAGCACACTTTAGTAGCAAAAGGGTTCCATACTTTAATCTTTTGCTTACATACTCTACTAGCCAAAGATTATTGCAGACACAGTCGACACAAAAATAGTCAGTACAGGAAAATACAGGAAATAACTTTGCTTGTGCACACGTGAAAACTGCATTTATTTTTTTAAGCATAGGTCCCCAAAAATGCACTTTTGGTTTTCTGACGAAAGACCTTTAAACACGGCCGAAAAAGGATGCTGTGATGTGATCAATCCAAGAAAAAATCAAATTAAAAAAGCAAAAAACGTTTTTTAATTTTGCGCGAACACTCAGCCCGCGTTTGCCTTTACGTGATTAAAGCCAAACTGAAGTGAGGCATCATCTGACACACCCACTCGCTATCTGCAACGTGTTGTCGGTCGCAACGACGGATTTCCGTCCACTGGACTCTAGCTGTGATGGAACTCAATGGCTTACGAAGTGATGTTATCAGCAGGCAAGGTACAGAAATACTGGATAGCCCACTTCGATAGCTTTCTTATTAGAATGTTATTATGCAGTGTGCGCTCACGGCTCTAACGAGGACCGCCACAAGTCAGAGCTTCCCCTTTATTACAGGCAAAACTCATATTTTAGCTGAAGAATAACAACAACCAGTGTTCTATTCACAATACAGCCATTCATAGATCATTTCTAGCGATTATTTCGGGCTGCAGTAATCGTGTAATTGTGACGCGACCAGCTTCGCACACCAGAGGTCTGTGGGAAATGTAGTTGTTTCCCAGAAAGCCCAAAAGCAGCTCATTTTACACGCAGAAGTGAGTCCAAATGGGCTCAAAGTTACCCAAGACTTAAGTATTTGTTCATTTTAAATTGATCAGCAAATATTTTTTCATTCTATAATGTTAGAGAGTAAACAATAGGAAAAGATAAATATAGGAAAAATTATTTTTTGGGGTCAAATAATTTATTCTGTATCCAGATGGACACCAAATTAAAAGAAGTGTTTACGTTTGACACTAACCTTATTTTTCTTCACAATACTAAGCCATAGAATATCTCTACATAATAAAAACTCAGCAACAGACACTGTGTAGTTACATCTAGAGCTCCAGCGCTTTTATACAACATAAAGCTAAAACAAATAAGAATATAAAATAATTTATTAACAACTCTTCACATTGGTTGTGCAATGTTAAATTGCACTTGACTTTTCTGCACTTTTGTGTTTTTTGAGAGAAGATGTCTGAAGAGGGCTGTAGTCTATGCAGGACTGGGGCCAAGTAAAACATAGAATTTTATTTTATTTGATATTGTGCATTGTTGCAATTCACTGCTAAATAAATATTTTCATAGTTTTGTAGTTGATTTATTCTTTGAAGCATGCCTTGACCTTGAGGTTAGTACACACAGTCCCAGCCATAACAGCAATGGTAGAAAAATTGGCATAATAATTTCTTTTGGTGTTTCGGTGTTTCCTCGTTTTTGATTTTGGCCAAAAAATTCATTTCGGTGCATCCCTGTATAATACCAATACTTTTATAGTCATCTAATGTGAAATTAAGGCCCAAAAGAAGGTAATCTCAAACAGATTTTTTGTTCTGTTAGCATCTCTTTATCAAAGTAATTCTTTCTCTAAATGTGCTAGTTTAATTAACGTTGACGTTGCCATCGTGAAAGTTGCACAGTTTAGCCGACTCCGTTGCCAACCGTTTTCCTGTAGACGCCTCCCCACTGATGGAAACTAGCGCAGTGGTGTTATTGAGCGCTGACCACACTCCTTAATCTGTAAGCGACGATTCTTAAACCGACTCCATGGATTCGGTGCTTTTGTGAGCCATTATTTGCCTGCAATTTTTGTACATTCTCAGCCAGAGTAGCATATTTTTTTCGCATGCGGAAGAACTAATTGAGGGGCGAGTATGGGCTGTGACAGTTTGAATAGAAAGCTGTTTTTTAAACTCTTTAAAGGAGTTCACTAATTGAATTCAGTCCCATTAATGCAGGTGATATACTGGGTGTCTGGATCAGCAATACACCGTGACTCGCTCAGAGTTTGTTAACAGAGCTCTTTACATCAGGGGAGTTGCAGCTGGAGCTTGAGTCCATGCTGGACGTGTCCCTGGACGGAGAAAGTCGGGCCCCCTAAATGAGAGTAACACGCCATTAATAAACCAGACATCAACAAGTCTGCCCAATTAGCGCAGAGCACGTTGCTCGCTCAGCCCAGTTCTGTAAGTGCACGGATGTTAGAACTTTAGAAGGTGTTTTTGGTAGAAAATGGGAACTCTTTTTCCAGAGCAGTTCACTCAGTCATAACTCTATAAACAAAAATGTGAGAGTTCTAATCTAAATGAATGCTTACAACGCAAGAACCACAATGAAACAGAACCTCTGCATGCAGCTGAAATTAGTGGTGCCTTTTACAGATCGCATTTTACAATGACAACCATCTGACAACCAAGCAACTAATTAAACTATTCTAGCAGCAGTTGGTAGTTCGTCCTGTGTTCGCAAGGTTGCCGGTTTAAATCCTGGACCAGTAAAGGTACCAGTAAAGGTAAAGGGACCATGCCCGGGCACTGCCCAGGGTTTCTTTATGCTGATAACTAACTACAACAGCCAGCATTCCACTCACAATACAGCCATTTATTGAGATTTTTAGCGTTTATTGCACGTGTCCATCGCTTATTGTGACGCGGCTCCAAGTGGCGCGCGGGGGGTTTGTGGGAAATGTGGTTCTCTCCCAGAAAGGCCAAAAGCAGCTCATTTTATAGACCAAATTTGTTGAAAATGACCCAAAACTTCAGTATTTCTTTATTTTCAATTGATCTGATTTTTTCAAAAAATTGTATTCAGTGTTCTGACGGACGCCAAATGGATTAAGAAGTGTTTTCGCCTTGCACTAACCTTATTTTTCTTTACAGTACTAAGCCTAGAATTGCATAATTTAAAAAAGAAACTCCAAGCCAATAAAACACACACTGTTCTTACTATTTCTCATAGTTATATCTACAGTTTCAGCAACAGTTGTACTACATAAAGCTAAAAAAATAATGATTTCTACAAGCGCCTGCCAGTTTTCATCAGAAATGTGCTGATTTCAAGACTGTGTCACCATTTACACATCAAACTATGACAAATCTAAGTACTGCAGGACACCCTAAACACGACAACATAAAACATGCTAACACTCACACATATTAGAATAAGCCTAAAAGGTACAGAAAAACACCCCAAATTCTCTCAGGGGTGTTTGGGTGAATTTTGATTTTTAATAAAGGAACATTCAGGAATACAAGCCAATTGGTTGTACATTTTCAGACTTTTTCAGTTAAAAAAAAAAAAAAACCCAAAGAATTTATTTGATTACAATAGAATACTCGGTTACAAAAAGAATTGATAGCTGCAGCTCTAGTGATGTTCAAAATGAAACACAGGTACAGATAATCTGCAAAATGACTAAAATCTCCCCCCGATAATCGGCCAAGCCGAAAATCGGTCAAGCCTTAACAGACACAACTGAACTCTGTTAATGATCTCTCAAATGCGTACGCCCTGCCAGCGTCCCAACGTATCGTACGGCACACGCTGCTACGTTTGCATGCCGCACGAAACGTAAAATGTTTTTACAGTTTTGTCGTATCGCTGCCGTCATCTTATGGCTCACAAGAGGAGCCATTACAACTCGGAGACCATCAATATACAAAATGCTGTGCTGTCTTCTTAACCCATTCAGTTGTATATTTTTGTGTGATCTTTCTGAATTCATTTCTTTTTAGACCGTCAGCCGCCATTTCCGGAACATTCCGGTAAACGAGAAGGAAACACTGACATACTTTATTTATATGGTGAAGAGCAGTAAGAACCGACTGGACCAGAAATCAGACGGGAGCAAACAGCTGGAATAAGGTTCCCAACGTCAGTTCAGTAGCGCTTCCTGGAGGACAAACGGTTCTCTGCTTGGCCATGCTGTCGTGTTTAATGACGGCTCACGTTTGGCAGGGTAAAGGGTTTAAGGTGAATTCTATATGTACACATTTACAGCCACATACCAGATTAATGACATCGCTTGTAGGGGGTTAAAGATGGTTATTTAACATACAATGTTCTTTGGAATATATCATGTCTTAAAGCGACTGTTAACTTGAGCTTCAGTGCCAAGCTGTACATCATGTACTAAATGCCAATCCAAAACTGCTCTAGTCTCACTGAAATGATTCCACAAAACTGAGGAAAATGAGGGACATTTCATCCAGCCTTGAATTTTAAGAAATGCATGTTGTTGACCTTAACAGCGTACACTAGTAGTGGGATTGTCTGTCCACCTATGGGTATGGGTATGGGTATGTGTAACCCGCTTTACATTTCAGTAACACACTGACAGTTACGACCCCCTGTAAACTGAGTCATATATCATACTGCATCAGCAGCTCTGTCTTTAGATTCGATTAGCTTTGGTTCGCGTTTTCTCATTTTTCTCTCTGGCAACATTCAAACTTTTTCCCCCATCATCTTAGATTTTATCCTTGTATAAAACGCTGAGTACCGTTTGTCTGAATGTTTTCATCTTTTTGTGATTCCACTGTTTCAGATTAATCATTTCATGCTGAATGCCAATTATATGTTACACAGGCTAATTTAATATGAGTGAATTTTATCTAATTTCATATGTAGATAAAGATAAATGAATGTGTAGAAACGTGTCCAGTAATGAACAGCCGACTGTATCCGCAAGTGTTAACAGTGTCAAACTGCAATTTGATGTGGAAGATTAAACCCAAGGTGTGCAGGGATGGTGATGTCTGATTGGCACTCTTCAAGCCACTTTTTGACTGGAGGCGGTCTTCAATCACAGTTTTTCTCGTTTCTTTTGCCTTAGATGAAGTGCGTTCTTCAATTACAGTGTAAAAGTCAAAAAAGTTCAAATTTAAGTTGCTTATTTGCTTCAAAAAATTTGATCAAAAATAACTGTAATAATACTGAACATTCTCTTTTGTTATGAAGAAATTGAGTAAATGCCTTTGAAAGAGGACAAATAGACTCCAGTGCAAGAAAGGAAAGTGGACCACGGAAATGTACCTTACAGAAGAATTCAAATGTCCTACTTGTCCGTGTGAGTGCAGCACCAACGGTGAAATCTGCTCATTTTAGCAGGTTACTTCAACCCATTTGATTTGGCCCTGTCAGTTGATTATTTTCTCTGGCTCAGGTGCAAATACGTAAATGTAATGCAGAGCAGTGGGGTCTTGAGGACGGGGTTAGGGTTAGGGTTTGGAGCTGCTGCATGGGAATCAGAAGCATTCAGAGGTCTGTTGGGTTTATTTGGAAAGGCAGCTTTTATTTGGTGTGGATCTGCTTAGAGGATTTCTAATGGTCCTCAGTGTGTGGAGAAAAAAAACCTCTCATCTGCATTTCTGCATTATAACATGCCGTACATTGTAGACCTTTGTGCAAATAAGCACTGTATTTTTCAGTTATTTTGCCTTTAGTTCATAGAAGGGTTGGGCTGCATAGCATATCATCTACCAGGGAGCAGGGTCACACATTATTTATTCTTTTTTGAGTACATGCATAACAAAGATAAATCTCAATCATTAGATCGTCAAATGTCACTAATTTCTGCTCGCAAATGCTAATATCAGATTGCGCTTGATACTACATATTATGCAATTTCCATTGGTGCCCTAGTGGGAAAGAATGCATATGCTAGCAAAAATTAGCATGGTTTATTAGCACCCTGGTGATGTCAGTGTGCATTTGTTCTGGATGTGTTTTTTTAAAAAAGGTGACATTTGTACCACAGTTGACAATATGCTATACCGCACAGCCCTTGTTCATAGCATTTTACTTGGTCTTTAAGTTTGCCTCATGTAGAAGTCACTAAGTTTCACCGATTTTATTGTTTGTTTAGACAAGGGTTGTATTTCATAGATCCAAGTGTTGTACTAGATAAAATGGCATATTGCTTTTAAATAAATGGTATACATCAGATATCTTTGTCATTCTGTTTCTGTGTTGTTACTTCTCAGCTCCCGTTTCACGGCACATGTAATAGCAGGTAGGTTTTTACCTCTATTTTGTTAACATGGACATCAAACAGTACAGGAACAATCTATTGTGCTGATTTGTTTGTTTGTTTTTGGGTGGTTGTTTTTTGCTGGGGATATTGTCTGTTGAAAAATACTCTATTAATTTCTCTCACATTTTTAGCTTTAATACAACACAAGTGTAAAGAAAAAACTTCAGTAATGTCTAAAACTACATGTGAGAGTTGATAAGAAATTATATTTACTCAGTGACGATGTTGTAGTGTTGGAAGTGACAAGTTGAACATTTTGCATGCTGTTAAATTCATCAACATTACCTTAGGGGTGGTAAAGCTGCAAAAATTAGATTGCGCCTCATTTATCTCAATAAAACTAACAAGATTTAGGTAAAGGTTTTCATTCATTATTCAAATGGCAGAAAAACTTTTCTGGGGTGGTACCAAATTGAATGTACAGATTGGATTCTAAGGCCTGTTCACATTTGGTATTAAAGTGATTTTTGGTGATTTTATCACAGGTGAGCAGTTAAGTTGTAAGTACATACGCGCTAATAAAGTTTCGATTTACCATCGGCCGTGCATGCATTTAGAAAGACTGCTCACGTTAGCGGTATAAAGGATTTAAGGTGTTATATGTACACAATTAACATATTTTATTAAAATATAAAATCCCATTTCTGCGTAAGACTGTAATGGTTTAAATCAGGTGTCCCGTCAATATCAAAATGTCTGAATTACTTGTTGGTTTTAATAGTCATTTAAAATCGTTTTGTGGACATAGACACTTATTTAATTATGATTTATAAAATATATGTTGAGGCTACTGGTTACTTGAATTAGGCTATTAAATGTCTATTTAAATTTAGTAAATGTTCTGTTTTTTATTGTTAAGTACTGTAACCTTTTGCGGATTGCAGTATTTTTGTTCTTTACTATGTTTTCAAACACTAAGGAATGTAAGATAAAATATTCATCTAAATAAGTAAAAAATCATGTCATGAAATGGAAGCAGAAAGGACTGTTTTATCCCAAATGACCAAATTATATTTTTCTACTAGGACGACGCTGATGACAAAGTAATCCCTGAGGCATGAACAATGTTGTTTTTGGCCAAACCCTAAGACATAACCTAACATTGTAACGTTTACCAGCGAGACAAAGGCATATTCAGTTTATATTAACTAAATATTTCAAGTAGTCTACTCACAATAAAATATAAGAATAATAAGCAGTTAAGTTTGAAATAATTTATTTTAAAATAGCCGTCCACTTCCTAGTAGCTCGGCAAGGACGTAGAATGCTGCGGTATCTTGGCATCAATTTTAATTGTCCAAATGGTCAGTTTTTTTGAGGTAGATATTCAACACAATAACAAATAAGAACCGTTTCACTCCTCAGCAGTGGCGCCGAAATTTAAGAGCCTGAGAAAGATCGTCCTCCAGCAAACTTTGTTCCCAGTTACGGCGCCCGTGCTCCCGAGTCATTCAAACACAGCGTTCTCATTTACAAATAATACCACACAAAATGCCAAGCGATTGATAGTCGCTTCCATTGGTAATTAGAAAGAATATAATCCCATGGGCACAGTCAGATTCATGCAGGGTAATTTCTCTTAATACTTGTTCCCGAGTCGTCACGGATTCAGCTCGAGTGCCCAAACCTGGTGGGGCCAACCTGTCCTGCCCTTTAGCTTCTTCTCGTTTCCTAAAGTTTCCGGTAGTGCTTCACTCTGTAAACATTAAAGAGAAAAGAACAATAAATAAGCAGATATTCAATTAGTCTGTAAATTTGACATTTTTGGGAGATTTCGTTTTTTAAATCTCATCTTTACGCATCTAAGACGTGCGTAGGCTTACTATACTGTTAAGGGTTTAGGGTTCTGGGCAGTTTTAGGTTGTCTGAAAAGTCTTTAAACGAAATCTCAATCTTAATTTCTCCGCAAATAATTGTACTTACCGTTTCTCGTTTCCTCTTCAAATATCTGCTGTCAAACTTGTTAATTTCAGCTTTGAAGCCGTCCGCTCCCCCTGAGTCTTTGGCTAAAACATCCATTAAATAGGCAATGTAACTGGTGGCCAGTCTTAACGTCTTAATTTTTGACAGTTTGGTGTCTGCTGGTACGTTTGGTATACACTCCCTTAGCTCGGCGAAGGCTGTGTTGATGCTTTCTGTCCTCCTCCGCTCCTTCCGCGGAGCCGGTGTCCTGCAGTTCCCGGTCCGCGGCGACGCAGCGTGGATCCCGCCTTGGCTGGAAGTAGAAGTGAACTCAGTCGAGTATGACGACTGGATTTGCCCTTCTGGAGTCAGGTCATTAGTATTTAAAACCCAGCTCTGGAAATACGGATTGTCCTGATGACATCGTGGCGCAAAGGGGAACGTTTCCCGCGCCAGGCAGTGATGCTGGTAGCTTCCGATCAGGTTCATCTTCTTCACCTTATCGCCGTCCCGAGCTTTGTCTGCTTTTCGATCACGCAGCGCGAATCACAATCCAGAAGGACACCCAAGTCAGCAGGGCGCGACAATAAGGCATTTCCAAAAACTGGTCACATATAACATTTACATAAATGGTATTTTACCTCACAGTTACTGTGGATCACAACTTCCAGCTGACGTGAAAGGACTGAAGCTTTAGCCCATTCACGCTGGTGTTTATTTCTTCCCTAACGAGCAGTGAGCCAATGGCCAGCCATTATCAGGCGGGGGCCGAGTTTGGGATTTGAGGGATTTGAGAGATGTTGTGTTCTAGTGAATTAGTGAGTTCAGGCAAGTCTCAGTATTATTTTTAGGGCATAGAGCTCAAAGATTCCTTATAGAAAAATCAAAATGATGGTTAATGGATTGTGTGCGACCTCTGATAAAGTGTTTTGTGATATAGTTGTCTGACCTATTTCTAATATCCTCTGTGTATACGTTGAAACAAAGCGGTTTAATGTGGACTGTGATCTGGTAAAGAATGCCGCACAGATGGGTATTTACTGGGCTGAAGTTTACTTCTCAAACTAATGCAACAAATTGGTCGCATTACACACCGCCACGTTTCCTGGAGCTTATATTCCTACATGATAAATTTGTCCTGGCTCCATCCAATCAGCTTGGTTTTTATATAACACAGAAGTAGATGAATGAAGTAGCAGAAGTAATATTTGAGTTTTTGTATACGAATAGAAATATTTTTCGTTCCAATTACACCTTTCCTCTTTAGAACAGAACCTACCTAGTTTCAGCTAGCAATTTATTGATGGGAGCGCTCTCAAGTTGATTTATATTGGTGTTAAGAATTTAATTGGAAGCATAATAAGTTGGAAGATCTTTGGTCTGCTCGCAACGAGGACTCCGTCCAATTCTGAAGTAATCTGTTAATGTAGGTATAATGCCAGCGTGAAAATGCTCAAGTTTATGCTATTTACACTTTGTAGGTTTGTATTACTGCTATAGCAAACTCACTAATATATCTTAGATATGTTTGATGTTTTTATTTGTTGAAACTGATCATTTAAATAGATCGTTACGTTTTTTGACAAAAAATACAGGAGACCAATGGAGACAACGAAAAAAAATATTTAATTGAAACGTGACCAACTATTAATTGCTGCGTAAAACATGCCATATAATGTTATACTTCAACAGCAGTCGTATAATTAATTCTTCATAATCAAATTCCAAAACTCTAAAATCACATCCCTTCCACATATACCCTTACCTTTAAATTTGCACTTTCGGCTACCCCTGATACACGCATGTGCGCGTTCCTCAGTTCTTGTTAGTGATTTATTATTCCTTCTTTGTATATGCTAGTTATTACTGTGTTAGGAGCTGTAACCTCTGTGCCCCTTGTAAGTAAATAAATTAGACATAACGCGGCTTTGAGCAGAAACACACAGGGGCAGAGGCTTTCAGGGACTAATGCCGTAAAAGAGTAGTTCTCTTGCATGAACAGGAGAAATGTGTTCTTTAGTCTTTACATTTATTCTAATATACTAGCTGCATTTAAACAATGTCCTGTGCTTTTTATGTAGAAAATATTGAAAGTGTCATTGTTTAGTTCATTTACGACTCATAATTTATTTTCGCATCATAAACTAGACAGTAAAATCATTTCTGAATATTGTTCGTTTTTCCCTTTTTAATGTCTGTAATATACTATTTTTTCATTCAATTATAAAGACACTAAAGACGTTTACTAACAGACGACTGTTTCCTAGTACAATCCAGACTTGTTTTTTTTTTTTTTTACTTAATCAAACATAGGCTAAATACGTGAAATTCACTTATAATAGTGCTATCAACAAAGAATAATACAACAAAAATTCAAAACACCAACAAACTTATGGATAAACCCACCCATAAATGTATTCACAATTGCATTTTTTTATGTAGGTGAACATATTAATGCACAATTACTATTACAGGAAAAGTAGTTTATAGTAAAATCCTCCCGTAATTCCACATAACTGATTTACAGTGTAAATGTACATCTCAGTGCTTTGTTGTTGTTGTTTTTTTAGTAAATAATTGATTGTCATTGACAACACACCACAGCACAGCAGCAGTGCAATGCTTGAGTCATTAAAACAAGAGTGGTCTACTATTTGCCTGGTGAATTTTTCAGTGTGAAGCAAAACACACACGCGGGATTGTATTCAACATTTGGCTAAAAGCACTGAGTAACTGTAATGTGGTAGGAGGAAAAATATATCAACCTTCCAATAAACATGCCTGTTATCTTACATTTTATGATTGGGTAGGGGTAAGTTATTTTGCCATATTTCATCCCTGTTCTGCCCCCTCACTATCTCCACCCATAAAGATAAAGACTGTGCCTGGAATGCTACAGAGGTTTCTCTGGTTGGCTGCTGGTAGGTATGTTTACAGCTGGAATGGCTGCTGTGTTTTGCTCAGTTGATTTATTCTGTGTGTAAGGGGACAGCAGTGGCTATCCGAGTAGCAAGAAGAAAACAGCACTAACTCCACCAACACAAAATGTTTTATGTTTCTCCCGTACAATGTTGCAACATTAAACACTTCAGGTTTTATAGAATTTTATTTTCTAACTATGTTCAACATATTCAGTAATGCATAGACCATTAGCAGTTAAAGTCCAGTTCACATCCCATACGTATTGGACTGGAGTAAGACTGTGCAGAGGGAAGTAATTAACAGTGGGTTCTAGAAGCACATTGTTCTAGCTGTCCTACATCACAGCTGTCCTAAAGACCCTTCAGTCCCACTGCCACACTTCAAGAACAACACCTGTTTAAAAAAAACATGAAGCACTTCACCACTGTTTTTAATCCACTCCAAGCACATTCTCACTCATCTAGAACATCGCAGTTATATTCCAACTGGAGCTGAACTCGCCATTGTCACATTTATAGTGTTTAAATTTAATTTTCCCTGTGAAAAACAGTGGTCCAAATCTCAGGCTCCACGGTCCACTTGCATTTTCTGAATAAAATCAGATATCTTCACGTCACTCCTGCACTATTATATCTTAGCATTTTTTCATTCTGAGCATTCTGACCATACTGCATATTAAGTACACCGTATATCCATTCTTAAAATGAAATACCACACCTGCAGAGTATCTGCTTTTTATTGGTGGCAGCGCCTTGTTTTTTTATGTACATTCACTAAGCTACTGGATTCACTGATTTCACAGATTTTTTAAAAACTGCAGCCTGTTATTTAAATATATATTGCTACAGAAATTCTGTCTGAGGATGACATCATGATCAAATGTGTTCTTTTTTGAATTAGCTCTTTTTTGCAGGCCTGAGACATGTACATTTTTGAGACCTCTCTATTTATTCGAGATACATTATTAAAAATTATTCTGAATATTTATTATACAGAAGGTCCTTGAGCCGATAACTGTATCTGTACTGAGTAGAAAGGATTGCGTGTAGTAGGAATGATTTCCACCTCTTTAAATAATATAGGTTCTAATGACACCAAAGATTGCCTTGTGAGGGAATTATGGTGTAAAAAGTCTAGGTTCATCTTTAAACATGCCCTCTGCTAATCTTACAGACTCTTACGCTTACTGATTTCTGACCCAGTAGGTCATGCTACGATGGGCTGCTGTGTTTCATGCTTGTGTTATGTCTCATCTGACCTCCAGCATCACCCCCACCTCAAATCTGCTTTTACGGCTTTCTTAAACCTTCCTGCTTGCACATGGTTTACATACAACAGCGGGAGCACTCTTAAATCACCTGGCGGCTCCAAGCAGCTGTAACAACACGTAAACCCTGTCATCAGTGTCCTATCCAGAGAAATAATGAAAGCCCCATCAAAAATATTAACATGACAGAAAAAATGCTAAGAGACACAGTTTATCACTTTCATAAACCTTCAGTTTTACTTCAGGCTTAGTCCTTGTCACCTTGCACTCTGTTGAAGTTACAGATATATCATTGTGGTATCACACACTTCACCAACATAGTTCTAGAGCACCTGTTGCTCTGCATTTTGTTCCAGAAGCATGTGAATTACATGCCTCTGGAACACAGGGCTTCATTTTACCCATTTCCATCACCAAACAAAGCGCAGCTACCCAAATTTCACCTTTCTTACACAATACTGTGTAGTGTTCAATAAGGTTTACACAACGATAGGAAATTTTACTCCTTCCATGATTCAGCAGTGTTTACAAGCTCATAAAAACCAACAGGAAGATCATTTATAGTCTAAATATAATTTGTTATTGAGAATATAAATAACGGGCTGACCTCCAAGAAAAACATTTTTTAGTACTCATAAAGACTAAAGGGAAGTATTATTATTGAAATGTGTGATGTTTTGTTAACATTTAAAGACACATCCCACATTATGCTTTGCTGAAAATAAGGTTCTCAAAATATGTCATTTCAGTCTGAAAACTACAACTTCCTACTTCCCTCTAAGTTCCCCCGAATGAGATGTTACCTCATTAAAGGTGAGGTTGTAAGTCTGTCTCCTTCTTCAAGTCACACCTCATCACATGTGGTCCCTGCCTCTAAATAGTAAATAGTCCACATTTGTATGGTCTAACCTGATTACGTCCTAACTTAAGCTGTGTGACTTCAGTATGCCTTCATAATTCATATCAAATTTCAACCTGCTTGTTTACAATAATGCAAGTCAGCAATCTTAACTTAAAGAGGGATGTGGTAAAAAGTGATACAAAACCCCCTTAGGATTACAAACCAAGTCAAACCATACAAAAGCAACAGTTATTAACAGACAATCCACTTTTATGTTTTTGATTGTTCACATTTCTGGATCTTTATTTCCGTGGACTAGCTGATGGTGTAGGCATTTATACACATAAACAAACTGCATACATGGACATTGAATTATAAATAATAATGATGTGTTCATACATTTATCCATATTATTCTTTTTATTTATAAAGAATTGTTGTGGTGTCTGCTCATTTACAGACATGTACCTCAGTTTGACTTGAGGGTTTCCTGAAGAGGTTATTGAAGAATTCGGATTGATTTTTTTTAAATGTTTCTTACTCATTATGTGCTGACAGTTTTTATGAAGTCTCTCGCTAAACAGCAGTCAATGAAAATAGTGACTGAAATCTTTGGTAGTGACTTCACCAACCTAGCAGCTTCCCATGAACTGATCCAGCATTCTGTTCCTCTCCAACATGTAATTTTCATAAGCATACACTATTATTTAGAAGTCTAATTATCATTTCATTTCAATCATTCATTTATACCTTTCTTAAGATAATTATATTATTGAGAACTGATTCGGGACAGTCTAAAATGTGGCTTATCGGTGCAGATTTTTGTACACAAAATAAAATACCAGTTTTTATAAAAAAATAACATTGTGTTGTAGGGCCTCTTATTCAATGACAGATAATGTATATAGTCAATACACGACGAAGTTAATTCACAACAATTTTACTTTCACTTTCAGAAGTGTCTCTGTTTCAAAGTAACACATATTGTTAAGAGTTTTTCATAACTGCTGGTGTTTCTATCATAGGTGCAGTTTGTGAGGAGAGGCTGCGTGTTCGCTCCGTGTATGGTGTGTGTAGAGAGACAGCGTGATTTAGCTGTGTTTATCTCCACTCCGCTAAACGTTTACTCCTGTGAAGAAGGTGAGGCAGCCTGTGGTCTTTTCTGCAGATCCAGCTTTGAGCTTTGTGACCTCTCAAAGTTTAAAACATTTTTTAGGCTCTGTCGCCTTTTATAAAATACGCTCTCTGAATCTACCTGACATTTACAAGTGCTCAGTCAGACATGTACAGTGTCAGAAGACATTTGCGATTTGTGTACATTTGTCTGAGTGTGTCTGTGTTTCCTATTCTCACCTACACTTAATGTGTTACATGCCTTACATTATCTTAACGTGGCACACAACAGCCTATTAAAAATATAAAAATACATGAAATATTTGCAAACCAGTAAAGAGGGCCTGATTTTTTCCCCCTGTATACCTTTAGCAAAAAGTAGTTTATTCAAGTGTACTACGAGTATACTTATTATATACTAAAACTGAGGCAGTACACTTGAAGTTTACTTTTTATATACTATATTTTATATGCTTAAGAATAGTATAGTGAAGTGTACTTGACATATACTGATAAGTATAAAGAAAAGTCTACTAAAGTCTAAAAGTATGCTTTTGTAATCTTAAAATGACCTTATAAAGTATACTTAAAGTATACTTTTATAAACTTAAAAATGTTCCAATTTAGTCCGAAGAAGCATTAAATTAGTATACTTTCTAGTACACTACAAGGTACATGGTACATGGTCCTTAGTATACTTGCTATACTCATACTTATACTCAAGCATACTTAATAAAATGAACTTTAAATATACTACTTTTTGCTAAGGGTAATCTCTGATTCAGGAGAAACAACGCAATTCTGGGTGGTGATAAGTGTAGGAGTGTGTTGGAGGAGCATCAGTATAATATGGATAGAAGAATACTAAAAAAGTAAAATTTAATATAACTGTTTATAATAGTCATTGCGAAGTGACTGCTACGATCTAAATACACCCCTCTGACATTTGGCTGGGTTGTGCACAGAGGTGGACAAAGTAGCTAACTTCATTACTTAAGTGAAAGTACAGATACCACTAGTCAAATGTTACTCCAATACAACTGAAAGTCGTACAGTTAAAATTTTACTTAAGTTAAAGTACTGAAGTGCTTGTTTTAAAAAATACTTAAGTATTAAAAGTACATCTTCTTTCACTGCATTGTTGCATTATTGAGCTCAGATACTTGAGCTAAGTGCAGATACTCAAAAACCCTACGTAAGTAGAGTACTCAAGTAAACGTACTTGGCTAATGTCCACCTCTGCTAAATACAACCCTCTTGACATTTGGCTGGGTCGTGGCATAACATGATGTTCATGCAATTCTAGGCTTTGAACTAAAAGCAGTATCTAGTTAATGATCAGAATTTTTTTGTTAAGAGTGATAGTTACAGTTGCAGCTGTACCTTTAGTACTGTGAAATAGAAGTGTGCATACGGTTTTAAATGTGCAAATTCTCGAATTGACCTGATGATGGCATTATAGTGCAGTATTTTTTCATTTTGCCTCATGTCTCAGTAACCAGAGAACATACGTACATAAACTATTCCAACGCGATATTGCTACCATACAAACATTAATAGCTACTGTACCTTACATACTTTAAATATATAGAATAATTAAATGTTATAAAGTAGTCCATTATTGTACAAGGTTGGTTGGCATTTTCAGAACTTGACAATAGAAAAACAGGCAAAGTTCCATTTATGGCATTTGGCAGATGATTTTTAGATGGATTTACACTCTCCCTGAAGCAACCAGAATGTAAAAGCCTTGCTCCGGGGCTCAGTGATGGTAGTGATATCACTAAGAAAGGACCCCTACTATGTTAGGTGAAACTATAATCATAGATGATGTTAAAGCTAACCCTAAGCTTAACTCTAGAAAACCCTAGAAAAAATACAGCTGGAATTCACTTGCACTCCCATTCACAATAAATTGAATGATGGCTTAGCTTCCTATTCTAAACAGTTAACGACATATATTAAATATTATATATACCATAAATTTGGTGACACTGCTAATTCCAACTTTAAAGGTTCCAAACCGTTTAAACTCTACAACCTACAACCTTGACAAGTAAAATTAACATTAAGGCTGTCATTCCCTATCTTGGAAAACTGTATTTTTTACTTTTTGTCTGGTTGGCCTATTCCTAACATACATTTTTAGAACACACCAATATTTGGAATTGCCCATCTAGATTAATTGTTGGTTCTTGTAGCCTACATCAAAATGTCTCACATAGAAGTGTTTCATTCAAATTGCGGAACCAACTAATCAAATGTTGCCATTTTAACTGGAAAAATCACTAAGAGGTGAATCACAAATACAGAATAGAAATGTACGAATTTGTTATTAAATGCAAGACTTTTTAAATGAAGTGACATGACTTCTTAAAGGAAACCAAGAAACTCATCCATCTCTTAATGCTATTTATTCACTTTAAGAAAATATAAATTATTGTGTAGTCTGAACAGATCTATATATTCACAAGTTTCCAAGTTTGTTTATGGCTCAAAATTCATATTTCACAGGTGGCACGGCTGCACAGTGGTTAGCACTGCCCCCCTCACAGTGAGAAGGTTCTGGGTTTGATCCCTGGGTCGGCCATAGCGCCTTTCTGTGCAGAGTTTGCATGCTCTCCCCGTGTTTGCGTGGGTTTTCTCCACATGCTCCGGTTTCCTCCCACAGTCCAAAAGCATGCGCTATAGAATGATCGAGACTCTAAAATTGGCCCTGTAAGGTGTGACTGAGAATGTGATTATGTGAGCGTGTGTGTCCCCCTGGCGACCTCGGTTGGGATTAAGCGGTTTGGATAATGAATGAAGGAATGAATTCATATTTCACACTATTTGAACATGTCTTTGGCCTTAAATATGTGTAATACATAAGTGTTTGTGAGCACCTGCATTTAAGCAAATTCATCTTGAGAGCTGTATGAAGCAAAGCAGATCTGGACATAATGTTGCTAATGTGTGACAGGCCATCAACAACTGCATGTCTCAGGCATACATCTCAGACACACGCTACAGATACTTTTTCAACGCAGTGATTGGTAGACTAAACATGGCAGACTGTTCCTGAGATCCTGAAACATAGACTACACCATTAAAGATGTCAAAAAGGAACAGAGCCTGAACTGTTTGTTTCTGTTCACTCCTCTGTCTCCCTGAGTCTCCCTGTGCATGGTAAAAAGGAGGAGGCTAGAAAGAGATTTATTCCCAGTTCTTCTGAAGCCATCACTGTGCAGGTATTTAACAGGCTCTAAGTGGACTTTCACCTCCACACTGGCCTGAGTTAAAACCTAATTACTCTTACAGGGCAACTGCTCACAGGATTCATAGCCATAGCATGCAACCACACTTTGACATCTCTGAACATCGGAGCATCTTTATTGTTGTGTTATAAGGCACCCACCCCAACACTAAGACCAATGAACAGGAAACCTCTGTTGAATTACTACAAGTTTCACTGCTGGCTGAATAAAGGTGTCTTTGCACAAGTGTGTAGAATGATTTATGACGTGCTGCAGGAACGTAAACAGCTCAGGAAGTAGGGGAGGGAGGTGGATTTTATGGAAAAGCATCTCCACTCTCAGTGTTTCTCAACTTTTCTACATCTCAGTTAAGCAAGTTCTCTGTGTGAACTGCTGTCAGGAATCGCTGGCAAGGCGTGAGTTTGATGCATAGACGTGTTACTTTGTGAACTATGCACTTCAGTCTCAGTTTTACTGTCATGGTACAAACTGAGTTTATCATTTTAACTTAAAGTTAATGTGGAAAGTTCTGAATTTATTCATGTCATATGTATTGCAATATCATTACTTGTAATATAGAACTGTGCTTGATTTAACACTCCTTCAGGCTGTTCTGTTACATTTTTACATAGCTGTGATTGGTATGAATGGGAGTAGGTGACAACAGGTTTCCCTGCTTCATTCACAGCACTTAGGCCTTGAATGGAAGTGGCTCACTGCTTGCTAATGAGCATTTGTACCCTTTCAACACATCAGGTTAAGAAATACGCCAAACTGCATTAGTGGAACTCTGCGATAACTCTCCTTTTAAAATAGCTGGTTTGAAGATGAATTGGAATGTTTATGTACATCAACTGGTAGACATTTAAACATGACTCTCCACTGCAACAACTAATAATATTAAGTAATAGTTAATAGTAAGGAACTGTTAACTATACAAAAAGCTAAATTGTGTTATAAATGCACAGTATGCTGACATTTTGCTGAAGTCATAAAAAACATAAATTCTCAAAGTGACTTTTTTTTGCTTTAAACCAATCCAGCACATTCCCATACATATACTCATGTCCAAAGACTAGAATATTTTTGTGGACTTCGTGAGATGTACATATATTAATATATGCATATATTATAATACATGTGTTTTTTTTCCAAATAAATTATGATTTATGACACTGTATTATTCACTTTTATATTGACAAAACAGTAAAGGACAATGTTTAAACCAAATATTTTTCAGTTTACACTTTATGATCAGTGTTATGAGTTATGAATAGAACCATCCAGGGAAAAACTTGATAAGAAGTAGTAATAGGCTAACAGAATGATACTTGGTATGAACTATAAAGCAATAGATATATATAAATGCAATAGCTACTGAACAGGAATACACACTGCACCTTCTTCTGTAATATTCCTCCTAGAGGTATATATATATATATATATATATATCAAAGGCTCTCTGTCCCCATGCTGTGGTCAGGCGAATTAGTGTGTTGGAACCGGACAAAGGACCTGCCCATAACTTCCTCCAATTAAAATTCCTCCTGCTTTTTTGTAACTCCGCCCTTCACTCACACCTCATAAAAAAGCAAACATCAATTCTTGCGGTCCATAAATGCCATTATAATCCCATTAAAACAACCAACCAAGATGTATAGTGGAACAGCAGACTGAGTGGTCAGGCTTGGGCAAATTATACAAATTCACATCACCATAAAACAAATCGTATTTTGAAAATTTGAGTAATTTGAAATAACCAGTTTATTGACACAACGTAGGCCTGATAAGTGACTGCAATTATTATTCTGTGCAGTTTGGAATAATATCCCAAAAACATTATTTCTTTTTTATTCTTATTATGATATGTAAAATGATGAGATAGATATATACAAGTTTCAGTTTCTTTTAATTCCCAGTAAATAACTCAGAGGTAGTTCTGGGACGCTGGTTCTATCACCAAGCCCCCTGGAGGTGAGAGAGAGAGAGAGAGAGAGAAGAGAAAGAGAGAGAGAGATGCTACTGACTCAGAGGTAGTGTAGTTGAGATTGCCTGTAAAGTTGAGCCAGGTGCGATGACCAACAATCATATTTTGTATATATATGCATAGTCTGCTAATTAAATAAATAAACCATACAACCACTGGCATTTGGATTAACATTTCTTAACCATTACCCCAAATAAAATTTGTAAATGTAAAATTAGTTCCAATATTCATAAGCGACGTTGATCTGTAGCTCTTATTGATCATGGTCCTTTTCTTAAATAAAATGGAATGCCAGCATATACCTTCAGTCAGTTAGCAAGCTGCATATGCTTTGTATGTTTTGTAACAAAACACTTAGCTTTTTATGCTTTTAAGTACACATTAAAAAAAATCTTTAATTAATTATATTATTTCATACCTCTATGTAGTACCTTTAGCAACCCTGTTTCTTTAATGTGTAACTTTCTCAATTCTAAACGTCACATTACAAATAACCTTGCTGAGGTCTGGATGTCCAGTTATCGTTCCAACCCGTCAGAAAGTGCACATCATATATAGACACATACTGTATCTAGGAATTCTTGAACTGTGACTTTCTTGTGTAACAACTTTGTACAGGCCAAGAAGATTTCTGTTAGGAATTTACACAGTTCAAGTCATAGATAGTGGATGGCATCTGCGCATTCCGCGAATCCCATTTGCTTTCAGAGCAAACCCTAGTCTGTTTGACATTATCGCAATCTTTGACTTCTCTACCACTTATGCAATTCTATTCTGTGCACCGATGCACCTCTCCATTACCATCGGTCTTATTGTGTCACAACATGTCAGGAGAAAGGCAGAATTACACAAGTCATGTTCTTTCAACCTTTTGGGAAGTTTTGACAGAGAATTTCCCCTCTTAACACTTCTGCCGTTACTTATCATCCCTTTGCAATCTCTGAATCTCAGACCACAAGTACAAGGTGGCCATTTAAAAAACTGACTAAAACAGTAATTGTCTTGAAGATGTATGATTTTCTGTGGAATATTTAAAGTTTGACTTGGAATACAGTTCACCTTGATGAAGCCGTGCATCTCACTGCAGACACCATTTTAAAAGATCCCAAATTACAAACTGAAACCACAGACTTGACGCTTCTCTTTTACATAATTTGCAAATTGCCAGATGACTACACAAACATCTCACCTCCAGTTGGTCCAGTTTCTACATTATTCAAAACTTCCACAGTCCCAGTAAAAAGATTCTTATCTGTGTCACACCACACAAAACATTGTTCACATACAGGTGGATAGGACGTTGTAGAGAAGCTGCCAGCCTTTACAAACCA
Organism: Distichodus sexfasciatus; assembly: GCA_032718565.1. Taxonomy (NCBI): domain Eukaryota; kingdom Metazoa; phylum Chordata; class Actinopteri; order Characiformes; family Distichodontidae; genus Distichodus; species Distichodus sexfasciatus. The sequence goes on along the minus strand of JAVGVS010000038.1, from coordinate 872,459 downwards.
CAATACTCTTGCTATTGCTAGAGAAAAGATGACAACTACCACTTTGCATCTGGCATTGCATCACCACAAAAATGTCCTCTGCCCACTATAGATTGATTGAGACACTAGATGGAGTTCCTTCCTCTGGTTGTTCTTCTTCTCAACCATTACAAGACACTGGCAACCATGCCAGGTCTGCCATACAAGTCACTCCCCTAAGGCCTGTCTGCAGTCTCTGCGGCCCTTTTCATCTGATTGGCCTTTTTTAAAGGTTTCTGAAGAGATTACAGAGCCGTTAAAAGCTAAATATTCAGTTCTACTCCTCATGCGTTAATAGCTGAACAGTGTGAATATGTACCCATTGAAAGAGCAGACTGCTGTTTGGTCAGTTAATTTTTTAACAATACGTCTCCCAACTTGTTCCAGAAGCACTGCACTCTGTTGGCTCACCAACAGAGGTGGACAGTAACAAAGTACATTTACTTGAGTACTGCACTTAAGTACAGTTTTTGAGTATCTGTACTTCTCTTTAGCATTTTTTGAGAAGCGTATGACTTTCACCTAACTACATTTGAAAGACACAAACTTTACTTTTCACTTTACTACATCTATCAAGGTTCTCATTAATCATTTCTTTCAAATCTGTGGATAAAATGGATGTTCTTCTCCCTTTTCTAACTCGTGATTAGTTTTTTCACAGATGACAGCCTTCTGTAATCAGTTGGGTTACCGCATGCCTGTAAACTGTAACTATAAAACAAGTTTCCAAGTTGCCGTTTTCTGTCTTGATTAAAATATCGTTGCTGATGGAAAGTCATTAAGCTAGAGGTGTAGACCTGGGTTTTAAGCAGGTTGGAATGTTAATTTTATCTTCTGAGCAGGCTGCATTTACAGCTATTGCATTGTCCTCCTGATTAAGATACACACATACAGTATGTGTGCACACACTGCCAGAGCTGTGTCAGAACAACCATGCTGTTTTGTGAGGGTGTGTAGTCAATTAATTAGAAAAAAAAAAAACAAATGGCTGAACTTTGCCTCAACTTCAGAAATGTATGTTGTGTTAACTGCAGGACTTGAGTTGTATGGGCTGCATTATTGAGCTAGATTTGCATTCCGTCATGCTACTTGCATTTTCTTCTTAGAAGCTGTACCTTTGTAGGGATGCTTGACCTTGTTTTTATCTGCATGTTAGAATTTATGGTTTTCTACTCACCTGTAAACAGTAATAAACCAACTGTATATTGTAATTATTTTAAAATACCACCATTTCACAGAGTGCCTATCTAAAATAATCAGTGTTAAACTAAACTAAATGTTAAATACTATGTGTAGTATGTCCATGTATGATATTCACAGAATAGGTATAACAGAATAACTGACAAACAGTGGCTCAAATAATGACTTGTTCATTATTAAACAAATAGATATTCCTTTTGATTGCATGAGCTGCCAAATTCCTATGTAGAAAAGGCATGACTGCCAACACATGGGTGACCCGCATTCAAGGTAAGAATAAGAGCAGCTGTGTATTGTACTTTTTTGTGGAACAAGTTTTAATGGCTACCATTAGTCATACAGCATCAGAGGGACTGTACAGACAGGCCAGAGCTGCATGTGGTGCATGCATGGCTACAATGTCACAGGAGTTCCTGTAATTTCTTTCGGCAAGGAAACCATGACAGCTCCTTCTTTCCTCACACTAAGAACAACCCCATTCAGACTCTCGTTCTTCAACAGGTACAGGAGAGCTTTTGTCACTTCTTCCACCCTGTAAAGACAAAGTTTATTCACATGAATAAAAAGGAACCGTCTTTATAACAACATGGAATCAAGAACATCTAATATTAACATTAAATCAGGAAAAAAAGTATCATAACCAGTACTCATAGACATACAGGTGTATAATTCTCCTTAACACATCAACCACAGTTTCATATTCATAGGTAGTGTTTTTAACTTTTTAACCATTTGTTAAATTTGCCAAAAGCAACTAATATGTAGTGGCTTATACTTGAATGTTGTTGTTTGTAGGTCTATCAGTATTCAGTGATCACTTTGAAATCACATAAATCACTTTGAATGTCACTAATTACAAGGTACCTGGAATTACTGAGACACTTGAAATTGCTCCTTAATATTTTGTTACTAATGTACCTCCCAGCAAGTTATTATGTATCATTGAAGATATTTTATCTTGACAATTAAACTTACTCCAGAGCTGGGAATTTCCCCATCAGAGATTCCGTTACAGTCTTTAATTTGAAAAACTGACCAGCCTTCTCTTCAGACTGAAAGGAATCCAGTAGGGCAGTCCGCACAAAACTGGGACAAAGGACATTGATTCGTACCCCGTACCCAGCCACTTCTGAGGCTGCCTGTGGACATATATACATATATACATATGATATTTGCAATGATTCTGTCGCTGAATAACTTATAATGACATGTAGGACTTATCATTATTAAATGGACAATGTAGCAAGTGTGACCATTTTCAAATTGTTTTGGTTAAATAATGCAGATGCAATATTAGTTTTATATGCAATTAGCACTTGAATGCTCCATTGAGAGAATAAAAAACAGCATGTTTGGGGTGTGCTTAGGTGAAAACTCAGATGGCTAAACTTAGAAATATTATAGCAGAGAAAGGGGACAAAAAGGTAATCTCTTCACCTAATACATGTGGAACATGGAAAAAGAATGTGGTAATACATAAAGGGGTCAGGGAAATAAAGTAGCAAACTTACAGCTAATGCTCGGGTAAATCCCACCACTCCATACTTTGTTGCTGTATAAACAGGGGCTGAAAGCAGTGGGCCCAGACCTGCAGTGATAACATGTATAAAGAGGGTCCTTACCAAGGGATACGCTGGATCAGCAAACTCTGAAATTTAGGGCCTAACACTTTAAAGGTCCAACCATGTATAAAATTAAAGTATTTAAATAATACATTGTTGATCAATGAGGTATGAATTTAACCACTGCAGCAAATATATAATATAGCAAAACATTTTCTGATCCTGATATATCAAATGCAGAACTGAAGTCAACAAGAAAAGTATTGTAAAGAGGAGGCAATGGACGAACTGTCCCAGCCTTAGGCTGAGTACAGAAGTCTTCAGCATTCAGTGTCAAAATGGAGATGTATCAAGAAATGAAAACAATGTACAAACCCATGGTTGTTACTACAAAGCTACATGCTTACAAAATGTATATATAGATCTTCAGAAACAGCAGTGTTAATACACTGACAGGATTAAATAGGAATATACAGTTTATAGGAATCAATGAAAGGGTATCAAAAGGTGTGTTACTTCCTATACAAAATGCTAATTTTCTAATCAGAATTTAGAAATGAACAGCTAAATTTAAACTCAGTCTTAGAATAGCCAGAGTTATTAGTTAGCAAACCAGAAGGTAACTGTCACGTCTGCGCCTCCTCCCCGACGCCCAGGCTTGCCAGAGTTTTAAACCTGAGGTTTGATGTGTAGTGTCGGGGTTGTTGTGGGAACAGTGTGCCTGTCTCTTTAAGGAATCCCCGCTAGACGCTTCCGGGTTTTTCCGCATCATGGTGATGGGTTCCAATTCCTAATATGTCTCACCTGTTTGTTATAATCACCTTTTTGCTTATTGGTTGTGGTTCAGTTAATTGGTAATCACTCTTATTATTTAACCAGACCGATCCGGCAGTGTTTTGTTCGTTCTCCCTCACTCGTGCCTCGCTTTTCTCACGCCAGACGCCTGCCTCCGCCGAGACGCTCTCAGCCAGAACCAGCAACCGCCGCTAAGCTAACCAGCTAATGCTAAGCTAACCAGCTAATGCTAAGCTAGTTAGCCGCCGCATGTTAACGCCTCTCCCCTGTCGATCGCATGCCTCTCTCTTTGAGCGTTACGCTGGGGATATGGAGGGTTGCAAACACTTCCTAATGGCCTGCGAGTTGTACTAGGCGGAGCTAACGGGCAGGGAGAAGATGGCCAACCTCATCCAATGGCTCACGGGACAGGCACAAGAGTGGGCTTCAGCGTTATGGGACTCTGGGTCCCCATTCCTGCAGGACTACGATTGCTTCCGGGACCACTTCCGGCAGGTCTTCCACCATCCCGACCAGGGAAAGGCCGCCGATGACCAGCTCCTGGACCTCTGCCAAGGCTCGTCTTCAGCCGCCGATTTCACCGTCCGGTTTCGGATCATCGCCGCCGGCAGCGGCTGGGACGAGACCATGCTCAGGGCTGTGTATCGGTGTGGATTGAGCCATGACCTCCGGACCGAGCAGTTTATTGTTTTTACTAGATTCTTGATCGGCTGGTAATTTTGTGTCCAGAACCCTGGTGTCTTCCCTCTGTGTTCCCGTGGTCGACATTGCCAGCCCCATCTCTGTTAAAGCCATAGATGGTCACCCCGTGACTTCCACTCCCGTCACACAGCTCACTGCACCCATGCAATTATGCACTCCCCCACAACACACCAAACACATCCAACTTCTAGTCCTTGATCACATCTATATGGACATTGTTCTAGGTCTGCCTTGGCTGTGCACGCACAACCCCCACATTGATTGGTCCACGGCACAGATTAATTCCTGGTCGCCCTCATGCACACCCACACACCTACCCGCTCCTGTCTCACTCCAGGCCATGGCCATCGAAAGCCCGCAGCACATTCCGCCTGAATACACTGACTTAGCTGAGGTTTTTAGTATCGCTAAGGCCACATGTCTCCCGCCTCATCGATCATGGCACTGTGCTATTGACCTGTTGCCTGCCACTGCACCCCCTCGGTCCCGGGTCTATCCATTGTCTGAGGCTGAAACCAAAGCAATGGAGGATTACGTGGCTGAGGCGCTCAGGAATGGGACCATTAGCAGGTCCATGTCCCCGGCCTCTGCTGGCTTCTTCTTTATAAAGAAGAAGGATGGCGGCCTCAGGCCTTGCATCGACTACCAAGGGCTCAATGCGGTCACGGTGATGTATCCGCACCCCCTTCCGCTTATCCCCTTGGCCATTGAGCAGCTCCGGGGGACCAGGCTTTTCATGAAGCTTGACCTCCGAAGCGCTTACAATCTGGTCCGTGTTTGAGCAGGCGACGAGTGGAAGACAGCCTTCAGCACAACCTCAGGCCACTACCAGTACAATGTTATGCCGTTCAGCTTGGCCAATGCACCTTCATTTTTTCAGGCGTTCATTAATGACGTCTTCCGGGACATGCTGCACCGCTACGTCATGGTATATTTAGATGACATCCTGGTGTACTCCCCAGACTACCCGACGCACGTGCAGCATGTCCAGGCAGTCCTCCGCCGCCTGCTCAAAAACAGACTGTACGCCAAGGCCGAGAAGTGCAAGTTTCACCGAAGTGAGGTCGCATTTCTTGGCTATACCATCAGGCCGCAGGGGGTGGGTATGGACGACAAAAAGGTGGCAGCTGTAACTGAGTGGCCTGAGCCCACCTCGGTCAAAGAGTTGCAATGGTTCCTGGGGTTCGCCAACTTCTATAGGTGCTTCATTCGGGGATTCAGCCTAGTGGCAGCTCCCCTCATGGCCCTCCTCAAGGGAAAGCCTACCAAATTGGTCATGATGGAGCCAGCCCATCACGCCTTCCAAAAGCTAAAGACCATGTTCACGCAAGCCCCTGTGTTGTGGTTACCAGACCCGACAAAACCCTTTGTGGTCGAGGTCGATGCATCGGAGGTGGGTCTGGGGGGCGTGCTGTCGCAGAGGTCAGGATCCCTGGAAAAACTCTACCCATGCGCATTCTACTCCCGGAAGTTAACAGAGGCTGAGCGGAATTACGACATAGGGAACCTCGAGCTGTTAGCTGTTAAGGGGGCATTGGAGGAATGGCGACATTGGCTAGAGGGGGCATGTCATCCTTTCATTGTATTCACAGACCACCGCAATCTGGAATACATCTGGCAGGCCAAGAGACTCAACCCGAGGCAGGCTCGATGGTCACTGTCCTTTACCCGGTTCAATTTCACTATCACTTACCGACCAGGGTCCAAAAATGGGAAAGCTAATGCCCCTCCCGATACCGTTCAGACCGTGGTCTCACCTAGTGGTAGACTTTGTCATGGATCTGCCGGTGTCGAAAGGGTACACCACCATCCTCGTGGTGGTGGACCGTTTTTCAAAGGGTGTTCGTTTTCTCCCTATGGTTTCTCTTCCCTCTGCCCTGCAGATAGCCGAGACTCTGTTCCAGCATGTGTTCCAGGTGTACGGGCTGCCGGAGGAGAGTCCTCAGTTTGTCTCCAGGGTATGGAGGGCGTTCATGGGCAAGCTGGGGATCACTGTGTCGCTCACCTCTGGGTACCATCCCCAGTTGAATGGGCAGGCAGAGCGGATGAACCAAGAGCTGGGGAGGTTCCTCCAGTCATACTGTCATGCCCGGCAGCACGACTGGGCAGAGTATCTGGTTTGTGCAGAGTATGCCCAGAATTCAATTCGCCATCCCGCAACTGGCCTCACTCCCTTTCAGTGTGTGTTGGGGCACCAGCCTCTGCTGTGCCCATGGGACACGTTGCCCACTGAGGTCCCTCGGGTGGACGAGTGGTTCCGGAAGGCCGAGCAGGTCTGGGAAGGAGCACACACAAACATCCAGTGAGCAGTCCGTAGGTTCACTCGTCAGGCCGATCGACAGAGGCGTGAGGCACTGGTTTACCGGACAGGTGATCGGGTATGGCTGTCGACCCGGGATTTGTGTATGGGTCTCCTGTCTCATTGGTCCCTATGTTGTCCTCAAAGTTATCAACCCTGTCACTGTGAAACTCCAGCTCCCGTCTCATATGCGTATCTCCCGTCTTTCATGTGTCTCTCCTCAGGCTGACAGTTTGGGGTCCGCTGGATCGAGGAGACGCAGAACCAATGCTGCCAGGGGAGATCGACATCGAGGGCACCCCGGCCTACCGCGTCCAGCAGCTGGTGGACTCCCAATGGCAGGGTGGTCGCTTGCAATACCTGGGGGACTGGGAAGGATACGGCCCCGAGGAACAGAGCTGGGTCCCAGTGCGGGACGTCCTCGATCAGGCCCTGGTTGAGGACTTCCACTGAGCCCGACCAGATCGCCCGGCTCCTCGCCCTCAGGGCCGCCCCCCCAGTCAGCCGCAGCCACAGTTAGGACCCCGGCGGCCTGGCCGGACACGCATTCGCCCTGCGGGGACAGGTGGGGGTCCTCACCCCCCTTCGGGGGCCGGTCCTGAAGGGGGGGGTACTGTCATGTCTGCGCCTCCTCCCCGACACCTGGGTTCGCCAGAGTTTTAAACCTGAGGTTTGATGTGTCGCGTCAGGGTTGTTATGGTAACTGTGTGCCTGTCCCTTTAAGGAATCCCTGCTAGACACTTCCGGGTTTGTCCACATCATAGTGATGGGTTCCAATTCCTAATATGTCTCACCTGTTTGTTATAATCACCTTTTTGCTAATTGGTTGTGGTTCAGTTAATTGGTAATCACTCTTATTATTTAACCAGACCGATCCAGCAGTGTTTTGTTCGTTCTCCCTCACTCGTGCCTCGCTTTTCTCACGCCAGACGAGATTCAAGATTCAAGATTCTTTATTTGTCACGTGCAAGTTATACAGGTACAACAAGCAGTGAAATGTATCCTGATCCGCTCTTTTAACTGTGCAATAGACAAGGAAGATAGAGACGCAATACAAACTTACAACATAAATACTAACTTAAATATGGAGGCTGGGGTAACAGGACAAAAAATAAAACTATATATTATACAATAAGGAACATAAAGTTAAATGTGCAAACCTGAGAATGTAAACATTGTAAAAATTGTAAATGTAAAAATTGTAAATGTGCTAGGGCAGGACAGGTGCAAAGAGATGATTTTTTAAAGTGCCAAGTGCAGCTGCAGCATTGTACATAGCAGAGTAGAGCATGTGACAATGAAGTGGCAACCAGTATAAGTTATCGTAACAATAAGAGGTATGTATTAGCAGCATATAATAACATGGACATTTACAGTATAGTTATCGTACAACGATATGAGGTATGTAATAGCAGCATGTAATAGCATGGACATGTACAGTATAAGTTATTGTAACAGTGAGGTATGTATTAGCAGCATATAATAAGAACTGAGACCTAGAAAGGCATGTCCTGGTTAAGGAAACGGATGGCCTGAGGATAGAAACTCCTCCTGAGTCTCTCTGTTTTGGCCATGATGGTGCGGAACCTTCTGCCTGATGGCAGAAGATGAAAAAGCCTGTTTCCTGGGTGAGATGAGTCTTTTAAAACCCTGATTGCTCTGGTCTTACATCTCTTGGAGTAAGTGTCCTGCAGGGAAGGGAGAGGTGACGTGCAGCAGCGCTCCGCTGCCCGGATCACTCTCTGGAGGGCTTTCTGGTCCTGAACACGGCTGTTCCCGTACCAGGACAAAATGTTCTGGGTAATGATGCTCTCCACAGCACCAGAGTAAAGGCTTTTAGAACAGCAGGGGAAACCCGAAACTTCCTCAGCTTCCGAAGGTGATACAGACGCTGCTTTGCCTTCTTGACTTGAACATTGATATGTCCAGCCCATGTCAGGTCCTCAGAGATGTGAACACCAAGGTACTTGAACGAGGACACCTTCTCCACCGGAGCACCGTTGATGGAGAGGGGTCTGTAGTTGCGCTGTCCCCGGCTGAAGTCCACCACCAGCTCTTTCGTCTTGCTGACGTTTAGCTGGAGGCAGTTTTCCTGGCACCAGAGTGCCAGGTTCTCCACCTCGTCCACGTAGGCTGTCTCGTCGTTGTTGGAGATTAACCCCAACACCACTGTGTCGTCCGCAAACTTAACAATGTTGTTGGAGTCATGAGCGGCCACACAGTCCGAAGTGTATAGTGAGTACAGCAGCGGAGAAAGTACACACCCCTGAGGAGCTCCTGTGTTGGTGGTGATGCTGTTGGAGACAGACCTGCCTGCCCGCACCACCTGAGATCTGCCTGTGAGAAAGTCCAGCACCCACGTGCACAAGCGGGTGTTGAGTCCTAGGTCTCTCAGCTTGTAAAACAGTCTATAGGGCACTATTGTGTTGAATGCTGAGCTGAAGTCGATAAACAGCAATCTCACATAGTTACCCTGTTTCTTGTCCACATGGCTGAGGGAGGTGTGCAGGACGTGGGAAATGGCATCCTCTGTAGATCGGTTAGAGCGGTAGGCAAACTGGAGTGGGTCCATGGTGCTTGGGATGGAGGAGGAGATGATGTGCTTGATCAGTCTTTCAAACACCTTCATAACTACCGATGTCAGTGCAACAGGGCGGTAGTCATTCAGGCATGAAGGTTTGTTGTTCTTGGGCACGGGGACGATGGTGGATTTCTTGAAGCAGGTGGGGACCACGGACTTCGCCAGAGACTCGTTGAAGATGGCGGTGAACACACCTGACAGTTGGTCAGCGCAGCAGCGCAGCAGGCGCCCGGAGATGCCGTCTGGACCCGCCGCCTTTCTGGTGTTCACCCTCCTCAGCGCCGCGCGGACGTCGTGCTCTGCGATGCTGATGACGTCACCGTCTTCGGTCGCCGGCCGACTGGTAGCAGTAGCCGCCTGGCTAACCTCGAAGCGGGCGTAGAACTCGTTCAGCTCGTTGGCAAATGCAGAGTCGGCGCCGATCGTCGCGGTGTCTTTAGCTTTATAGTCCGTAATAGTGCGTAGTCCATGCCACAAGCTTCGTGCTTCGTGCGAAATTTCGATTCGATTCGCTGTTTGAAATTGCGCTTGCAAGCTCGAATCTGGCGGCGAAGTTCGTAGGAGGCCGCTTTATAAGCGCTCAAATCGCCGGTAGTGAGAGCGGCGTTATAAGCAGCAGTCCGGGCGTTCACAGCAGCGCGAATCGATCTGTCCACCCACGGCTTCTGGTTAGGAAAGGTTTTAACTCTCACCGTGGGGATGATTTCGCTCGCAAGCTTGCTAACGAAGCTAACTGCTACATCCGCAAACTCGTTGATGTCCTCTGCGCAGGCTCGGAACATGTCCCAGTCTACGTCATCGAGCGCGTCCTGCAGCGTAGCCTCTGATTGGGCAGACCAGCGTTGCACCTCCCTCATGACCGGAGCCTCACGACGAAAGCTTTGTTGATATTCCGGTATGAGGAAAATGGCGGAATGGTCAGATTTTCCGAAAGCCGTCTGGGAAGAAACTTTGTACGCATGCTTGTACGGCGTGTAACAGTGGTCCAGTGTGTTGTTTCCTCTTGTCGGGCATGTAACGTGTTGATAAAAGTTCGGCATGACTTGTCTGAGATTCGCCTTATTAAAGTCCCCTGCTACAATGAGCGCTGCGTCCGGGTGTTTGTTTTGGAGCGCACACAGGCAGGTAGAAGGGGCGACACTTAATGCTCAGGTATTCCAGATGAGGCGAACAGCGGCTGGAGAGAGTAGAAACACTCCGTGCGTCGCACCACTTGTTGTTAATCATGAAACACACTCCTCCACCTTTAGCCTTGTTGGACTCTGCCGTTCTGTCCATGCGGAACACAGAGAATGAGTCCGACGGTGTAACAGCTCGGTCCGGCACGGTGGGGGTCAGCCATGTTTCAGTAAAGCACAGCATGTTACAGTCCCTCATATCGCGTTGAAAAGTAACTCTGGCCCGTAGATCGTCTAGCTTGTTGTCCAGTGACTGAACATTAGCCAGCAAGATACTCGGTAGGGGTGTGCGATGAGCTCGTTCTCTCATTCTGTTGCGGACGCCGCCACGTTTTGCCGGCGCTTCTTTGTTCTGCGCCACGGGTCAGGCTTAAAATCAGTCGAAAATAAGAGTGAAATCCGATTTCCTATTTCCAGTAGTGTTTTACTGTCATAGGTAACTAAACCCGGTGACTTTTGTGCACAAGAAGTAGAAAAAAACAAATAAATAACATAAAACAAGCACAGTCGGTACGGAGCGGTCGGGAAGGCGTCTGGACGTGGCCGCGCCGCGCCTGCCTCCGCCGAGATGCTCTCAGCCAGAACTAGCAACCGCCGCTAAGCTAACCAGCCGATGCTAAGCTAACCAGCCGATGCTAAGCTAGTTAGCCACCGCATGCTAACGGTTAGCCGCTAGCTACTCTCACCGTGCCTACCCAGACTTCTGTGGTATTTCTCTGCTTCACTTCATTTCCAAGTCTCAGGCTGATGACTGTTTGGACTGTGATATTCACCGCACTGTAAATAAAGGCACTAAAAGCATCTTGACACCTGCGTCTGCGTCTTCATCCGCGGCCGAGACATGACAGTAACCTTTAGAACTGTAGCCAATTTAATAATTTTTAAATACTATCAATTAATTCCTTAATACAGGACAATCTCAAAAGGACTTTTCAGTCCACTTTTAGAATTCCTCTTTTTTATTATCCTTTACCTGCCAGTGATCCCACATTTATAATGACCCCTCCCTGACCTCCTTTCTCCTTGTTCATGTGCTCCAAAGCCAAATATGAACCTCTCACCACCCCACTCTGTCATACACACACACACACACCAAGCAATATAAAAATCCAAATAACACAAAGGACACATACTCTGTACAATGACAAATAAAGATTTGCATTTGCAGCTAACTGATTGGTGGCTCCCAACCAGTTAGCTATAACATTAGTCAGCACTCTGTAACATTATAAGAAAACTGATATCTTACTAAGTTTATCGACACTGTTTTCTCCCAGTTGTTTTCATTGAAAATTCCAGCATTGTTACAAACTATATCAAGTCGTCCAAATCTTTTAATAATTTGCTGGAACACATCTGTAAAGGAAAGAAAAAGAAAAAAACAATACCAGGGAATGAGACTCACGCTATATTTGTTCAGTTTTCAAATAATTCTGTGCAGTTGTTGGAGCATTGCATCCATTCAGTAAGCAGATTTTGACTTCAAGTTTAAAAGAAAGGTCTAAGAACTACCATACCAAAGTGACAGCTATAGGCTCAGCTCTCTGCCTACAAAATTGAAAACACTGTTAGATTTTCCCAACCAGTGAGGGTGCAATCCATAATGATAGCCTTGGTAAGTTTATCAAAGATGGAATACTGGAATGTAAATAAATCAGAGCAAGTTTACTGATGATTTTACACATACAATTTGATTCAAGTAAATTCCTACAAACTTTAATTGTGATTCCATGTTCCTTACAAAGGTTGGCAGTTGTAATACCACTCTCAGAGTTACAGTTGTCGCATGATATTCTTGCAGAATGAAGTCTTTTTAGCATTAACTGTATTTAATGTTATTTATAGTATAGAATAGTTTAGTACTGCTTTTATATGTGATCATCTATACCTAGTGAAAAAAGTTAAATGTAATATTTGACAGATACTACTGATGATAATGATGACTAGAATGTTTTAAACGTAGTTAAGCATTCAGATGTTAGAAGATATTTTATATAAACTATGTGTACAAAGATTTGAATTTAATTTGAAACTAAATTTGAACACACATTTACTTCGTGTTCTTTGTAGTACATCACTATTTCACTGTTGCATTTGTAATTCATGATATGCCCATTTCTCCTGTGGTACAATATGTATCATCAAATGTAAGATCTCCACATAATTTAGACACTTATTAAGCAATAAACGAATTATATATGAGCATTAATCCTTACTGCTGTGCATTTAAATGCACCAAAAAACCCTGTAAATAAATTTTACTTGACATGTTCGATCAGTACTCTTTTGAAGTAGGCAAAGTTCAATTCTTTTTTTCAAGGCAACTTGAAATCAGACCAAAACCGGAGATTTACTCCTGAAGAGCTGGAACTTAAAACAGCTTTTATACGTATTATATTCTATAGTGATAGTTTTCTAGAAAGATAAAAGCAAGCCTTTGATTTAAGCGTACCTACATGCCGCTTACCTTTAAATTGTTGGTCGGAAGCGACATCACATAAATAAAACTGTGCCTTGTCCGACCCGTACGCCTCACTGAAATGAGCCTGGAGCTCTTTACCCGCCGTCTCATTTACGTCCAGGAATGCAACCTACATAGAAACGTATCAGACAGATGCTCAGATATGTTGTGTTGAGATCCATGTGTTGAGATGTGCTGGGTCTAATGGTGTGTATTGAGGTGTTGTATAGAATGTGTTGTATTTGAGTGTGATATACCTTCGCCCCGTTCTTCAGGAGGCTCTCAGTGAACGCTCTCCCCAAACCCTGCACAGCTCCGCTTACCACCGCCACTTTGCCGTCCAACATCATAAAGAAATCTGTATGTATGTGTATATATATTTAAAAAACAAACAAACAAAAACATGCATCATGCTACAGGGCATTCTATTTGGGTTAATATACGCTGCTATTACGATTCAAAATAAATAAACACTTACAAGTGTTGCTACAATGACTGACTAGAGAAGTATCTAACCACGTAGTTGGATTCCAAACTTCACAAAACCAGATTTCCGCAAAATTTCACGGAAGTCGCTGGCATAGGAGGAGTCGTAAAGTGACTCTATACCCCAGTTCCTCTACGTTATTAATTAACAGTAACGGGGTACATTTTATCAGTGTTTCGCAATAGGTCAATTTAAAAAAACACATGAAACAAATGCTTCTGGCGTACTCTATCATCGCAACCCAGTGCTGCGGTTAAAAAACGCGCGGCTTTTGGGGAAAATAGTTTTAGTCGACAGTTAGCTGCATCAGTGGTATATGCAAGAAAAACGCCTTATGCACTTGAGGAACAATAGCGCACACTATTCGGCGCGGCGAATTCTTGGTAATATTATATTTAATGAAAAACTAACCATTCAAGTTATCCTTATTGAGATCAGTATAATCTAGCACAAGCATATACAGGAACTGTACATCAGATTATTAAGAGATGTGCCTGCGCTTGTAGCCCCTCCCTGTGGCGTTTCTTAAAAACAGGGTGTATTTAAGTGATTATTTGTCATTGTTGACACAACACAACACACTTTGCACCATAACGAAATGTGACCTCTGCATTTTGCCCCTCCGTGAAGGTGCAGTGCTTTTTGGCAGAGCCCGTGGACCTTTACCAGTTCTACTGAGGCACTAATGAGCAAGGTACCGTCCCCAAGCACTGTGACTAATGAAGCTTACAGCGATTTGCTATAAAGTTCTTTCAACGAAAATGCAACAGAGCTAGCGATACAAAGATGCAACAGAAGTAGTAAAGAATAACTAAATTTTAACATGGACACTGTACATTTTACGATTTGCTATTAATAATCATCCGCTCTCTTCTCGCCTGTGTTTTATCAAGCTTGCCCAGATAAGCCTAAATTTGGTGTGTGTGTGTGTGTGTCTTATACCTTAATGCCACATCGCATGCCTCTTTCTTTCGCCTTTTTTATTTCCTGCATGACTGCCTAGTTGTCGATTATTGTGTAATGTTTTGTTTGTAGTTTGCTTATTTTGCATTTTGTCTTTAGATTTCGCAATAACCACTCGTCCCTTGTTCAGCTTTCACGTCAGTTAGCCACTAGGTGGGGTGAAAGGATTTTTTTTTTTTTTGAAAATTGTTTCTCCGTTAAATCTTGAGACGTTCAGTAACAACATTACAGTAACAAGGTATAATGTGTGAAAAATAAAGTATCTGTTGTACTATACTGGTTGGTTTAAAAAGTGATTGATTTTCTGTGCAACCGTAATAGTTTTCATTAGTTCAGCTGCTATTCTTAGAGCATTTACGTTCTAGTGCGTGCACAGTGTCCGTAGATGAGAAGGTTCAAGTTTTAGGGTCTATTCCCCAGAAGAGGATTAAGACTAACTTTAAGATTGAATGGTAAATCCCCATTGGTACTACAACTTAATCCAAGACTAGGGTTAATCCATGAGCAAGAAACCTGCCCTTAAAGTTTTACTATTAGGACACTCCCTGGATCAGGTAATCCTTTCAAACTGGATGGAAGAGTGAAGATGAAACAGGATGCAGAAGTTCTGTGCTAGAGAGAAAGGCCTCAAGAAAGGCCAAATCAAGGGGTTAGGTTTGTCAAAATGCACCCTAAGGATTTTGAGATCGGGGGAAAAATCTGTCTGGCTTCAACACCAAAAGGTACATCTTGAGGAATGAATTCTAACTTCTGTCAGAAAGATGAAGATGGGAAGAAGGTTCACCTTACAACATGACAATGACCTGAAAGGACACAGGTAAACCGACCACTTAGTGAATGAAGGAAAACAGTGAATGTCCTTGGGTGGCCTATTCAGAGCATCCGTTTAAACTCAATAGAAAATGTGTGGATTGACTTGTGGGCACCATTCAGCTTAACTTCAGCTGTTATTTTTATTTTTTTATGAAGTTTTTTAAATTCATTCTTATATCTTTACCCGGATGCTATAAGGTGCTTTGTGTAAATAAGTCTTTGAATCCTTATTATGTTTTGTCATTTAAGGCTGTGAAGCAACAAAATTAGAAGCTTTTGAATTAAAATTATTTATTTCTACACCCACTGTATATATAATTTTATAAAAGGATACTTTAATACTGTATAAACACCTTAACAGGGACAATGAGGAATCACAGCAACACTATAACTCAATTTCAGCTGTAAAATGCAACAGCTGTATATTGGCCTTGGAAGAGCTACACTAGCACTCTCCTTTGTGAAAACACTTTACCCTAGTCCTGGTTACTGGTTAAAGGCTATATATATATCTATATCTATATCTATATCTATATCTATATCTATATCTATATATCTATATATCTATATAGATAGATAGATAGATAGATAGATAGATAGATAGATAGATAGATAGATAGATATATAGATATAGATGTATGGGACATTGCAGCATGCAGTGTTTGCCACATAGCCGCAGCAGGTTCACAGTGCCCCCACCAGCATGCATTGCTTACTGAGCAATTCCACAATTTAAAGCTTTCAAATGTGTTCTGCTGACGAGCTGCTGACTTGAGTTTTCATGCTGTGGGGCTGTGGCCGTTTCACTGGTGATTACTTTGCTAAAGGGGTCCAGTGAAGGGGACAATGCTAGAGAGCTTTACATGTCACTAATGTCATTGACTTCAAAGAATGGGATTATGCAGTGAGGAGATATCTGATGTGTTTACTCCCCTGTAGTAGAGGGGGGCCATACTGGGGAACTGATGTATGAGTGTGTATTTTGTTAGAGTGAGACTGAGAGAAGGGAAGGAGGTGTGTGTATGTGTGTGTGCTGAAAAGCATGTACAGTGAAGATATACTTGAACATATAATTTGACAATATGGTCTTGGACTAAATTGCAGATACAATGGAGATTCACCACTGAAATTCAATGATAGTCCAGGCTTAGGCTGAACCATTGTCTGGGAAACTGTCCTTGAATGTTTAAATTAATATTTATCTCAAAATGAATACAGGTAAAACACAGTAGTTTTACTCACTGGCTCTAAATTGCTCTTATCCAAGCAACCCCCTACACAGCTGTACAGAACGTTGGTACCATTTTTGATCATCAACTCTCCTTTGATGGTGGTGTAGACACACTGATTAAAACTGCTTTATTTAACCATAGAAAGATATCACATCTTTGTAATTCTATTTAAATGGAAAACACTTAATTGGTTATCCATTACATCAGACAAACATTACTGCAGCCCCCTTACTGTTTTGTTTCCCTGTTGCTCATTTCCAGGACACTGAAAACTTAGCAGCATTCTGATACTTCTAACATCACCCCATTATGTATTAAGGTCTCCTTTAGCATTCAGTATAAAATTCTGCTCCATACTTTCTCTATACAGTCTTTCATGGCCTCACCATATAAAATACTTAGTATATAAAGGGTTAAGTTAAGGTCAAGTAAGCCCCACCCTTTTATTTTGTGTTATCATTCTATGTACGCCTAATCCTATGGCTGTGTGGCATGTATTCTTGGTATGTATTTTTTATTTGCTTATTTTTGTTCTACTTTTTGAAATGTCCTTAGGTTTGAGAAAGCTGTCATATAAAGCTATCACTATTATTATTAAAAATTTCTCCTACAAAACAGAGTGTGCAGCTTAAACCATAAGTCGCAGAAGGCTGAAATTTTCAGGGTAAGTGGGAATGGTGTGAAACTTGCTGTAAAAATCACAATGAATGGCTGATAATTGGGGCTATAGCAAAGGAAAAAGCGTTTTGACCACTAGGAGGCGCTAAGAGGGCACTTATGACATCACACATTTCTGTGGTGTCATAACAGAGCTTTTATAATTTTCATGAAATTATAGAAAACCACCTAATTTTTATATGTACAGTGTTAGAGGTAAGTTTGAACACAACTTATTGATGCTGTCATAACAAAAAAGCTTCTCTACCAAGTCTCAAAATTTTATTAGCATCTTTAAATGTTTCTCCTGTCATTTCACTTTATTGTTCTATGTACTATCTCCTTATGTCTTGATATGATAAATGTAGTTAATCAAAACTAAGATATGGAAGAAAGAAATATACAATGATACTATTCGAACAATGGGGGCGCTAAAACGCTACAGAAATTGATGTGACCTCATAATAGAGCTTTTTGACTTCTGACTGCTTTCTTTGACGCTTATTGCATCAGCTGCTATTGTGCTGCTTTTGCGACTTATGCTTGGACCCCTTTATTGCCGCTTGCTGCTATTATTATTATTATTATTATTATTATTATTATTATTATTATTATTATTAGTAGTAGTAGTAGTAGTAGTAGTAGTATTATATAGATGCAATGCATTAAATGTGCAATGTGTGTTTCTATTTTACTTTTTACTGTTGTCTATTGACAAACCAGTTTCCAAAGGAAAGGTTCTTTGTGGTGGTTGCTGTTTTTCTTTCGTTTTATACGTGTTTGTCTGGAGAAACAGTCACCAGTGTTGTATATGTACAAATACAACACTGTCGGTATCACATGTATACGTTCAACACGAACATTTCAAAACATGTTAACGCTTTCAACGTTTACGCGGAATAGTTGAACGTAGCATTCAGTGGGCGAGGCGAACGTCACCGCAGATCTGCTCTCTTGTGCACACGTTTGGTTTTTGCGTGCCCCTCCCCTTACGTCTACGTGCGCGCTCTCGTACGTCGCGTGGTGATCACCCGTTCTGGTGCTCGTGGCGGAGGTTTAGCCCGTATTATTGAGAGGTTCGACGGAGATTTTCCCCTTTTTACATGTTTTAATCTAAATCTACCACTCTGCCTCTTAGACTGAAGCTTTTTGGTCTAGGAGTGGAGTGGAGAACGTAAAGAGGAGCGAGTTTGTCCCCACACCACCGCGGAACTGAGCTCATTTCGGCACAAGTTGAGAGCAGATTGACGGGGTGAGAAAGGAGAAATGGCCACTCAGGTGGAGGCTCTCCTGCCCAGTAACCCTCTGCTGAAAATGGAGGAGCAGGAAGAACATGCAGACTTGGAAAAACGTGGAGAGAAGGGTCTGGGGCAGACGGTCGGCGAAGGAGTAGGTGTAAAAGGAGACGCCGTGGAACCAGCTGGCTTTGCTATGAAAGAGCAAAACTCGAAACAAGAAAAAGAGGAGAGCAACATTCAGGAGAAGGAGAATATTGCTCACGATATTTCTCATTTGAAGAACGACGATGAGCAAAGTGAGGAGAGCGTGAAACAACATATAAAGGAGATTACGGCGGCCCCTCCGCCCAAGGTGAACCCGTGGACTAAGAAGCTGAACCCGGTGACCGTGGTCAGTGTGAACGGACAAATGCACGCCGGTTTGTATTCGCCGATCAATTTTATTGCCATGAATATTTTAGTCTTTCTTTTTCTGTCGCGGGCGTGCTTGGCGGTGTTTGTGAGGCCACGGGCAGCCTGTCACACTTAACTAAGCCCCTTGAAGTCAGTTGGGTTGGGTTTGCAGCACTGGTTTAGCATTCGGGCTACCGTTAGCACTCTTGATGCATCACAGCGCACACTACCGTACTAATTAGTACTTTATAATATCACGCCACTGGTGCATCTGGCACGGCGTTTAGTACGGTAGTATGCAAGGTTGGGACACATCTGCTGTGGAAGCATTCCGCCTAACATGAGCACTGTAGCCTCGCCATGCTAAAGCGAAAAACAACCAATGAAAACTAACAGAAATGTAACACAGCTTGGAGTTACAGGATGCCGTTTAAACTTCGTTTTATGGTTACGCTGCAAGTGCCTACCGCTAAGCTTTATATTTTATTTAGTTATTTTCAGTCACTACCATTCAGCTTGCTACTTTAGCTAACAATAGTGAACTGGGCCTCGGCTTAGCCTAGCACACCCAACACCTTTAAAAGCGTTTACACAATCAGAACGTTACATTCTTTTTTGGTGTTACCACCATGTTTACAGTTTTCAGATCACATCGATTGAAAACGGCGGGTTTTATAAGTCAGTGGTTTAAAGCTGAACTGGTAGCGTTTGTTATGGAACATCACGTGTTAACTCCACGTGTTTGTGCTCATATCGCTTAAAAGACCAAAATCTCTAAGGTTGAACGGTATCCGAACCGCTATTTTACGGGATTTGCAGGGGTAGTGTGACGGAGACAGTTCGCCTGCGGCTTAATGTGGCACTGAAGAACATTAAGTTACAGGACTTGTCACAGTTTCACCATGACAGGCTACGACTCGATTGTGTGCGCGCACACGCCGCTTTACGGGCACTACTTAGTACGCTAGGCTAGGTCACTTCATGCTAAGAGAGCATTCTAAGCTAACAGGCTAGCCAAGTACCAGCCTGTCTCTCACTGTCCTTTTGTGGAGAGAACAGAATATTCTGACGTTTAATGGCTTATACGACGACCTTCACTCTGCATCTTAATTCTCGTTGCGAATATAAGCGCGGAAGCTCATGTTAAAGCCTTTTAGGAGGACGCGACAATGCGAGCGCATGCTAAAGTATCCCATAATCCTCCTGTAGAAAGACAACGTGGTTTCGGCCATGTGACTTAACAAAATTCTGAAATATGGAGCTGTAGACCGCACTAGGGACAAAATACAGGCCGGACGCGGTGTGTTAGTTATATTTTAACCCCAACGGGAGTTTAAAGTTTGGTTAGTTTGGAGGGGCCAATCTGCTTTGCGACCTGTACGATCCTCCCTTCCCCCACCTCCATCATTATGTGAGTGAGTGTAGTTGCATTTGTATTTGATGGAGGCATTTTCCACATAATTTTTATTTCATCT
Source organism: Distichodus sexfasciatus (assembly GCA_032718565.1). Taxonomy (NCBI): domain Eukaryota; kingdom Metazoa; phylum Chordata; class Actinopteri; order Characiformes; family Distichodontidae; genus Distichodus; species Distichodus sexfasciatus. The sequence continues at coordinate 852,405 of JAVGVS010000038.1, read as the reverse complement.
AAAGAAGCTTACATGTAGCGTAGTTCTGTGGTTAACTGTATGGTCATTTCATCTTTATAGCTGTTGTTGTACATTGATAGGCATACAGCAATCACAGGATCGAGTTAAGCTTTGCTTTTGGCATTACATTATTACCACATTTTTGTTCATGCTTTTATAAACGTGGCCAGAATGCATGTTTGTGACCTAACATAAATGTTAAGTATAATAAGGGAACAAATATATTTGATTAGAAGGGTAATTCGACCAGAATCCGTGTTTCATCCAGGTAAATTGAAGTTTCTATACATTACTTGTCATACACACAGCTATGACTGTTGTAAAGGGGATGATAATGGAATATGTTTGGCAGTTAGGAAGTTTATTTCTAAAGCAAAAACTATGTGAAACACTGAATGAAGTACTCTGAATTCTTTCCTGTAACCCACAAAGCTGTTCAAATCATGCTAGACTATGCTTTTTCTTTGAATTACATAAAACTGATTATTGATGCCAATCCAGTCCTATTGGTGACTATTTTTTAGTTTTAATGTCGTTTCAGTAGCCACTCAATCTATCCTCTGCACATAACACTTGGTCAGTCTGAGAGTTTAGCATTCAGCTGGCTTGGATAGATTTAGTGAATAATACAAGCTATACAGGACAGTAATATCTAAGATTCTTGGTCTCTGAATTTGCAGAAAAATGTTCACAGGCTACACTTCAGAGCCAAACACATGGCTGCGTCGCTGTAACTTTCATACTGTCATTATTTGCATGTGCCATATTATTTCTGACATCCAGTGCAGATTTGGTTTGATTTAAACTAACAGAACTGCATGTGAAGTCTACAATACCCAACAACATGTGTACATTTCTCTGGGACGATTTGTCATTGTGAAATATGCAGTGGTGTGTTGTGAGGGGCGGTGGACATAAACTAAAGCCAGTCACAGGACCTGCCCAGCCCTTTTCTCTTTATCTGTCTGGAGCTGTGTTTGGGCAGGGCTGCTCTGGTGTGTGCTGATGACTGGCTGTACAGCCTTTCTGACTAGTGTGTCTGTAGTATGTGAGAGAAAGAGAAACTGTCCATTGCATTTGGAGAAGATTAAGTCCATGCCCGTGCTAACAAGTCAGGTTAAGGTGATGTCGTGTGTTCCTGTCATAACAACAGTGATTGGCTAGTGGAAGTGTTTACAAGCAGACAGATTTTTACCATACAGTTTTTCATTTAATCTTTGTGGACCCTGATTTATGTATGTTAGGATATTTACGTGAGGATATATGCTGCATGTGTGCTCCTCGTATTCACATCTTAAGCATTACATTTGATCTGAGTAAAAATAAGGGGTAGAGGTGTAAAAGTTGACCAAGTATGGCTTTTAATAATATGCTTTCTCAGTCAATCATTATATTTACTGACAACTGAGTAATAGTTAAAGATTAAGGAGCTCATAAACAAACTGGTTTTATGTGTTCTTCTTTAGATTTTAAATTAAAATAAACGTGCAAAAAAAAGATGAATTTAGTGAAACTAAATAAACCTAACTGGTCAGGTAGGCAGTTGAAGTGTTGATAAAATGTTTTCCCACAGGACCGTCTGTTAGTTCAGCAGTACTGTTCAGCGTTACCTATTTCCATTTTGTGCCTTTTCAAGCATTGGCTATGAAGTATTTCATATGGACAGTACTGTTTTGAGTACATTACTGAATGGGCTTACAATAGTACTGTTATATGCCATTCGGTTATGACATTTAGCAGACAGACTTATCCAAATCAAATAGCTAAATTGCATAATTACAGCCTCTATGGAACAACTTAGGTTTGAGGGCCTTATTGATCATGTTGAAGGTGGTATATAGCTTCGAAACTCTTTTTTTCTGTCCAAAAACTACTGTTAAATTCCTGACATAATAAAATAATCTTAAATCATTTCTCTACTAGGCTTGTACAACAGTGTAGACGGGAATATTCGCAAATGCACTTTGAATTTATGGGAGCAGAACCAAGTTGGTATTGTTCACTTATGTTTTTCTGTGTTTTCGAGTCATTCTTCAAGGACAAATTTAACACATTCTATTTAAGTGCACAACTAGGATATGTACAGTTCTGGCCAAAAAGATTGAAATATGTATTTGAGAAATCTTGATATCATTCAACACAGAATTCCAGGAGTGGACTTGATCAAATTACTGCCACTCTTGAAAAATGGTTTTTTAAAAATGTTTTTTTTTATCAGCAGTGGCGGCTCCTGGGTATTACTTTAATTCACAGTTCAAACAATTTCATAATTTCTTTGTTGCTGTCTTGCATAACTGTTAACGCTGTATGTCGTAATGGCGTGGAAACAGGTACATTATTATCTTTGGAGATGGATTTGAGGTTATCCTTGAGATTTTCCTCAGTTTTGGTTCTCAAATCTCCAGTCAGACTTTCCTCACTTTACTTTGTGCTTGTGCATACACAAAATCACAAAGACTGAATCAACTTTTCTCTATTCAAACTGTTTGCTTTATTTGCCAAAACCTGTTATTAGCCAAAGGAGTTCAAAGGATCATCACAAAATTAAAATTCAGTTAATTCTTGGAATAATTTTAAGTCAGGTTCTGTGAGACAGAAAATATTTAAAATATATTTTCTTTGTATATGTGTGAATACCAGAGCATTTCTAATTTCTAGAAGGAGTGGGACATTTTCTGAAAAGTGCAGGTGAAGATTTCTGGCCATGAATGTACATGTTATTGAGCAGCGAAGTTCACATGTTCCCTTGATGCTTATGACTGCAAAGGCCCAACCACTTTTATTTGATTCATGCCTGTGACTACTGTGTAGTAAAGGAAATTTCTGCTCATTCGGCACTGTATGATACCTTCACGTTCCGCAAAAGTAAAAGTTCCGGTGTGGGGTCATTTCCTTCTGAAAAAGTACCTGTGAACATAGTAGTGTTTTACATGACGTCAGCAGTCACCAACTGATGTCATATACAGTTGAGCAAAAATCAGACTTAATTTGAGTAATAGTTCACAGCGTGAGCCCGACTTTACTCACAATCAGCAGCAAAGTAACACTAGTCGTATGTTTGTTCTCATCTGTGTTCATTGGTGAATAATTTAGTTCTATTTGGGTCCGCTTCATTTATCCGACAAGGCAGATGCAATGCAATCAAACTTCTGCACCTGTTTAAATACCTGCTTGTGCCTTGATTAGGCCAGGGATGGACTTTGTTTATGATTGTAATATCTTGCTTATTTGCAATCCATGATAATTTTGAATCGCTTGGATAATAATTTAGGGATCAGACACGCTAGATTATCTTGCCGTCCCCTCTAAATTAGTACAAATTAACTTTAGGCCTGACTGGAGCTTCATTTGACAGGTGGAACGTTCACATGCTGAGTGTGAATGCATGTTATATATTTCTTTTTCTTGTTCTCTGTGTTTCTGGCAGTTTTCTGTTATGTTTATCACACATACGTTTATGTTAATGGTATTTAGCAGATGCTCTTATCCAGAGTGACCAGCATTTCCAAATTACATGTTTAGTCTTCCTGGAACGACTTGGGTTTAAGCACTTTTGCTTAGACAGTGGTTTTTAGTTCAGGTGGTAGAAAAGAGCTGGATATGAACTTACAAGCTGTTGGGTCAGAGGTGACTAGGCCAAAGTCATCCAACTTTGTGTCTTGTAATATGACTTGTGACTTAAATTTGGCACTCGGAATGAGTTGGTACTCAAAATTGTATTTTTCTTTCACATGCAACCCTAACGTTTATTCATCCTTAGCACCTTTTGCTGTTTACTATTATATTATGCCTCTGCCAAATAGCTTGAAATGAATGTTTGTCAGATAAAAACCGGCCAAGTGGAGCTTAAATATTCCAAGAGATTTCATGATCACGTTTTCATATTTTTCAAAAACTGTGTTTAAAACCAACAAGGTTTAATTTGTTGTAATTAATTGTGCAAAATACTGATTTAAATGTCATTAAAAGTAGTAAAAATCACGGATGTAAACCCATTATGTACAGTACGGTCCGTCATATGGTATTATAGCGGTATATATAATGGTATGTAGCTCTTCATTAGGAGTTGGTAGTCTGTGGTGGTAAAATATGATTGTTGTATTCCCTGATTTGGCCTTTCTGTACAGTTCACACAAAGGATGTTCCCACTTCAAGGCTTTTAAGGTTGCATGTCAATCATGCAACCAATGAATACATCTTTTAACTGTCTTTTTTTCTTCGTATGTTTCTCGTGGCATGTTCAGTTATGAAGGTATATGGTAGTATATTGGAGGGAGACCACTCTTAAGGGAACATCCACTATCAGAATTGGGTGCTACTTCCACATAGTCTTGCTTTTTACCGTATGAATGTGGCAATCACACCCCTCATATTCCGCCCTCTTTCTTCTTTTAATGTGAAGTCTAATTTCCAACACAAAAATGCGTTTCTGCCCTGACTCTGTCGTGCTGGCTCCAGCTCTGACTCCTCCATTGTATGACTGCGGCAACTTACGCTAAATGGACGTTTACATTAGAATCTTTGGTTCTGAAGGGCTTCCGGTAATGAATGGAATCGACCTTATTAGAGAGAGGATAAACACGTGAAACAGAATAAATATTGTCATGTAATTTAACAATGTAACTGTATTCTGAATACCATCTATTTAACTAACTGTAACGGAATAAAGTTACCCGGAATGTGTAATCTGAATAAGTAACGTCAGTACTGATATTCTGTTACTTCCCAACACTGTATATCCTGTAATTTGAAAAGTTATACTTGTCTATCAGTCTCTTTTGCTGATAACTTATCATTTGAGTATTTATATTGTCAGTCAGACCAAGGGTGTTATTTACATTTAGCCGACGAGTAAAAATACATTAAAAGACTTTTTTTTTCAGGTGTCATAGCACTTTCCTGGTTTTCATAGCACTGGTTACAGTTAAAACATGAGCTGATATAGCATAGTGAGTGTTTTAGCTGATCTGACTGCATTGCAGCAAGACAAGACACTGCTACGATGATGTAAGAGTTATTACACTGCCATTACACCGGCTATTATTTAGATTTTTAGAAAGTAGGCTTATTCAAATCCTGTATCTCTGATTCTTAAAAGTGGAACACACAAAGGCACTAATGTCTGCATTTGGTACCTTCTTTATTATGTTGTAACAGTTAAAAGACATTTTATGATTGTGAAAACACATCTGTTGTTATAGTAATTGTTTTTTCACAAACCAGTATGGGGATTGAGTCTTCTCTCCAGCCCTTGTTCCTCCACTTTTGAATGCACTCTGTTTGTGATTGACCACAGTGCACAAGACGAGTCACATCGTGGTGCTGTAGTGCAATATTTTACTTCTCGTTGAATATCTTGCAAACCGCAAGACCTGGAAAGAACCTTTTATTTAAAGAAATTGCCAGTACACAGTCAACCTTACTTTAAAGCAGTTTATTTGATCACGTAGGTGTAAATAAACAACCTACCGTTACCGACATAAGACTATGGCTCCTTCAATATTGGTGTGAATTAAACTAATACAGTAAACTCTGCATTAGCTATCAAATTACACTCAGACGTTCATTTCAAGAGGTGTGCGGTTTGTTAAATTAGGTCTTGCTTTTCAAAATTGCTTATTTGTTTTTACGTGCACTATATTGGTTTTATTTGCAAGCTCGATCCTGTTTGTTCTTGTCCAATATGGTTACTGCTACAAACAAGTTCATCAGCATAATACTAGCCATATCAGCATCTTGTGCCATTAAGTCTGCGGTTACAGCTAAATTTGAACGGCTTGTTGTGTGTCTGTGAGAACCCAGCGTTGTTGTTCCTACAGGGCACTGCTCATAAATGCTTCAACACAACTAATTTAACCCCTAATTTTAAATCATGGCCAAAGTGGAACATTTAAGAGTTTATAGGCCAGTCCCAATAGTGTTAGTTTTACCTGAGGAAGGTGGGGTAACTTTTCCAAACGTTTTCTGAACCGCTGTTAAAAATAAGCCCTGGCAAAATGCAGATGAACATGTGGGCTAATACTCTGTAATTCTTAGGGAATCTGACGTTTCCTGGAGTTTTTTTTTCGTGTGGCTTTGGACAAAGAGGAAAGCACCAGAGTCTCTTGTGGTCAGAAAACCAGGGGACAAGTTCATTATTGCTGTATTAGCCATTCACACAGTTCACATCAGGTTTACCTAGGAATATAGGGATGTCAAACGAGTTATATATTACATTATTATAATTTTAATTAGATCATTTTATAATGCTTTTGTTTCATTATTGATTTTGAAATTTGTCTGAGCCGTTTCTGGAGTTCTGTATGAAATGATTTAAGACTTACTTTCTTCTCTGTTGTAATGCATGTGAAAACCGAAGCTGTTGTAAATGTAACAATCTTTAGCGTATATATGGATATATAAATATTCAGTTTCCTTGATTATTTTCAGAGCAAACTGGACCAGCCAAAGTGGTGAGAGCTGGAAATCCTAAATCCAGGAGAGGAGGAAAGGTATGCAGGTTTTTCTTCTGACTCGGAACACTGTTTACATAAATGTTCAAGATACAGACAGTATTAAAAAAAAATCTTCGCTGTGTCTTTAAGGTCAGTGATTTTGGAGATACAAATAACTGGCCAACTCCTGGAGAGATTGCCACGAAGGAAGTTCAGGTGAGTGTGATCAAGCAAGAGTTACAGTTACATCGTACAATGTGACACTTGTAGACAACTTTAAGCCTAAAGTGTTATGCAGAATAACTGTTTCAATCAGCATTTGCTCAAAGTGTGCTAAAACAGCTGTAAAAAGTGCCGAGAAGGATTGCTCGGTGTGGTGTAGTCTCGTGGTATGGTATGGAGCAGTATAGTTAGGCTGACTGACTACAAATGAACATTTAGCAGACTTCATAAAATAATGATAGATATACCGTGTATTACCAAAGTCACACGAGTTCCAACTATCAGTCGCAAAGAGTGATTAAAATAAAGCCCAAATACAGGGTGTCCTTGATCACTTTAAAATGTTCAGCACCAAAACATGTAAAAATAAAAATAAAAATCTCAAATAAAATAAAATCTCAAATGTTGAAAATAGTTGAGCAGTAACAGACTGCTTTATAATATAGCACAACTTCATGTTGTAGTTACATGAAAAAACCCCCAATGCCAACCTGTCTTTATTAACATGGGTAAACATAGACACTAGATGCTTCCTTTTAACAACATTGATAGATTAAGGTAATATAGCTGAACGAATAAAACTGAATACATATGTCTTAATAATAAATGGTCTCACTTTAAATGAAAACACTTGCCAGCAAAGTTCACTCTTCAGAATTGGCATTTAATTGGTAATAGAATCAGTGCACACATCCTATTCCTAACTCCTCAGCCATTCTTCACTTTCTTTGCATGTGATCTCCTGCTTAGGACATGCATCTCTCCAAATAACAATATTATTGTACAATATTCACTGGTCATGTTGAAATACCGTCTTTCTTCAGCAATTTCAGGTTGCGGTTATAACCGCTCTTGGTCTAGTTATATGCTGCTTTTTAAAATGGTTAGCAGTCTTATTTAGTTGCATTTTGATTCTGATTCCGGAATTAAGCTTTGATTTTTAGTATTTAGTATTTTGATATATGTATTTTTGCAGTTCATTTCCGATTCTTTTCCGCCCCTAAAGCTTGTTTACTGCAGTCCAATTTTGGTGCCGATGTAAAGGGTGCTTATCTGGGGTACATCTCCCTGAGTGCTTTTCGTTTGTTAGATGTCTGCACACAAATACACACAGATGTGTGTACAGATAACCACAAAAAGCAAATGAGATTTCCTGACAAACAGTGCCATGGTAGAGATCGCAAGACTATCTCCCGCTCCAAATGCTACACGATGACACTCTGTGCATACTCGGTTGCAAAAAACCTCTATTTTGCTTTTCTGTGCTGACTTTTCTGCGTCTTCTTCAAACACTCAGGTAACCAAGAAGGTGATGACGAAGAGAGAGTCTAAAGAGCAGAGAGAGAATGAAGAGAGCAAGGAGAACCAGAAGGGACGATCTGACGAAGAGAAGAATGGCGACGACGACACTCAAAAAAATGGACAAAAAAAGAAAGGTGTGTTTGTGATCTTCTGATCACGAACGCAGGGTTTCAGTCACTTAGACTGCACCACTATGGCTCCATTTACTCTTTTTCAGTCTTAGAAAATTCTGTGTTCTGTGTGCCGTCTCCCTGTAATTATCTAGCTCCATCTGCTGTCATCAAAGTTTTACAACATCACAGGAGTTTGTGTGTATGTGCTCCAATGTGGGTGACTGGTGTTTAAGGTTGGGATTTGAGGGACACATGCTGTTCGGCTGCATCCTCTGTTCATAAAAGACAAATAAATGTTGTTTGACAGTTAACAAATGCTTACAGTTACTACATCATTTTGGATAGATTTTTCTGTTATTTAGCATCGTGCATGGTATTAAGCCATGTATATTTGCTTTTGTAATGTTTGAATTTATTGTCTGTGTTATAGGGAATAAGCATAAGTGGGTTCCACTGGTGATTGAGGTGAAGTCGGAGGGTCCTCGAGAGCGTTCGGCCTCCAGGAACAACGCTCGTCAAAGTGAAGCTCCCCGAAATCCCCACAGCAACAGGAATGACCTTAGAGGTACAGCATAAACTGTTTTGTATACAGGCTGGTTTCACACTTGTTCTCAGTGTGAAATGCTTAATTTCACTGCTTATTTGACCAGGGTGTAGATATTCACATGTGAACAGTGCACTTTTTTCGCGTTATGTATTAGGGGTGGGCGGTATATGGAATATATTGGATGTATCTCGGCTTGTTCCACGTGCAATGTAGTAACTTGACTGTATCGTGAATGTCGTCACGTTAATGTTAAACAGACAGAGTGTAGTTCCAGGTTGGGCCTCTCAAAGCAGACAGCTCACTCCCCCACCCATCCAGAAAATGCGCGTTTTGTAGAGGAAGCGGAGGGAAGCGAGCGTGCAGAGAGAGAAGTGAATGTCCACGCGAATTTCCGAGACATTTACAGGCGGATGACGGTTCCAAAGTAAAATAGCACTGGTTCTGTTATTCTGTGCAGAAAAACAGAAATAAATGTGTAAACACGATTTCTTCACGCTGTAAACCGTGCCGTGTGAGAACTCGCGATCACCCGCGAAAAAGCTCCAGTTCAGTCACTTTATTACAGACAAAATACAAATTTTATTAATACAATAAATAACAACAACCAGAGTTCTACTCACAATACAGCTATTTACTTGACGTTTTCGGTGTGTAGTTCCCTCCCAGAAAGAGAGAATATATGGAGATATATATCGGGTATCGCAATATAGCTTAAAAATACTGCGATATTTTTTTTATGCCGTATTGCAAACACCTGTTATGAATAAATGCTGTTTCTTGTCTACATTTGCAGACTGGCACAGCGGGAAATACACACGCGAGTTCAGAGACGATTATGACGAGGTCTCAAGTGTGAAGAGTGAGGGCACGCCCTTCAGAGGAGGTTTCAGGGGTCGTGGCCGTGGGCGAGGACGAGGACGAGGCCGAGGAAGAGGCGGAGGTGGGAACAGAGGTGCGGGGACGATGGGGACATGGAGCACACCTGGATGTGTTACTGGTCTTCCTTGTACTCTACACCAGCGCTATTACTCTTACAGACACACTACTCTTTCAAAAATGACTGATGTAGTAAAATAACATCTCCTTGATTTGAAGCTTGTTGTTATCCAAACAAACCACACAAGTCCGTGCAAATTGCAGCAGTAGAACTTTACACACTGTTACACTTTTGAAAAACTGTATTTTTAGCTAAAAGACTCTGTGAAACTTCCCAGTTGCTGTCATGCAAGGTAATTGTTTGTGCTGTCCCACCAGGTCCTTATGACTATCATTATGGGTACAAAGGCTACGAGGGGAAAGATGGAGCTTACAGCCAGAAGTTCAGCAATACTGTCACTTACTACTACGACAGTGTAAGCAGTGCTGAACTGTACTCTGTGGACCAAGACCTGCTAAAGGAGTACATCAAGAGACAGATGTGAGAAAGGGCTCAATGTTGCAAACACACAACAAACACTGGCAGAGCATGTACCCATTCTGTAGCATGTAGTAATACTCGTTACAAGGGGTTATTTCAGTTAACGTTATAAAAGCATTCATGTGTCATGATATTGTTTGTCTAGTATTACTGGAGTTATACAGTTAAAAACAGAGTGCATGTTACTGAAGCATTTACTGGACACCAAAACATATTCCGCAGGAGCTGAAACAGCGCTTGACTTACTTTTCCGTGTTGTGTTTCAGTGAGTACTACTTTAGTGTGGACAACCTGGAACGGGACTTCTTCCTGCGCAGGAAGATGGATCAAGAGGGCTTCTTACCTGTCGCACTCATTGCTAGTTTCCATCGGGTCCAAGCTCTTACCACAGACATTAACCTCATCTTGGAGGTGTGTTATCTCCGGGTCACTGCCTCTTCACGCCTCAGCTGAGCATACTTTTTTTTTTTTTTTTTTAAAGTTTCAGCTGAAGTGCAAAATCATTTACAAACCCGATGTGGTGCATTTTTGTACTTCTGGAACATGCAAATGTTTCTGCCTTAATGAAACAAAACGGCTACTGTGTGTGTGTGTAATGTATGCGTTCCATTTCAGGCTCTGAAAGACAGCCAGGAGGTTGAGATCATCGACATGAAAATACGCAGAAAGGAGGATCCTTTGAAGTGGCCTCTACCTGGATTCTCAGTTCCAGAACATTCTCAGACAGATTTCTCGCAACTTATTAACTGTCCAGAGTTTGTACCGAGGCAGCCTCTTGATCAACAGCCTGGTAAGTCTGGCCACCGAACAGCGTTTGATGTTCGAACTGTTATATGCGTTTCTTTTGATGCACAAGTGACACTGAGAGATATTTGAACACATGCACGTTCATGAGGAAGCCCCGGTGTCTCATTATTTCTCCCAATGTTTGTTGTGTCTCTCCACAGGTTCCCCGAGAGCTTCCACGCCTGTGCAGCACAAACTGGATGACATGAGTAACTTGAAGTCGATGCCTAAAGGTCTGTCCGCCAGTCTCCCGGACCTGGACTCAGAGTCCTGGATTGAAGTAAAGAAGCGCCCTCGTCCTTCCCTTACCCGACCAAAGGTACACATTAAAAGATTTTTGCAAATCTCCCATATTTTACTACCAATACCAATTTGCCACAGTTTTATGTGCTAGATGGACAAATGTTGCACTTGTTTTTATTTACTCATTTATCTCTTTTATTTGAATAAGAACATCATTATTAGTAAATAATATTAGTTTTAGAGGTATAGCAGTTTTCAAACTGTGATCTGTGCCAACCTGCTACCACCTCGAAAAATGACTACAAATTTACACTACAATGCTTTTTTTTTTCTTGTCCCACCAGGCTTTATTCACTACAATTCCCACTACAATACATTTGGTAAATATTACACATTACATGAGGAGCATTTCTCTTTTTTACGAGTTTCAGTGCACAGTCAGTCAGTCTTAAGCCTGGTTTAACGCTAGAGATGAACCAATTCTACATTTTGTCATAGCCGTGTTTTGGGATGATAGCGAGTACTTATGAAAGTGAGTGATTAACATTGTGAACGCAGCAGAGCACAGCACACAGTGCACCACTACAGAATATGACCTCTGCATTTGACCCCCTCGGTGAAGCAGCAGTGGGCAGCTGAAATGACCAGCTCCTGAGGAGCAGCGCTTGGGGACGGTACCCTCGACACATGAGTACCTCAGTCTGGGATTCGAAACGGCGGCCTTCCGATCACAGAGCGACCTCCTTGAACGTTATGCTACCAAGTGCCCCCGACCATTGCCTTATCTGATTTCTTGTCCGATTGCCAACAAATGTCATATATAAAATCTAGAGGATCATTACACCCCTAACTGTTAATGACCATTTAAAATTAAGCAGAGACTTGAATGCTTTAAATAGCTTGTGTTTGGAACACACTGAATTGAAAATGATCTCAGAAGATTTAAGTAATAAAACCTCCAGCTCTCTAAGTACCCAGTAATGTAATCTTTTTCGACTTCTATCCTTTTACTGTACGTTACCTTTATACGTTGTCCATTGCCTGACTTGTCCTTAAAGCAGAAGGCAGAGGAGTCGCGCCCTGTGCTGCCGACGGGTTCATCACCTCACACTGAACAGGATGAGCCAGAAGAGCTCGACTTCATGTTCGATGAGGAGATGGAGCAGATGGACGGGCGCAGGAACACCTTCACCGACTGGTCGGATGAGGATTCAGACGGCGAAATCGACGACCGCGATGTCAACAAGATCCTCATCGTCACTCAGACGCCGCCTTACCTGCGCAAACACCCGGGCGGAGACCGAACGGGAAACCACGTCTCCCGCTCCAAACTAACCAGCGAGCTTGTGAAGGTCATTAACGATGGCCTGTACTACTACGAGCAGGACCTGTGGCATGATACTTATGAACCAGAGTACGCAACTATTAAGGTGAGTTCGCAGCATTATTGAATCAATGAAATTGGCCAGTTTAATTGTTTGTATTTCAAATTAGGGCTGCAACGATTAGTCAGTGTAATTAATTGCATTGCAAAAATTGTCAACACCTCACATACAGGACCTGCGGGCGGCAGTATTGTCTGCCTTGAATGATCAGGAAGGGGTTATGTTTCTCGGTTCAGTTATTAAACCGTGCAAGCGCTCTATCCAGCTTGTGTCTCTTTATTAACACTACGTTTTTTCCGGCAGAGGAGCCGATTGCACAGTTTATCATGCTTGTAAAGTATTGCTAATAGTTGCCTGAAATTTTTCTGTCTTATTTTAGATCCCATTAAAGGAGTTTTTATTTGCCTATTATCTTTTGATTTAAAAAACCAATTACACTTTAACGTATTAACGTCTCAGTAGTAGTAATAATAATAATAATAATAATTGATTAATTGAAAAGAAATCCAGAGATTAGTTGAATGCCAAAATACTCATTTGTTGCAGACCTATTTAACCCAACTAATTAATGTTTATGTGCCTAAACTCTGATTATGGGGTTCCAGATTTGATCAAATGTATATACTCAGAGGCAGACTACTCACATCACGTAATATTTTATGAATTAAATTTACTTTAGTCATTTCTTTGAGTTGAAATGAAAGTGCCAATGGTCATGTTGTATTTCTTTTTTTTCCCCTCTGACTTTTAACATGGTCACTGAGGGGAAACGTCGACATTAAGCTGTTTATATCAACCTATAGCGCTATTGTCCAGTTACACATCCATTCGGCTGTAATACACAGGTGAGCAATGAGTCATCGTCGTAGCCCAAAGGAGCTTGGCATTCGTCTCTGTGACTAAAGCAAACAGCAGTTTCTTACTCCACAATGACAAAGACAAAAGGCCAGCACCAATGAGTCAGCAACAAATTTATTGATGGGGGCGAAAATATGGCAGCGTACAGGGTGTAGGGCCGAGGGTTAAGCAGGTGTAGCTTCTGTATCAAGACTGATGATGTCGCACGACTGTCTGCATCATTAGCGCCTTACCATTTTTCAGGATCACCTGCTACTGTCCAGATGACTGTCTAGACACCTTCATGGACACCCTTACCGTTTAATCTAGGCAAAACCAAGCCACATCCTGCATGCATTTTTCGTTACTACATTGTGGCTTCATAGTTGGACAGTCTGACTGACCTGTGTGTAGTCAAGACCCAATTTCCAATGAGCCCGTTAGGTGTATTATTCAGCTTACTTTCTGTCACTAGTGTTTTGAAGTGCCAAACAATAACTTAAGACGGCAATGGCACCTTCGCCCCGTTCTAACGTTTTAAAGATATTTGCAGGGATGAAAATCGGAAATAAAAACGAGTAAAATTCACCAGCAACTGGTTTTTCGTAAGTGGTTTTATGATGAGTGTTGCATTTGAAGAAAACTTTTGTTAGAATGTTGAATGACAGTGTTGAGATTTGATTATTGTAAATGAATGTTTAAAGAGCAAAGTAAGCTTTCACTTTATTATTCAAGTACATTGGAAAAACTTTAGTTTGTTGATCATGCTGTTGTAGACCACTACTAATCGGAACTGAGGTCCTTTAAGTGTAAAACAGAGTAGAACCGGAAACGTGGGACGGCTAACATTTACCGGACAGTTTGGATTCACAGGCTGATTGTACTTTTTAAAAAAAGATATCCTGAGCTCACTTACGGCTGTTTAATAAGCGGCTCGGAAATCTTGTTCAGTTAGCAGCTCTGCTTCCTCCAGAATGTCTCACAAAGCTGAGGATGTTTTTGTGAATCATTTGTTACACAGCCTCATAATTTAATAGGCGCTGGAACACTAGTGTGTGTGCAAAGCTTTCTTCTTGGCTTTGTCAGTTGGGCCATTCTAACATATTCTGGGTTCCTTGCTTAGCGAGTGGCCTGTGTCTGTGGGCAGGGCTAGGAGTGGAGAGGCCTGTGACTGGGTTGTTTCTGGACATGGCCGGACACCGCTGTCCTGTGCTGCTGTTGTTTGGTGTGCCTTTGTGCCATTTTGGTGCTGCCAGAGAGCGTGAGGCCTCTCGTAACAGGCATTTATAAATAAATGCCACGTGGGAGTGGGCCAGGGCTAGCGATGGAGCTACAGAGATCAGTGTTAGTAACACTGCGGGCGGTGAGATCTGTTCTCTATCCAAATTCTGTGATGTTGATCAATTTTATTACAGCATAATGTGATATTTGGGTTTTTTTTTTTTGATACATTTATAAAGATTCATTTATCAAGAAAAATGCTTAACCTTTGGACTTTATTGCTGATTAAAAAAGATACAGAATTAATATTGTTGATGCTGATTACAGGAGATTTATTACTAGTGTAATTATAATTAGGGTATGTAGAGTTGTTAGATTTTTGTGACTGTGGAAATATGACATCAGATTAGATGACAAATCCGAATTAGACAATGTTTTTAAATGGTTTATAGTAACGCTGTTTTTAGAAGTTCACAGAATGTATCTAAACACTGGTCAAGAGAGAAACATGCCACTTTTATCCACTTTGTGATTAGTCCGACAAGTTACTGCTGTGAACATTTTCTGACTTTTTACGTGGACAGAGGGCATACAAACATGGTGTGTAGTAAAAAATAAATCAGATCGAGATGTTCAAACAGAAATGACAGTGGGAAGAGTTGAGAAACATGCCATTTTTAAAAAATAGTGTAATGTAGGAATACTTAAGCGTATACAATAGAATATTTGTAAGGGAGGAGTTTCCTAAGCACTTAGATTTGTAACAGAAAAACTGAAATGGCAAAGCAATGTCACATTTAACTTTTGAAAGCCAACAGTGATATAAAGGGTTGTGTTTTTTGTTGCCGTTATCAGTTTTTAGGATTTTTGTAAATTGTGTTTTCAGTCAAATGAAATTATGTTCACCGAATTATGTTGTATAGCAACTTTGTAGGGGATGTATTCCTCCCGCAACAGTCATTTTTCTTCTGGTTTTAATAGTGTAAGTATTGATCAAAAGCAGACTAGTATTATCACTAAAAGCAGATGTATTGTGGGGGAGAACGTTGTTGATTCACTGTAGGGTTGCATTGATTTCATTGTTAAACGCTTAGAAATATGTATTGTACGTTTCCAAGATAACGTCTGTGATCTGTCCCCAAATAGCAAGAGGTGGAGAATTTCAAGAAGGTTCACCTGATCAGCCGGGAGCAGTTTGACTGTCTTACGCCAGAGCCTCCTGTAGATCCCAATCAGGAGGTCCCTCCCGGCCCCCCACGGCCTCAGAACAGTGAGTGACCATTCCTTCCGTACTGGAATGTCTCGCTCATTTTGCCAGTCCTTCTAGTGACATTTTTTTGTGTTTGCCCTTCCACAGTCCCTACCGATGCCTTGGCCAACAAACTCTTTGGTGCTCCGGAACCTTCGACCATAGCACGTTCTCTACCCACCACTGTCCCCGACTCGCCCAACTACCGCAGTGCCCGCACGCCGCGCACCCCACGCACGCCGCACCTCAAGGACCCCACGCAGACGCCGCGCTTCTACCCCGTCGTCAAGGAGGGCCGACCTGTCGATGCCAAGGTGCACTGCAGCACTATACAAACAGGAAACTTATTTGAACCACGATATTGTCAAAATGAAACGGGCAAACTAAATGGCAGTATAAGTGAATTCTGCTCAGTTTGGAGTTCAAGTCAAAGTTCTGTTCTTAGCATTATAATCCGCTGCAGACCAGGACTTAGGCCTGGAATATACTTGCTGTTAACTACGTATATATGTACGTACATACGTACAGCCGCAATCCGTATCCTGCGTTCTTTGCATCGGTTTTTGTGCACGTAAACCAAAATTAATGGAACGTATACGGAGATGCATTACCTGCGTAATTTATTGGGGGCAGTGTTAAGAGACATGTTTGTTTGGAATAACAGATGACGATTTTAAGATACAGGTATTTAGGGCTGGGCGATATGGCATAGAAATAATATCGCAATATTTTCAAGCTATATCGCGATACACAATATATATCTCAATACCTTGAAATTTCCTCTAAATCACTGTATAAATGATAAATTCAGCCCTATATAGCATAAAATAACAATATAATGAATTTAGCCAAAGTTTAACATAATTAATGCTTTTATTTTAAACCAAAGTATAATATAACAAACTTTATACTTTATATTGGGGACAGACAAGTGGGCAAGGGGAGCCATTGATTGCGTGCTTATTAAACGTGTAAGACCTAACTATTAAATTATAAGGTCGATAAACTATAACTTGCGTTTAACCTACCTGCCGCTGTTCCTCTTCCTCCCTCATCTTTGGTTTTTCTGTAGTGTGCAGTCAATCACAAAACCAGGAGCCATCGGCCAATAGGATTCGCAGGCAGAAACTGCCAAAAACCCTGCCCCCAAACTGCCAAAACCCGCCCCTTTCAAACCGCGCGCGCAGAAATTTCACTCGAGCAAAAGACTCGGTAATCTACTTTGCGCGCGAGGGAGGAAAAATACAGTTTGTGCGCAATATTATCACAACCGCGCACTCGATTCTTAATTTTGTGCTGTGGAGTTTCACATTTTGCGCTCGCAACTTTGAAATTTACGCCCGCGAATTTTTTGCGGCAGGCCATTTTGCGCGTTCTAGTTTTGGCATTGATGTGACGCCGTACGCAGGAGAGCGAGCAGAGAAGCGAAACACGAAAGCGGTACAAAACGCGCATGCGCTAGGAGAGTTTTCTGGATGGGCGGGGGAGCGAGCTGTCTGCTTTGACGGGGCAGAAAAGCAAAACTCGAAAGTGACGTCTGTTAATCAATAACGTTAGGATTTATACTCGAAGGTCACGATATAGTAATTTACTACATCGCACGTGGAACAAGCCGAGACACATCGAGTATATTCGATATATCGCCCACCCCTACAGGTATTCATTCATTTATTAGGTTTGCGGCCTCGACACTGACTCCTGGTGGTAAGGAGTACACACTACAAATTACGACGCACAGTCCGGACGCAAGTATATCAGTTCACGTAGTTATTTGAACAGATAAAATTGAAAATCTGACTGGACAATAACTTACTGAAGCCCGATTTTCACCTTTTCAGTATGTTAACACTCTAAAAGAACTGAGATCTGTGTCTGTAGGAAACCAGACTCTGACTCGCTGTGACTTTTAAGACCGTGTTGGGAATAGGCATGGGCTGGTATGAAATTCTCACCATAAGTAAACATATCACAGTACTGCTAACCCTACTTTAAAGGTCCCATGTTATACATTCTTAAAATAGGTTATATTTTTGAAAAATTCACTTTTTCTGTTCTTTGGACATCCATTTGGGTCTGTACTGCGTCTACACACACTGTAAGTTTGATAAAAATGGTCAATTCTGTTAGCATTAACTTATGAACGTCAAAAATCGCGTGCTTAAACGAGCCATTTCTACGTCGCATTAGGGGACATTTGAATAACCCCGACCTCCTGTCTGAGAAGCTCCGCCCACCAGGTAGAACTGCTAGCGCTTCCTGCTCCGCCATGTTTTCTCACAAGCGCTAGCCTAGGAATCGCAATGAAGACGTTTACTGGCGGAGTGTTGTGTTGAACATGTATGGATGGATGGTTCTGTTAGCAGCAGTCATGTCGATTATTTTCACGTGAGGTAAACACTCGCCGCGCTGTATACACCTCAGTTCCGGAGTGGGCCGTGGGCAGCAGCGGCTCATTTGCATTTAGGAATAGTAATGAGAAACAGCCTGTTCTAAAAGGGACTGACAGAGAGAGGTAAAAAGCAGGTGAAAATGTCTAATCTGAGAGCTATTTTCAGTAAACTGCATGTTTAGTGGAGTTCATAGACCTATTTTAACCTGTTCAAAAAATGGGACCTTTAACACACGACGCTAAACGTTTATTACAGAGAAAAAGTGAACGTTTTCCGCATCTGCATTATTTTACGCTGGGAAAAAAAATGTGCCGGCTTGCCCTCACGTGAAACGCCATAGACTTTAGTGACTGAACGGTGCTAATAGTGCAAATTGTTGAGGTTGTGTGCACGTGGTGAAGTTGTCGGCGACGCACAAGCAGCCGTTAGGATTCTTTATGTGACTGTGTGAAAATTTAGTTCGCAGTTTATAATAAATGTTATGGGCAATGAATGGTAAGTTAAAAACTAAGCTTGGGAGCCAGCCTTTAATATTTATTCCACCAGTGCTAGACGCTCCAACTATAGTAGCAGGCTGCAAAAGTTTAATTTGAGTCTTAACATTCTGCCCAAGAATATGTCATTAAGAACAGTCAAACGATCAAAAATATCTCCTGACATTAATTGTAATGTGAACAGCCTCGCGTCAGCATAACCTTTAGTTTGCAGAAACCAAAAGTGGCCTACAGACTCAGCAAACATTTTGTTTTCTTATTCACTTATTCACTTTGTTTTTCAAGCCCTGAACTGCTGATGCCTGCAGCGCACTTATGAGAAGAATATATTTGCTGCCCCTGTACAGTAACAGTGCAGAACAGTTTGAAAAGGGGAATATTAAACAAGACAAATCTCTCCGAGGATGGGCGCTTCTTAAAAATAGCTGTCCAGCAATCGCCAACCAACCTGTAGGAGCTTGAATAAATCTGCAATAAGCAATAAGCTTGAATAAATCTGCAAAGGCAAAAAATCTCCATTTGTGAGACGTGATTGTAGGTCCAGATGCTCCTGTTCAGACATCAGGATCAGTTTGCATCAGGGCAGTTTTAGGACCTTATACAGGACAATTTAGGAGATATCTGGTGGTGTGTTTAAAGTTTGAGATCGTTGTAGATCGTATTGTTCAGTCCGCCGCATTTAAATTGGCATCGTTTTTAGTGTTTGATTCCCTGTAAATGCGAGTTACACAGAAGAAGCTTCGTACGAGTACAACCCCATCTCTCTGTCCGTCTTTGTCGTCTCTTATTGCCATTTGCTTCATCTCTGTATCTGCTTTTATGCCAGACCCCACGGAAAAGAAAGACGAGGCATAGCTCCAACCCGCCAATGGAGTGCCATGTGGGCTGGGTGATGGACTCCAGAGAACACCGTTCCCGGACTGCATCCGTCAGGTGCGCACCACAGCATCCGTCTACCCTCATTCCCTCACACACAGAAAACCTCTCAAAACCTCTCCCACTGTATCCACCACTGTTGTTGATTTTCTTGTCGTATAAAGTTGACATAAGCTGTACAAACTTGTATGTGAAACACCATGTTAGTATTGAACGCGAGAAGGGCATCCGGTGTAAAACCTTTTCCCGTTTAAAGTGAGGACGACATGGCAGTCGATCAGCTGTGGCGACCGCTAACAGGAGAAGACCGTTTAAACGCAAGCTAACGTTGTAGCACGTAAATACCTTTAATTAAAACTGGCATTTCGAACCTCTAGTTGATGAAATCGTGTCCATGAAGGTTATTACAATTATTTATTAAGTTCTGTTACCAAGAGGAATTTATGTAATACTTCACCCATTGTGTGTTCACATACTGTACTCTTAAAAACGCTATCACAGGAGTTGTTGCGCACCTTTGCCGTGTCTGTGTATTTCCTCCATTTATTTCGAAATCACAATGATGCAAAAGTATCCAGGCTGTAATAGTTGAGCATATTTACAGTACAATTCTTGTCAGTGAACTATTATGCCAAAAAAAAGTAATTGAGGTAAAATGTTAATGTAATCAAGATTATTTTGTTCATCGATTAATCTGCCGATTATTTCTCTGATTAATCGATTATTATTTCATTTACAGCGTTTTTTATAGACCAAACTGTTTCTATTTTACTAAATTGATTTTTTTACTCTCTAACATTATAAAATGGAAAAAATATGTTTTCTGAATAATTGAAAATGAAGACCTATTGAAGTTTTGGCCCCTTTTAGCCAATTTGGACTCATTTTGGCCTGTCACTCGTTTTTGACTCGTATCTGGGAGAGAAGTACATTTTTGCGCAAGATGGCGTTCCGCATGAGAGTCGCGTCACAATAACGCGGTGGACACGCGCCGGAATAATGCACTGAGAATATCCAGTAAATGGCTGTATTGTGAGTAGAACGCTGGTTGTTTTTGTTCATCAGCTAAACATGAGTTTTGTCTGTAACAAATGGGCCGATTTGACTGGAATGTTTCAGTGCGTGTTGGACTTCCCTACGAGAGTCGTACGCGCTAACAAACGGCGCCTGTGTTTACACCGCGAAAAATGTCATTCGTGCGTTTCTACGCGATTACTTCAGTTTTTGTGACGGCGAGGCACGGCACTGGTTCTCGTCTTTTATGGCGGTCGGCATCCAGCTTAATGGTGCTTCACTGGCACCGCGGCTTTGGTTAGCTTACTGCCCCCACATTAGGGGGTAGCCACTGAACGGATGTGTATAATGAGGTAGACCCAACTAATCAATTATTAAATTAGTTGCCAACTATCTTATTAATGGAATTTAATCGATTAGTTGTTGCAGCCCTAATCATGATACACACCTAATCTACATCACGCCTTCTAAACCTAAAATGTGACTTGTATTGGTTCTTCTTTTTGTCATTTTAAACTTGGTTTTCCAAGCACACACGTAATAATACAAAATGACACTGATCAAACAGTCCAACGCGATAGTCGGCACTTTACTATGATACTATACTATGAAGAATCAAAAAAAAAAAAATTCCAGTTAAATTCTGTGTTGAATTACTAAAATAATTCAGTACTGTATTTCTAACTTGATACTCTTGCTCTTCTCACCAGTTCCAACGCCAGTCCGTCAGAAGGCACCACAGCGTTAGGGAACTACGGCTGTACGCCCCAGTCCCTGCCCAAGTTCCAGCACCCGTCTCACGAGCTGCTAAAGGAGAACGGTTTCACTCAGCACGTTTACCACAAGTACCGCCGACGCTGTCTCAACGGTGAGTTGTGATTCCTGCCGCTCTAGGCACTGACGTAGTCTTTTTTTTTTTCCTCAACCAAGCCGATGCTAAAGCTGCCCCTTTCTGTTGCTCTCCTTCAGAACGTAAACGCCTGGGCATTGGTCAGTCTCAGGAAATGAACACGCTCTTCAGGTTCTGGTCCTTTTTCTTGCGAGATCACTTCAACAGGAAGATGTACGAGGAATTCAGACAGCTGGGTGTCGAGGATGGGAAAGAAGGCTACAGGTATAAGAGTGCATTACAGAGAGTGAGAGAGTGAGTGAGTGAGTGAGTGTCCGTCCACACCATTTCAGAGACTTTTAATTGGAGATGGAAGCGGCTGACTTCGTTCTGAAGAGAAACAGCACTGCTTGTTATTCTGGGCACAAAAACAGAAGTAAATGTGACCCTGCCTGTGATAACCCGACTAAAGCTGCAATTTCAATTTCGAAAACATTTTTACAACACTGATGCACCGTCAAAGTGAAATTCTCCTGACTATGTGTCATACACCAAACTAAAGCTTACAGTCTCCCACTCCCAGTGAGGTATGACACACATTTATGGGAAAGTTCTGATACTTTTGGGAAAGGCTGGTTAGCTTGACGAAACATTAATCCAACAAGGACAATGCGCTGATTCTGAAGTGTATGCAGTATCACGAAGCACTCTTATATAATATAAAAGCGCATCTGCCTCTTCTTGATCTTGGGTGATTGCGGCAGATGCGCTTTTATCGCGACTCACGTTTCAACGCCATCACTCACGAAAACACTCTAGTTTGGTCAAATCTTCCCCTTTATTACAGACAAAACTCATTTTAGCTGATCACAACCACCACCTGATCACAACCACCACCAGATCACAACTCACAATATGACTGTTTACTGTGTCTATACCTGACGTGTCAATCGCATTGTTGAGTCACGCACAGGGGATTGTGGGAAATGTAGTTCTCTCCAAGAAAGAGAAAATATATATATATATATATATTGAATCGGTTTAATACCGTATCGTGATTTACACCCCTACCCCAGGTACGGACTGGAGTGCCTCTTCAGGTATTTCAGCTATGGTCTTGAGAGGAAGTTCCGGCCAGACATCTTTAAGGATTTTCAGGAGGAAACCATGAGGGATTATGAAGCAGGTAGGAGAAACCTTTCTGATTTCTTCACCACTCTCTGCAGACCCCTTACACTACTTTTGGGGATTGATTCTGTGGTGTTTCCTGTTGAGCCGCTCAAGCATGTCGGAACTCACTGCTGACACTGTCAGAAAGATGAGGCAGTATAGGTCAGTCATCGCTGTTGCGTTCTTTTTCTGACAGGTCAGCTGTATGGACTCGAGAAGTTTTGGGCATTTCTCAAGTATTCGAAAGCGAAGAACTTGGAGATTGACCCTAAGCTACAGGAATACCTAAACAAATTCAAGCGTCTAGAGGACTTCAGAGTGGATGTAAGTGCACCGTTTTTGTTTCATATGAGAGCTGATGTAAATGATGATTTCTTCTGGTTCGGTTTATTGAAAATAAATCGTAACTGACATTCAGAACCTCTTGATTGTCCTAATCTCAGCCACAACGGTTAATGTTGTCCGCTCCCAGTTATTGTCCTCTTAAATACATATTACTGCATGTGTTGTCACCTGACTCCTCCCCGTCCAGTCTGCGATTACAAATCCATTTCTTTCAGTTATTTTAAAATTACAAAGATGCAGTCTTTCATCAGAAAACAATCAGTTTTAACAGTTGAGCATATCTACAGTGAGGGCAAAACAACAAACACAAAAGCCCCCAAACAAAAGAATTGTTCATTAATTGGAATCGAGGTAAAACAGTTGATATCGATTCGAGGTCATATCAGTCAGCCCCACGTTGATTATCGTCGGTTAATCTGAAAATGTAACTGACCGTTCTGTAACTTCCAGCCCCCCATGGAGGAAGGAGCCCGTAAAAGACATTCGTCCAGTGGAGACGGTCGCCGTCGGCAGCAGCAGTCCGGGTGGCCCTCGTGCCAGGCCGCCTCTGGCCTCGCCCCTGCCCTTGGAGCCCAGCCAGCGCTCGCCAGAGATGATGCCAAACCTGCCAGCCAGCGATCAGCTGCTCACGACAACAAACCGCCAAAGTAACTCGTCACTAACTGGTCAGCGTGCCCACTACCCGCCCCCTCCTTCTTTTGCACCACTGGGTCCAACTGCTACCACAAGCATGACATGTCAGTTCTGACCAATCGCTTGTGAATGGAGAAATCTGTGCTCTTCCTTTAATACTAGAGAAAATATCGAGTCTTTCTTTTTTTTTTTTTTACCCTTTTACACCCACAAAAGCCCAGTTTGTTTTGACTGATCCAGAGACTACTGAAGGGATAGGAGTTTCTTCTACTCTTTATCTTTTTATTATTATTATTATTATAATTATTATTTGCTTTTTCTTTTATTTCTCACAAACCATGGCCTTGGTCGGGTCGCACGTTTAATTGCTGGTCTTTCGGGAAACGGGCCATTTCTGCATTACCCCTTACAATTCGATGAAAATGTGAAATGCCTGTCTGATTTAGCAAGTTTTTTTCTTTTTCAGTGCTTTGGGCACTTCTTCTTTTCTGACATTTGCTTTTGACTAGATTATAGTTTTTAAAAAAGAGACTCAAAATAACAGAAATAGGTGGAAGCTCTAATTGCGGGAACGTGTAACGCAGATCTGTTTTTGGACTGTACTTTATTCCTCAGTTTGAGCAAAGGTCATTGAAAGTTGCCTTATTGTAATTATTTTTTTTTCTCTCTCTCTGCTTAACTTGTGCCAGCCACCTTAATGTCGATTGTATAGCATTTGAACCTGCAATTATGCAACCTCTATCAGTCACACGCCAGTGGCAACACGACGCTCTTCACTGAACTCCTACCGGTCCTGCCACGCAGGGTTTCACCTCCGCGTCTTCCAGATGTCACGTCTGTTACGGATGTTAAACCTGTGTGTTTGTGCTGTAGCATTCTGCCTGGAAAGCTGGGCACGCTTCATTCATCTTTCCAACGCTTCAAGGACTGGAATCATTTAATCCCGATTACTTGAAGAGTGAGAACAGAGGAAATGACTAAATAATGTTGTCTAACCGTGCAGTAAGACGTGGTGTGATGTAGAACATGGTGCAGTGTTTGTGTGAGCAGGACATCATCAGGAGCTGACAGGAGAACTCGTCATCCCCGCCCCCTCCTCTTCCTCTCGCTCTCATTCTCTCTGTGAGAGCTGCATCTGCCCTGATGCAGAAGCGATGTTACCTCCAGTCAAATATGCATAATCTCAAGACATTGGAGCAGCTGTCTACTGCTTTTGCAAATGTGAATTCCAGAGAAAAGATGAATTTCATTTACGGAGAAAAGAACATATGATGTACTCGCCTTACATGTGTAACATTTGTTTACTGTACCCGATGAACTTTTTAACACGTTAATTTTATTTGCTGTGCAGTAGCTAAGAAAGTGGTTGCTTCTCCATCACATACATACGAAACCTCTCAGTGGATTTAGAAAGTGACCACCGATCTAGTTCAAGCAAAGGGAAGATTAATTATAGGTTTCTAATATTACATGAAGACACCTTTCCGTTATATCGGAGAAATGAGCTCGAGTTGGAGAGATGAGCTGAATTTTGTTGGGCCACAAAAAGCTGATTTGGGGAAAACAGATTTTTTTTTTAAACTACTTTTGAGATTTTGATTCTGGGAAATTGGCATTTAAATGTAATGAGAGAGAGAGCGAGAGCGAGAGAGAGTCAAACACTCCCCCAGCTGAGACCTTAAAAGGGCGTACTTTACAGAAAACACAGAAAACAGAGCCAGACAGTTGGTCGAACTACTTTGTGCTGAACCAGTGCGGTAGTCATCCTCTGTACGTCATGGCGGACCATAGAGGTGCAGTTTACTCTTATTCCTGGCTGCTGATTGCTTTGGGGAGGTGCTTGCTGTTGGTGTGGCTAAAATCTGGTGAAAGCAAAAAGACCAGGGCTGATTTTTCATAAAGCCATAGATATGAACAGGCTGTGTAAAGCTGTTAAAACATGTTAATATTTTACTACCATTACTACTTATGGGCTCCTGAAACAACAACAAAAAAAAGCATAAAGTGGAAAATGTAAAATACTTGAACAAACTTGTATCATAACATTTAATATTCATGATAAATGCTTTGTAGGATGGTGTGATTCGCTGTTAGTGTCATTTGTAATTTGTAGTAATTCTGCTTTTCCTTAATGAATAAAAATATATAAAATGACCAAAAAAACCCTAAACAACCGTAGCACCGTCTTTTTGTGTTGCCTTCTTTGCGGAACCCATCCGTTTGTGACGTCTGCTAAATGAAAATAAAGTTTGTTAAATGTGAAGTTAAATTGCCATATTGCTCAACGTTTAAAAGCTGTCAGGCTGTTGTTTTACTTAGTCACTTTGACAACGTAGTCATTATGTTACTGAGAAAAGAGGGCAAGAAAAGGTGCTACTTTTCTAGTCATTGTTAAGGGCTAGCTCCTGAACGACCGCACGGGCAAACTGAGTTAAAATGCGTAGGGACTGAAGAAATATTTAGAAATATCTTGATGTTATTTACTGAGGGTAAGCATAAAAAGAATACGTTACAATACTCATGATAAATGCATGCAATACATTGAAGACAATGTAAAATGTAATTTGATGACTGATTCTTTTAAGATATTTTACAGCAGTATAACTCTCACAACATATAGAATTCGGGTGTTTGTCATGTGTGAACCGAACAGAATTATCACAGAACAGAACACGGAAATCAGAATTCCTCATTCTTCTTAATGAAAATGAGTGATTATGTGTCATTGTAAACAAGCCACAGCACAGTGCACCACACGAATTGTGATCTCTGCATTTGCCCCAACCGTGAAGGAGCAGTGGGCAGTTGACGCCAGGTGGTACTGTAAGCTTTCAAAACATGGATCTTTACACAGGTGTGACCAGTTCCACTTCTGGAGGGACGGTATCCTGGAGGTTTTCAATCATAGTTCAGAACACTGACACCTTGTTTCAGGTACTAGTCTACCAGACTTGACTCACCGGATATGATAGAAATCATCCAAGATAACGGCCCTCTAGAACTGGAACTGGACAAACCTGCTTCGAAACATGGCATCCCCTTGTGTTTTGTTAAACTGTTTTTAAACTATTTTTGTTGTCATTGCGTTTAACGGCACACTTTAGAGAATAACATGTTAAGAGGAAGTGTTGAGTTCTAGTTCTGCAATTGTATTTATGTAAATATAATGTTGGAGTAGTATGTATATGTCTGCAGTTCTTTGCAGAGTTGGAATGTTGGTCATGAAGCCAAGCTGCTGTTTGCATGACGTGAAGTTTTAGGATATCACCACTTTATTCACCCAGTATACACTTGCTGACTTACTGACCAGGTGAGACTTTCTGCTGTTCTGTACATTGGGGTTTTATCTTTATTAATAGAACTCTTTAGATGCATTTCCACTAAATCACTGCATTGTTAGAGGTGACACCATATATTGTTTTAATGTCAGTTTGTCCATGTTTTTACATTTTGTGCATTACGTCCTTATCGAAAAGGTTGCATTGCAATTTTTGGTCCAGAGTCTGTGAAGCTGAGAAGATAAACCTGAATAAGTTTACCTCCTAACATCTCGGTTCCCTTGGTCTACCAGGAAAGGTATAGAAATCTGGTGGCGAAGTTAAAAATCATACTATGTACACCAAATAAAACATGTAAACATTCAGATTACCCCTATGGAGGACTAAGAGTGCCAAAATTAAATACAATAAATACATTATTAATTAATTAGTTAATTGATTAATTATTTAAAAAGCATGTGTCCAATGTGTAGACCAGCATTGATCCCACCCACTGATTTTGATGGGCCATACTGACATGCATATATGCATTTTAGAACATCATTACAAAGTCATTAATTAAAAACTGCATTAGAGAACTACATTACATTACAATTACAATTATTTCTATAGTTACTGAACAATTCACTAAGTTTAACTTCACTCATTTCTGAAACTGTTTCAGTAGGTGGAAGAGTTTTGAACGAGTTCGGGCACGCATGGGACTTCGGAAGGAAATTGCCACACAGGCGAGGGAAGGGATTTCAGACCCACTGTGACTGCGTAAGGACTGAGTCTTTATTATGAGCAAGAACTACATTTAAACTAATCGGACATGTTAGCTAATAAACAAAGTAGTTCAGCGTTGTAGCAAGAACAACATTTTTTTATTGATGGTCCGGCAAAATGACAAACTGAGATACCTTTCTTGTAATCATCAAACGTCTCATCGTTATACACGGAGAGCCCGTACTGTGTTCTCTTTTTCTGCCATAGTAATCGTGCCACCGGCAACTTGGGCTGTGTTATAATTACGATTTTAATAACTTTGTATATCGTCAACCTGTTTCTCATTGTAAATTATTCAGCACATTCATGACTATCAATCATTGGCTTCAATGGGCCTGTAGCGCTCCCCATAGGCCGATCGGTCCGCCATTCGTTCCCTTGTCGAGGTTTTTTTTTTTTAATTAATGCTGTAGGGAACATACAGAACAAAAAAACAATGCCAGGGGTGAGTACAATTGAGAATACAAATACAGGTTACAAAATCAGAAAAATATTATGAGAATGACACACTGAGACAGTTTTAAGGGCTTTGGAGTTGCTGGATGTAAGAAGAGTGTCCAGGTAGGATTTAATGTCCATACAGAAGACAGGAAAGTAGGGCTTAGCACTTTGACACTTACATTTGTGTAAAAAAAAAAATTGCAAGAAAAATAAATGTTTGTCAAATAATATTGGTCTTTGTCTTCTTTAGAAAAGCTATGAAAACCTAATAAAACATCTCTATATGACAAAGCAAAACTTTGTGAGGAAAAAGAGTGTACAAAAATACAAAAATCCTTCCAGAAAAAGCTGGTATATGTACATTCCCAAAAGAGATGAGACATAGATTCATCTTCAGCCCCACAAAATGAGCATAAAGAATCAACGTCTGGAAACATTTTTTTCAAATAAAGCTTAATGGGGTAAAAAAGATGAAGTAATTTATAAGAAACCTCCTTTACCTTATTAGTTATTAAGTACTTAGATGACAGAGTCCACACTTTTTTCCATGGAATGTTTTCGTATAGACCATTCCAGTAGGGCATAATATATGGAAGAGAAGTGATCTCATCTTGAAACAGTTGTCTTATTCTTTTGTTCCGACCGGATGGGGTAGATAAAAAGCAAATTTTTCCAATCACTGTATCAAAAGGATGAATCATTGATAAAGAAAACCGGAGTCTTGCAGAGTCCTTAAGGAGAGTTATGGCCCCAATAGGAATGGCGTCCATTACAATGGCAAATTCTCGAGGAGTTACAGGAATATCATATTTATCCAGAAACTCTGAATAAGAATATAAGTAACCATCAGAATTTAACAACTGAGAAACTAAAATAATATTATTATTGACCCAATTTGGGAAAAATAGAGATTTATTTTTATAAAGAATATCACCATTATTCCAAATAAAATAACTGTGAGGACTAAAGTTATCGTTCCCTTGTCGAGTGTGGGGGGCTGCGAGTGCGAGTATGACGTGCCCGAATTCCCGCGTGAGACGCGTTGGAGGCGTGGCAACGTGTCTGACGCGGCATCACACGTCGGAATCACGTGATAGTTCCGGCACGCCGGAGCTCCACAGTCTGGTCGGAGTGACGCAAACCTCGAAGCTTAGCTATCAAACGTTCTGTTAGTAATCATCAGGTAGAATAGTCCGAATAAAATGACGGATCAGTCATCGCTCCTACTGAGAAAACAGCTGGCAGGTAACATATAAATTTTAATGTTTAAATGTGAATTATATACTTTTGTTGTGGGCTGTCTAGCAGGGTTAGCATTTAGCCGTAGTCAAGCCAGATTAGGCATTTGCCCACAAAAACGCTTTGAACTGCTCTAATCTTCCGGATAAACTAATTCTGCTCGTCCGGCGGATGTGTTCGGTCCGGCCTTTAACCGGCTCTGGCGCCCGGGAGATAGCTGGAAGTAACTTTTGTTTAAATGAAAAACAACAAAATAGCGACCATGTCAACAAATAGACTTGCATAGTTGGAAGCTAACGGGCTTAGCTAGGCTAAAAGCTAAATGGGTCATCAAGCTTACGGAGTGGGGCTTAAAGGCACAGTTTTAAAATTAATCAAAGCTACAGCTATGGGAACTTAGCATAAATATAATTATCACGTCACATAATGGCGTTTTGAAGTAAATAACGTAACAGTGACTTGTTATAATAGGAGGCTAAAATGTTTAGTTTTGGCAGTTTTATAGATTTGTTGGTGACGTGCGATTTGGGGCGTGGTTTAATGCCCACGTGGTACCACGTGGAAATGATGGGCAATATTTTTTAATGCCAGACCTAAACCCGTTTATTCCAAGCCAGCCTAGACCCCTGGATCACTACAGATGTTCCTGGGGAAAAAAAAGTTTATGAAATCTGCCCAGTTCTTGCGCAATACTTGGCAAGGTCTCCAAAACCGGCCACATGTAATGTTTTCTTGGTTGTTTTTCAACTTTTTTTTTTTTTTTAAATTACAGAGCTTAACAAAAACCCAGTTGAGGGCTTTTCGGCTGGACTAATCGACGATGATGATATTTACCAGTGGGAGGTGGTTGTTATTGGGCCACCAGACACTTTGTTGTAAGACTTTCTTAATGCTTTTTTTCTTTTGATTAATGAAATAAAATTGTACTTCATTTAATTGCGTCTATAATTTTACAGTGAGGGAGGATTCTTTAAAGCAAACCTTACCTTTCCTCATGACTACCCACTGCGACCTCCAAAGATGAAATTTATTACAGAAATTTGGCACCCCAATGGTAGGTGTAAATGAAGATTCTTGCTGTTTGCCCAAACCAGAATTCATGATGAGATGAGAAGTCTTTACCATTGTGTTTAAATCATTCAACACTTGTAGATGTTTTGACCAACAATAAGAATTTTGATTCATTACATTACCCAGTGATTTTTATTGAATTTTGTCTTCAGTCTTTCATATCTGCCTGCAGTGTCATTGCAAATGCTCAGAAATATAGTAAATATCATATTCATCCGTCCACAAAAGTCTGAATAGAGAAAGTAGGTTCAGGCCAGTTTTGTGGTGTTCTATTAATCTGTTTTGAATAAATGTCTTGATTTAATTTTTGACGTTGACATAAAGTGTCAGTAACACTTTCTCACAACTGCAGTTGCAAAGAATGGAGACGTGTGTATCTCCATCCTGCACGAACCCGGAGAGGACAAGTTTGGTTATGAGAAACCCGAGGAGCGCTGGCTGCCAATCCATACTGTTGAGACAATCATGATCAGCGTCATTTCCATGCTGGCTGACCCAAATGGAGACTCGCCCGCCAATGTGGATGCGGCTGTATGTTCTGATCCTATGCATCTTTATTTTGACTCTTAAATACATATACACGTTTATATATGGGAATGGTGTATGAGGTGGTGGCGGCGGCGGTCTGGTGGTAGGATATTCAGCAGTAGACCAAGAATTGGTGGGATTAAGTCTGGCTCTATCCTACCTCCAGCTAGCCCCTGAGCTATAGCTATAACCCTTAGTTGTTCCACCTAGATTGTCCCGATTATAAGGACGTCTGAGTTGCTCTGGGTAACTCTGTCTGCTAAATAAGTGTAAGGGAATGCTCATTACAAACTTCAATATTTGTTGTGCAGAAAGAGTGGAGGGAGGATCCCAATGGCGAATTCAAGAAGAAGGTCGCTCGTTGTGTGAGGAAAAGCCAGGAAATGGCATTTGACTAGAACCTACCGTTGCTAAAACGCTCACTGAAAGGGTAATGTGGTATTACTGTACTTTAAACTCTGAACAAGAATGCCAGTGAGTCAGGTCAGATCTGTTTGTCTCTAATAAAATTGAAAACTTTACATGTGACTTCACATTTAAAAAACGAAATTTTTCATCTTTGTAACAACTATTTTTCACTTCTCCACAGATTTTAATGAATCACAGAGGAGGTCTGCCAGTCACTCTGCAATTAGCTGTTGCCCCAGATTTTTGCAAATAGGGAGATGGAAGCAAATCCAGCCATTTGGAACAATAGGAATATTGAATGAATGAGAGTAGTGTTTAGTTTTGAATACTTTGTCTGCCGTCTGTCTGGCTGTGTGATGCGTGTCTGTGTGTTTGTGAGAGAGAGAGAAAGAAAGAGACTTATTTATTGTTTGAAGTGTAATGCATGGCCTTTTGGTTTTTTGACTCATGCTTTTTAACCTGCCTCTGAGCCATCAACGTTGAACAAAGCCTCTTATGCAACTCAGTTTTCTGTGCATTTGTGGAAACAGGGGTTGACAATAAAATGCTGATTTCCTCACCATCACCAACTATACATCCCTCCTCCCTGGGGGAAAATCGTCCCACAAAAAGTCTCACCAAGGAGTCGTGTGCTCTCTGCTGCCTTAATTTGTTTTCCTCTGTAGAAGGAAATGTAATTCAGTGATGTCAGGATGTTTCGAGGATAAGTCCTCATTGTTCGGGAAAACCAAAAAGTTAGATATTTGCATGAGACAGAATATTTTTTGTATAAAATGTAAGCTCAAAAACAAGTATTTTTTGCGTATGTAAATGATGTACCATAGTAGTCTCAGTCTAAATATGTTGCTGTTGATTTTCACCCTCTAACCTGTTGAATTAATATGTGGCTGTGGTCAGTTTTTGTTTTGAGGCTCATTAACAGTTGCGCTCTAGGATTAGCATATTGACCATTCAAACTAATTTAGCCACAGCCTCCTGATTTTTTAAAAACCCCTCCCTAGCCCAAGATGCCTCATCTTACTGCTCATTAAAAGTGTCTGCGTATCTGCCAGGTTGTCTTGTGTTCCTATCAGCCCATTACATGTGAAAAAGTTTGTGAATGATCTTGAAGTGCATAATGTACAATGTATTGTTTGCATTGTGAAAAACATCTGGTTTGCCCCTAAAAATGGGGGGGTTTCATGCTAAACCACACAGAACACATCAGAAGCAATAAAGGTCTGTGTAAATTTGTTGAACCATTTAGTAACTTGGTTAACAATTAAAATTATATGGTAGGCTATTTGTAAAAGTTGCACTTGATCGTTTGTTCATCAGCTCATGATAAATTTTAGATGAATGCGCAGTCACAAAAACATCTGTCTGCAAACAGCCAAACTTCCTTTAATTAAATTTTTTACAACTAGCAAAATACTATGTATGTATATGTACAAGCAAAACAATTGGTGTAACTATTGACTTTAATCGGGTGGATAATATTTTTCAGCTGATAAGGTTTCTGATGTAGCGCAAATACCAAAAATATGAGACGCACCGCTGATCAGTCCAAATGTATTAAAAATCCTGCCTGTGCAGCAAGTGTGGATGTAATGTGTATCTACGCATTAATTAAATAAAACATTTTTAATCCTTTAATATTTTATTTGAATATTTCCTGTTTAACAGACACGTAGATGTGAAAGAAAATCAGATTTGAAAATTTGCAGTATAAAATTAAATCCTGACTCTGCCGTCCATCAGAGGCAAACAAAAACACAAAAACAACTGAAAAAGAATCCCACCAACATGCCACATAAGTAGCAAAATCCAGCTGCTGCTCATTGCCCGGGAGCTGACAGACTCTTGTTCATGAACTGTTTCTTTACAAAGCAGACCCACCACTGTGAAGGAAGGCACATTGAATAGATTAGCATTCAAGTCTATTTATTACCAAGACAATGCCCTTTACGTTGCACACTACTTTGTTATAACCATGGGATTAATGCCCTTTTCATGCATCAATAACCAGAGATGTTCACAAGTCATTTTTTCCAAGTCTCAAGTCTTTTGTCCCAAGTCAAGTCTCCAGTCTCTACTAACTGAAATGAGCTTCACTCATCAGATGCATGTCATCTTGTCTAGATAACACTGCATTGCTGTATGTTATGAACGGAAACCATGCACTGTACTGTCATCTGTTATTCTACAGTTCTTAGACAGTGAGTTTTCAATGTGTATCTGCCCCCTGCTGATTTTTTATTTTCACCGGATATGCATTCATCTTAAATATGCCTATGAGTTTGATTGACGGAAATCGGTATCAGCAAGAGTCCAATGGACGGAAACAGTCGTAGCAACAGAGAATTTAAATCCCTGTGAACATAAGCAATTTTTAACACAACAATACCCCGAAAACAAATTCTTTAACATAACGCGTCAAGTGATAATTGACATCACTATTTTCTCAATTCTTACCACGTTGAAAGATTTCTGAAAAAGTTTTTAAAAGTGAAGTAAGCTTGGTAAAAGTATAGGTAAACACTATCGGGACAGTCTTCACTTGTGGCTTACGTTTTTGGTTAATTGAGAAATCTTGTCTGATGGATCAACCTATGCTTAAGAGCCACGTTAATCTAACAAAAAACAACAATCTTCAGTTGTAAACAGTCACTACCTGCCTCACGCTCTGTATGATGGCCTGCTTACCTTGCTTGGCTTGTCTGTCTGTGGGTCAAATACCCTGTCACACAGCCTCAGGCCAGTCTCCTGCCGAATTTGTTGCAGGTAAGCCCTCATAGTCTCTGCCAGGTACAAACAGTCACCATGTCAATGCCACAAAGAAAGGAGTAGAGTTGATAAGACTGCACTTTAAATGATTAACTAAGGAAAATGAAATGGCTGTTAAAACACTTATTGTGCAGTCAGAAAATACAGGATATCCAGTGTAAGGCAAAATTCAATTCCATTTTTTAATTTCCTGTACCACACGCACATTTTTGACATTATATACACATTACATACATTATGTATCATAATTTGAAAAGCAATCCAGAAATAAAACCATAAACTTTCATGTTTTGTTATCTGAGATAATTGTTTTCAGTGATCTATACTGAAA
This sequence comes from Distichodus sexfasciatus, assembly GCA_032718565.1. Classification (NCBI taxonomy): domain Eukaryota; kingdom Metazoa; phylum Chordata; class Actinopteri; order Characiformes; family Distichodontidae; genus Distichodus; species Distichodus sexfasciatus. The sequence continues at coordinate 818,068 of JAVGVS010000038.1, read as the reverse complement.
ATGTCATTGCTTTAAAAATGCTGCTATAATAATGGTTTTAACTTAAGTCACTAAATCCTATGCTGTAACCAAATATTGTAGTTTTATATTTTACTTCCTGTGGCAACTCGTTATGAACGTCCTAGTGCAACATGCCTAAGACACAAAACGTCAACACGTCACAATTCAAAGCTAACTAGCCACATACCAGCTGATGTCCAATTCAAGCTGTATTTAGAAACTACTGTACTACTGTACTAGAAATACTGACAGATGGGATACTCTATATGACTGTTCACCTAAAATGATTAAGCTAAAATCTAATAAAATCTCGTTAGAATGTACACTCTTGCACCATACCTTCTTCCTGCTTGTTGGAGGGCTTGGTGTACATGGCGTTCAGTGGAAAACCGGGCTCTCCTGGGATGGGGAAGTTGGTAATTCCCAATGTGTACATCTCTTTCTCACCTTGACCTCTTGAGCTACACTGTGATTCACAAAAACAATACTTTTATTAGTAGAAGCTCCATGAAAATCACGGCTTAAATGAACATTTTACTCATCATTAACAATCAGTGTAAAACAAGCCATAGGTACATTTGCATTGGTGGTGGGAAACTTGAATGTCCACTTGGTTTAAAGTGGAACAGCTCACAATTATTCTTCCAACATCATCAAACCTAAAATTAGAATCTATGCTATTGGTTCAGCTGATTTGTCTATTTAAAAATACAATGTTATCTACATGATCTCATTAAGTCTATGCTCTCATCTAAAAAATTCTTAACATAGATTCGTTTTGTGAGATGCTAAGATGTTGACAGTTGTTCTCTCACCTAGACTACCATAAAGCCTAGAGGCACTAAACACAGACTGTAATATATAACAGACTAACCTATTTAAAATATTTCAGATTTTAGCATTAAATGTGCTATCAATTACAATTCTGTAATGACATTATCTGATTCAAAATAACTTAATGAATGCTCGCAATGCTTCACAAATAAAGCTAACAATCTCAAAAATATTTTTCTAAACATCAGAAGGACACTTCTTATTTTAGCACTTTAATCAATTTATCATTATTTTTCTGCTGTCAGTTCCTTTTCATTTCTATTCTGTCTAATTTAAGAGACAATGTTCCTGTTTTTATTCGTACTGAAAATGAATAAAAGCGCTAAACAAGAAGATCGAGCTGGTGCTAACCAACACTCACTCACCTTCTGTAGCTTTTTGAGGCATTCGGAGATGTACAGAGTGACGTAGATCAACGTTCTGTCAGCCTCGTTCTGGTTAGAGAGTATTAAGTATCAGGAAGAATTTGGGAAAAGGATTTCAAAAGACAGTTGAGCACAATAAAATAAGAAAAAATCAGGTGCAGGGAAATAATAATAGAACAGACAAAGGGCTTCACAGACTTTATAAAATACACCAGTTTTAACTTCAAAAGACAGAAATAATCCTTTTACGTCCTTTTAAAGGGTCCCAATGCGAATTAAGGCTAAAGGCTGAACGGAGGACGCTGTGTTACATCTGAGCAGATGAGAGCAGGTTGGGGCATGAGTGCATTTTTTACTGCATGTTCTCAGCTGACTTCCTGAGTTGGAGATCTGCAGATCTCCCTCACCTTAATCTCATAGTTCTTGAAGAAAACATTGGCTTTGAAATAGTAGATGGCCTCATCGATGATGTCTGTGTCTTTGGCTGGAGAAAAATAACAAAAGAGGAAGGTAAAACACTGCTGCACACAGTTCTACATGATGCAGGTCGATGACCATTTAAGGAAATGTTGCTCCTGCTGTCAATGTGTGACGGGCCAAAAATAAATACATATAAACACTATAAATACCATAAATGTGAAATTACTTTTTATTTGCTTACTTTCTTTTGGAGCAGGCCCTTTAAACTGTGTTTTCAGAGGTAACAATGCCATGTTGCCCACAAGTTTTGTGTCAGCATCCATTAGACTGGAGTGATACGCCTGACCCAAAGGAAGTCAAAAAGAGAGAGAAAAAAGAAAGACAACATTTTATTTCAATGCCTCTATATTTCTTTACAACTTATCTTAATATGTGCATAAATAAATCTGAGCAAATTAATATAGCTTTTAATGTTACACGTATAAGACGTACGGATGTTAGTAAAAAAAATAAAAAAAATAATACCAGCGTGGTGTACAACATTTAATTGACCGTTGAAACACGCTTGTCGCTTAAAAACCTGTTACTACGTTTTGAAATATTTAAACTTAACAAGCGGAAAAGGAAATTTTGTTATAAAAATAAGAGGCTATGAGGAACTGATGACTGAGCAGCTCAGCAGACGTTAGCGTGTTAGCTGATGCGAGGGTCATGAAAACATGCTAACGGTAAACGTTACCCAAGTGCAGCATAACACGTTAGCAGATTTAGAATGGAAAGAAACGTATTTAAACGCTTGCTTACCGGCATTTTGATTTAAAAAAAAATTCTCTCGAATTCGGCAGGAAAAGATTTCAGAGCCGTAAAACGCCGCTTCCGCTGTCCCACCCAGCACAGCGATACCGGAAGTGAGTGCGAGGCACATTCCATTGCAACTGCCCTTATTCAACACTAGGGGGTGTTCAACCGGTTCTGTGCCAGGGACCACCATTCTGCTGCTAAGCCGTAGTCGTCGGCGTACCGTGTCTACACTGCAAAAAATAAAAATCTGTACAAGTGTAATTGACTTGAATTCAGCATTTTAATCTTGTTACACCATTTTTTGGATTTATTTTCTTGGAAAGACTGAATATTGTTGAGATTATTTGACTTGTTTCAAGAAAATTTATCTTGAGTTATCCTACCTAGGTAATACAACTGATTTTGAGCAGTTTTTTCTTAAAACAACCTACATTGGTAAAGGAGTTGTGTTAACAGGTAGACTGTAAGTATATTTTTACTTGTTTCAAGAGAATTGGAGAAAAAAACTAGTATATTCTGCTTAATTTAAGTTGTGTATGCTTAGTCTTTGAGTATTTTTTTTCTTGTTTTAAGAAATCTTAGCAAGTGCAATTTTCTTGCTGCACTGGCAGATCATTTTGCTTGAAATAAGTATTTTTCCCCCAAAATAGTAATTTTTTTCTTATTTTTAAAAAGGCATTTTTTTGCAGTGTATGTGGTTTATTTTTATATATATATATAAAGATGCACAAATCATTAGGAAATGTTCTGAAGAATAAACAAAATTAAATCATTTTTGAAAATTTATTTCAGGAGTGAAACTGGATTGCATGTCATTAGGGCTGCCCCCGTCATGGTTTTACTGAAATTGTCCTTCTGAATGTCATAGGTCAGATGCGTGAAGTTGGTTGGGTTGGCGAAATGTCCAGGTTTTTTTTGGTCAGACCTAGGTGGCAACCCTACGTGTCACGGACAACCTGCTGTGCCGCTGCGGATCACCGGTTGAAAACCGCTCTTCATACAAAATATAAATATTAACACAATGATGAAATTTCACAGCCTCTTCCAACACACATTTGTATTTCAACAAATACATTTGAATGAGTAAATAATAAGTAATAAAGTTTATAGTACACACATGCATTAAATTCTCAAACTTTTAATTGAAAAAATACAGAACAGGCCAGCGTAAGACAATAAAATAGTAGTCACTAACAATAGTTATAATAACGTACTTTCTCACACACACACACACACACACACACACACACACACACACACACACACACACACACACACACAAACACACACAGAGATTAACATGCCCACTGAACACATTCCAATCTCTCAATAGCTTTCATTATAAAAACTAACAAAAACATTTCTGTTATTGAGACTACTGCTTGGGCTTTTAGGAATCCACTCTGTCTTGAAAGTACTCATCATAATTTGTGTTACTAGGTTCTTCATCCACCTCCTTGGGAAAGAAAGAAACAAAAAATGTATAAGTAATGTGCCATTTTAAATAAATATAATACTCATGACTCAAAGAATACTGCATTAACTGCTTTTTTCAGACCGTATGTCACAATTAGAATGTCTCTGATTAAGAAATAAACCACTGTCTCCTTCACGAGTAGAAGTACCCATCATGCCAAATATGAGTCATTACTGAACGTGTTAAAATCGACATTTATGTGTTAACTTTGAATCCTGATTCATGACATTAGCGGACACTGTTAAACCATATATATTTTCCAGTATGCTAAATGTTAAAAAGCTATAAGTTACAGTAGATGCAGAGAATGTTTTCACCTTTGGCTCCTTGAATTCAAGGTCCTCCCCATACTGTATGGAGAAGTCAATGTGCTGTAAAACAATGTTGATTCCCTCCTCGTCAGTGCGATCGAAGGGTAGGAAACGCACCATACTGTAGTCATCAATCTATTAGCAAAAGAGGAAGTTTTGTCAGATGGAAAATGCAATCACGCATTCCTTAGATATTTTTTAAGGCTGTTTAGCTTATAAATCTTGTAAGTCTTTGACTTAGAATATTCATGTACTGATCACAGTCCCACATTCTATACGTTTCTTAGTTAAAAATCCTGCTGAACCAATTACTTATTATGTCTTGTCCCAGTAAACCTACCAGCCCACAGATAGCTTTGGTAAGCTTTTTGAAATTTTTGCTTCTAAGTGTGCCAGAGCTGTCCTCCATCATCGAATACATGTCAGGGTCCAGATACCTGCAGCAGAAGAAGAAAAAGTCACACCTGTTTACTAAATGTTGTGCAATTACACACCTGTACAAATACCAGGGATGCAAACACATGTATGGTCAAAAGAGAGAGAGCTAGCCCTAACGCTAATCACTAAAATTTAAGAGCTACATGCTTTTGTTGGGAGCCATAATCTCCATCACATGCCAAATGGTGTAGTACTTTGAAGAACGACAAGGTTAGTGCCAGGCGAAAACCCTTCTTTATCTATGTGGTATCCATCTGGACATAGAATAAATTATTTGATAACAAGTAATGCATTTTTCTATATTTATTTTTTTCATATTGGTTACACTCTAAGATTATAGAATGGGAAAACTGATCTCTGATTAATTGAAAATGAAGAAATGCTAAAGTCTTTGGTCATTTTGAGCCAATTTGGACTCATTTTGGCATATAAAATGACCTGTGTGTGGCCCTTCTGGAAGAGAATTACATTTTCTATAATTCCCAGGCGTGCGACACAGGGGACACGGTAACGTAATGACTGTGTGCCCGGCATAAACACTAGAAAACATCAATACATGGCCGTATTGTGCATAGAATGCTGCCGTTTTTGTTACTGATCAGCTAAAATATGAGTTGTCTGTAATAAAAGGGAAGATTTGACTGAACTGTAGCATTCCATGTGAGAGTCGCAAGCGCTCAAAAACAGCTGCTTGGCGAGTCTGCATATCAACATTTTAATAAGAGCGCTATCGAAGTGGTCTATCCAAAATTTCTGTACCTTGCTAATCACTTCGTAGACAGTAAGTTGGCAATATGTAAACACCAGCATTTTAATTCTCATCAGATCTCATTTATCTCAAGTATGTCTATGAATTCGATTGACGGAAATCCTTCAAAGCTAGAGTCCATAGGTCAGAAATCTATCATAGCTATAATAGAGAACTATAATGCCTGTATTTTAGATCCCTCTCCGCAACAGGTTGCAGCTAGTGAAAGAGCTGTTTGAATTCCTGAAATACACTGACTGGTGGGTGATGATGATGTACGAGGAAATGTTCAACTCAGTCTTACTGTACTTACTTCTCAATTTCTTTCTTTGCTTTTGGACTGAGAAGGTCCATTTTGGTCATGATGTTGACCTGAGGGATTTCCAGTGCCACCATGGCACTCAGAGCTGCCATTACACCAGAAATAAACTAGACAAATAGAAAATAGAGGAAATCATGGCATGTTCCTTTTCCAACTAAACCATATCTAATTGATCATAAACAGAACACAACAGCAATGCAAGTGCTTAAAATACATTTAATTAATAAGATTTTGTTTTTGCATTCTATATTTTACATAGCATAAAAAATACAAGTAAAACATCGCCATTGTTTACAGAATTTTTGCTTAGAACCCCGAGCTCTAAATAGTCTACCAAAAACAAATGGTAAGTTAATTGTATTATTCCACCCCAGATATCTTCGTACCTTGAAGCTCTCCACCATAAACTGAGAGTCAACCAGGAAGACGCCACACACACGAAACTCCCACTGCTGAAGTTGCTCAACTAGCTGTTTCATGACTGGAAGGTGAGTGTACAACTCTATCTGACCTACACACAGAAAAAAATTTACATTTGGAGTGACAGGGATGTGTTCAATTTAGGTGTATTTCATTTACTTCAAAGAAAAGAATTGAGATACCATTACTTCATGACTATCTGCTTTAATTCCAGCTCTGGATAGTCAACACAGATCACTTATGTAACATACTCATGTAAAGTAGTTAATAACCTGGGCAGTCAAAAAGTATGTAGTCATCTTCAGTGTGACCAAGACTCTCTTCCAGCCAGTCAAAGTTATTAGCAAAATACTCCATGCAGAAAATAAGTCCCCCGTTTGGTCCAAACCTAAGCGTCTGATCCTCCATCACATCATCCACATGGATCAGCTCTCGGATATCTGGGCATAAAATAAAAATGCTAAAAAGCTTAATCGCAAGAATAACAGTATACTTCACATGTAAGCGCATTTACCATCATTTTCTAACAGGATCAAAATTCACAAGATCCATACCACCCGTAAAATAAGTATTTAATCTATTCTCAATGAAATATATACAAATGTTTCATAGTCAGATGCACTAGTCACAGTTTTCTGACAGACTCACCTGCCATTACCGGGTAGTCAAAGTGCTCGGCTGCAGGGTCAAGATTCACAACCTGTACTGAACGGTTGATGGCTTCGAAGTGCTGTATCAAAGTGGAGCAGTACGTACTCTGTAAAGAAAGTAACACATGCACCTTTTACATTTAACATACACTTATCCAGAGCAAGCAATCTACATTTCCTAAAAACAGCAACAGCCTTCCTGGAGCAACTTAGGGTTGCATGCCTTGCAGAAGGCATTTAGGGTTAAATGCCTGGTAGTGTTATCGGTAGGACTGTCAATGACCCTTAATCGAGTATCCTACAATCAAATCAAAGTATTCTAATCCCAATCGGGACCGAGGCTCAAAATCAACACGTAATGCTACAACTTATTGCTGCTTTACAAACAGTGAAACTAGAAAACAGAAGCCTGTTTGATAGGCAACAATTACTTTGATGCAACGATTTTAAAGTTCAATAAAGAATGACTTAACACCGTCACTCCCCTCCATAATTACCCCCATCATTCATTTCCAAATAGCACTCAAGTTATTTGGTAAAACATATCCTGTCTTTTTGTATATTAGAATATACATGCCTATCTTTTCAACTTCTAAAACACATTCAATCCAGTCCACCGATCTACTGTACCAAAAGAACTGTAACACAACGCGTTAAGACGTATGTTCGTAAAATACCCACACAATCAAACCTCACAAAACGAATCTGGCCTTAGTTATATTTACAATACAAATATAACGTTACATGTACTTTATCTTGCCTTAAGTATGACCAAACTGTCACATTATCTCAGCTTTAATTACTTCATGTTACCTTTCCACTTCCAGCTGGCCCCATCACTAACTGCGCGTACCGAGGCATTTTTAATCCTCCACCAAACAAATCGCTTTACAATTAAACTTGCAAATGTTCAGTATCTTCTACTATACCAGCTGAAATGTTATCATCTTAAAACACAGTAAAACAACCCGTTCGGCATGTGTTCCATGCTAATACTTCAACAATGTTATAAGGCCGAGTCCAAAATCACATTTATAAGGCCGAGTCCAAAATCACATTCTAGCAAACTACTTAGCACGGCAAATCGGCGCTCATGTCAAAGCTTCTCTACTACATAGGATACTAGTATGCTAGAGCTTCGACGCAGCAGTACGTCACGCAAACACGCCGTTACGGGGGCCGAATGAGGTCCAAAAAGGGTTTCGTTTCAAATCGCGTTTCAACAGGTGTTCGCGTAGCAGTGGAAAGTTCTGTTATTTTAGCTCTCGGTCGGGTAGCAGCAGAAGTGTCCCTGATCCGCTCATTAACTTTGACTATAAGGAATAAACTCAATGAAGACATTTGAAAAAATGCACATGTAAAAGAACTACATATATTTAAATTGACAGTATAAGAGAGCACCGACAGAAACCTACCATGAATTCTCTTTTGCAATCAAGGTAAGTTCAGATTACGGCGTGTAAAAAATGCCATTTCATGTCAATTTCCATAAGTAATATGTATGTAACATGTAATTTTTTTAAATAACTAATTGTTTTTAAAATTGTTTTCATGTGTTTCGAACAGATCACCAGGATTCACACACGAAAAATATGGTAAGGACCATCAATTTGAAATAAGACCAAATGTAACCAATGCAATATAATGAGACTAAATACATGTATCAGAGGAAAATAAATCTGTTAACAGGTACAGCACATTTAGATTAACTCATGAACTTCAGACAGTCTTTCTTATTTCATTGATTAGGTCCAGTTTTGCTCGTTGCATGCTTTTGTGTCTATGCATGTTGTGTCTCTTTTTGTACATTTTACACAACTCAAATTGCACATGGGACGTCACACATGTGCATTCATTTTGACAGGAATATTTTTGCCTTAAAAGAAGGACAGTACAGCTGTCTGTCTTGCAACCCGATAAGTTTTTTTCCACACTGGTTGAGTTGTGTACCAGTAGCTGAAGAAACATTACACCTGCAATAAAGAGAGAAACCAGAGTCTTGGCTGTTTGTTGACCTGATTGAATAAAATGCTTTCTACATGCAGAAACATGCATTTAGGATTTTGCTTTTTTGTTTTACATTGATTACTAATGTATTGTAATGCCCAGAAAGTAAGCATGTCATTTTATTTCCAAATTAAATTAGTGGATCATTGTTATTTTGTAGACTCTAGAGTGACCAAGGACCCAGGCCAAGGACCCAAAAGACTACAGCCAGTAACACTTCAACTGGAAGAACGACCTCTGCAGTCCAACACCATAGGGGTTGCAAAGACTACGATAGCATCTCCATTTTTACAGGTCTTTCAACAGAAAGTTTTCCAAGAAACTTTTTGAATGACTCAGCATGCATTTGGAGTTCATTAATCAATTGATATAACCCTTGATTATTCTCTGATTATTACTTTAGTCTTACTAAAGAGGAATGTTGAATAATCTCTAATCTATCACCATGTGAATGAAGTCTCCCTTAGTTTTTTTCCCCATTGCCACAGTGGATATAGTTATTTAAATACTTTCTCTTTGGGTAGAGTGCCCCTAAAGCTCCAGTTAGCAAGTAACGTTAGCAGGAAATGTCTAAATTGTGATGCCTAAGAGGACAGAAATGGGAAATAACATAACTGATATTAATAACTTTATAATAACAACATAATCATTTAAAAATGAAGTCTTGTCACTTGTCCTTTCTCCATTTCAGCACTCAGGCCTGACACCGGGACAAAAGCGCTATTTGTACAATGTAGAGGAGGCATATAACCGGGATCACGTGCGAAATCTGATACGACAGCACTACCTGAACGTGTTACACAGATCTATCAGCACAGGTGAACAATCTCCTAATCCTCTGACATGGATAGTGGTGTTAGTTGCCTAGTAATTAGTAAACTAGACATTCATCTGTCACACTAAATCAGCATGTTGGTATTTAGGTGTCAGTCCCACAAAAGACATGAGCTTCAACATCAGCCCACACATAAGAATATGTACACCAGACATAGAACACAGCACAGAAGAAAAATCCCAGAAGAAAGGAAAAGCAAATGGCTTGAAGGTCAAAACTGCAACAAGTAAAAAAGCTGTTAGTTTACCTAAAATCAACAGCCATCGAAAAAGGTAAGTGATTAAATGAATGCATATTAATGCTCTGTAATTTCACAATTATTAATACTTTTTTAAAACTACCAAATGAATGGAAAATGTACACGAATGTGACCATTACAGCTTGCTGTCTAAGTCGCCTACGTCAAACAGAAGAAAATCAGTACCACCACTGACAAAGAAAAAGCTGACCTCATCGAGTAAGTTCTTCTGAAATCACTTTGGAACATTATGTAAAACTAATACTGTATATACATGTAATGGACACAAAGAATTAATGTGTATATTAATATTGTTACATTCATGTAATAAAATTGTTTTGTATTTCAGAATCAGTCTGGTGGGAGATGGATTTAGAAAAGAAAGAACCAGAACAAGACTCAGTGATTTCTGACATAAGCTTGTTGTCACTTGAAAATGAGAGTTTTCTATATATAAGGTAAAACAACAATTTTGTGCAAAAATGTACTTTATTCATCAATTTTGTGTGTTTCAAATGTTCTCTCTGTTCTGGTACAGACTGTTCAATTGAACAGGCAAGTAATTTGTATGATTGCTGTAACGTAAGTGAAATAACGAGAGTGAGTTTTATGGATTTTAATGGAAAGATATGCTCAAAAGAGTAATCAGGGAGTAATCAGATGTTGAATGTGAATTCAAGATAGAAACTAATTTGTAGTTTGTGAGTAGTTGTTAGTTGCTACTTACATTATTAAATTGCAGCCCAGGAAGAAGACGAAAAAAATGAATAAACTTGGTAGTGGAAGTAACACAAAATGACAATAGAAAGAAAGTCCCGAATATTTTGGGTTTGGCAGAATAAGATTGGCAGAAATAGAGCTGCCAATATTGACTTGCCTGTAGTGGTCTGAGAAAGGAAATTTTAAAAATCGCATTACAATTTGTGGGACTATGTTGCATTACGTTTATAGTATAGCAAATTTTAAAATCTTATTGGTAGCCTAAAAATATTAATAATTAATAAAACTCAGTAACTGTGTGTGCTTTGTTCCACCTGGTATATCAGCATTCCCAAAGATACTTAACATAATGATAAGTCAGTATGATTTCAAAATACAAAAGCTGGATTTTGAGAAGTAAAACCAAGTAAAAGCATTAATGCTACTAGAGATGGGCCGATACCACTTTTTTATGTCCGATACCGATACTGATATTGTAAATTTGGATATCTGCCGATACAGATACAAATCCGATACAGTCACAGTCTTTTTTTTAAACATAAAATAATGCTTTAAAATGTCTGAATACATGACTGAGATTATGGTTATGCTTAAGGAAATACTTGATTTAAATACTGTTTTCCTAACTAAAACAATGTAATAATTACACACAGGTATATGCTAAATTATTTGTCCTCAAAGGTTGTTCGTTTAGACATATAAATATTTCTTCTTTCTTATTGATTACACTATAACATTATAAAATTGAAAAAAATTTGATCAATTTTAAATGAAATACTTAAGTTTGTTATCCGCGTCACAATGAGGCGTTGGGCGCGCGTTCCAGAATAAACGATGGAAAATCTATAGGAAAATCTAAATAAACGGCATAATTGTGAATAGAACGCTTGTTGTTGTGGTTATTTATTAGCTAAAATATGGTTTGTGTATGTAATAAGGGGGACATTTTGACCGGAATGGAGCATTTTAGCGAGTAATGGCTCATTAACACAGCGCCTGTTTACATCGCGAAAAATGTCATTTATACGTTTTTACGTATTTACTTCTGTTTTAGTGCATGGAACATATCACAAATACTTTCACATACAGAGGGATCAGGTCTTGTCTTGATCGCGCCACTGAAAAGTGTGTGTGTCACTATTAAGCCTCCGTGTGAAATACAAGCGGCGCATGCTCTAGTGAGTAAAATGAATCAAAGCAAGCTTCGATTCTAGAAAAATTTGCCTCAACCATTTTTCTAATAGAATTATTCGAGTTACTGGAACAATCGTTTCAGCGCTACTTTACCGCAGTGCCACTTCCCATGCATAATGAATTAAGCGTGCACACATTTACAGATCGGCTCCATAGAACGGCCCAATGCCACCGATACACCGATACCCGATCCAGCTGTTTGAGCCCGTTATCGGACCGATCCGCATATTGAATTGGTTACATCTCTAAATGCTACATCACATTTATAATCATTTCACATTTCAGCTGTCAATATTCTGTGTTTTCTGTCCGTTTGTAGGTGTCACGGACAGGAGAGCAGTTAAACACAATTGGTGGAATATGGTTTTATTATATGAAACATTTCACATAGTTTGTGTTACAGCCTTGAACAGAAGAGGCCTTGAAAAATCAACATACAACATTATGAACATGAAAAGTGGCACAAGTATTTAGTCACTACATTAGGCAAATAAAATGACATTACAGTGTTCTTCCACAACCACAATATGACAAAGAGAACACAAGCAAATGCTGATGACATATAAACAGTATAATACACTCTCTTCAAAGAAGTAGCAGGTGCAGCGTCTGCAGTGGAGCTGATGTTTCATGCCACAGTCAAGGACGAAGGAGGCAAGACCGAGAAGAAGGCAGCCAGACTTCCCCAATCCCTCTAAGACTTCTTGTATTCGATTCTTTCCACTTTGACATCATCACCAATGAGTTGATAAACATATGTGACAACTGTGGAGGCTTGGATGTCCATCAAAACAAAAGAAGGTATAATGTTGCTGTAAAGAGAGAAATTGATAAACAATCATAAGAACAGAAATATTTTCATCAAATCAGCAGTTAAATCTCACATAATTCTGTCACAAACTGTGGGATCTCTCTTTCTATAATGTTGAATGAGATCTGAGTATAGAGAAAGGAATCTGAGCTCATTCTTTAAAGTAAAAACTCTCTAGAGTATTGGTTCCGAAATTAAGGGAGTACGGTTCTCAATTATGGATCCCTTTTCAGTCCACTGCCTAGGTTTTCACTATTTTCCTGTGGGATGATCCAACCATCACCGTGTTATCTTTTCGATGGAAGCAGACAGATTTAGATTAATGTCTTGAATGAAGTCCTTTACACCACTTTTAATCTAAACACCACCCTTTTGCACTGTGCAACCACCATGGGAGGAGACAACTATAGCATTCACTCCCAGCCATATAATTCCAACACCACAAAGTAGACGATTCATTCCGTACCTCTCCAAAGCATTATAGGCTCCGGTGGCTGACCCTGGGTTGATGTAGAATTTGTTCTCATTTTCAAAGGCCTCAAACTTGTGTGTGTGGCCAGAGATGAGGATGTCCACATCCAGCTGCCTTTGAAGCAGAGCGAGGCTGGCCATGTCGCCCCAGGGGATTACCTGGTGCCCGTGGATCAGACCGATCTTAAACTGCCCCACGGTCACCACCTTCTGCTCGGGGTAGTTCAGATTCTGTCATACAAAATCAAAACGTGATCAGAAAATACTGTATAGGGCACTTTGAATGCAACTTGCCCAAAGACTGCACAGACAAATCAGTCTTCAAATCAAGACCTAAAGACACTTTCGTAAATGTGGAAAAATATATGCCTACCTCGTCAAAGTCACCCCTGACAATATGTACGTCTCCAGCCAGCGTTTTTAGGTAGTCATAGCTCTCCTTCGTGCACAGATTGCCAGTGCAGAGGATGTGTTGAATCTTGCCAGGGACAAGCAGTTTCTTAAACTTGGCTGGCAGGGTGTTGCATCGGTGGGGAATGTGCAGGTCACCTAATACAAGGACCAGCTGGGGAATACACAGTAAAGACCTGGTCAGCATACTTCTTCTATTCTTGCTTTAAAGGAGAATTAAGCTTCATTGAAAATTATATGTTTTTCTCTTCTTGCTATGTGTCAGTTTTGCAAAACTGACCCAGAGAGCCACAGTCCTAAAGGGATTTGGATTGTCTAACACTAAATTAAACTCATAGCGGCCTCTTGATCTGATTATTTAAATCAGCTAAATTAACCCAAAATAAAGGTTATTTTTGTGGCTTAGGGTTTGACACGCCTGCATTATATTATTCTAATATTGCAAATATTTTAATATGTATTTTATCAATTATTCATCTTATTATATACAACATATCTAACATTTCAAATATTACTGTGATTATCACTGTTCAGCATGAGACCCTCAGCATTTTAGGAAGTAAAGTGAAACATCTGAGCCATGAGTCAATGTGCACCAGAGAGGAGACAACTTCACAAAGATGTCACAGGACATCTTTTCTGTGTTTCTTACACAAAGCAGCCTTTAGACCAAAAAAGAACATATTTAATACAACAGCAATCCCACTAGTCTTCTAACAGAGGCCTCCATAAAGCAGTGTGGAGGGAGTGGAGGGGCACTTACTCTGTGACCAGCCTGAACACAATGCAGTTGATTGGAGGCAGGATGGGGTACAGTGGGTGAGGAAGAGGAGGAAAACGGCGAGGGAAGGGATATGGAGAGATCAAAATGATGCAAAATCACACATAAAGAAAAACAACAACAAAAGATGATGTGAGACAGATAAGAAACAAAATTAATTCCAAATGAATAATCTGAACATAAAATCAGTGATAGGTGATTGTGGTTAATGAAAAGACAGCAGCATGTGGTTAGTGTCAAGCTTCAGTTGTGAGTAGTGATCTTGTTGTTATCAAAGTAGTAAAGGTAACAGGCATATTTGTAAAATAGAAACATAAACCAGACACCAAATAAAATGCCATGCAGTCAGGGAGATGCAGATTTAAAGCGTTACGCTTCTGCTGTGTGAGAAATCTAACCAAACTTTTTTTTGTCAGAAAATTCACATCTAAAATGATCTACTCATGCTCTGCCAAGGTACAACACAGACGGCCGCGTGTTGAGAATCTTATGGAGTCTGTAAGATGCATTAAAATTTCCAGCTAATATCTTGTTATATCCAACACTGAAACAACAGTCCAAGCCCACAGTAAACAATGATGCTTACTGAACTCTATATTACAATTAAAAACATCGCTTAAATGAATTAAACGAGGATTGCATGATATCAGATATCAAATCACCTGAATAACTCTTATTTAGAATGATTTAACCATTCCAGCATGCCTGTTGTGGTTTTAGTGGAGTGCATCTGCACAAAAACACAATGATCAAAGCTGAAAAATAACTTTTTACCCTTAAGACGTTTTTAGTTTGAACAATCCATTCTTAAACTCAAACGGAGCAAATGATGTTATATCAACAGACCTCTCCTCTACATCAGTTTCGTTTTGTAACAAGCCGCAAAAATGTGCAAGTTATTAGCAGAGGCCTTTTAAAACGGTGTTACCAGAGCACTGGTCCGGCCCTTACTAAGTAGTTTACGTGTTTGCGTGTAGGCTCTTGACAGCAACGACTGAATGAATGAATTATGGAAGTAAAAACCCTTAGCGAAAATGGAAAAATATTAAAACCCGCACTGCGTTCTGACTACGCCAGTGAATCATTTATTCAGTCTGACAACGGGCAAAGAAGGTTAATCGAGTTGTTGAAAAACCCCGCTAGATTGGACAATAAAGGGTCATTTGCCACAGTTTCATCCCGGATTTTAGAATAATATCCGAGCGTTAAGGTTTGGAATCATGCGTTTGAATAATTACAGTTAATTCTACAAAACACCGACGCTAACCCATAGACGTCATGTGATTGTTACAAATGCACTGCTTCCCAATCAGCATACTGCCGAACTAGATAGTATGCTCGTCTATAGCGCAGTTCTATTTTAACACACTAGTTAGTACGCATATTTAGGAAGCAGCTCAAGGCAGCTAACCCGCTCACTAATAAGCTAAGCTAAGTCCGTTTGCAGGTCTGCAAAATCGTATTTCACAATTTAAATGTAACCAAACAAATGATCTATAGTATGCTTATGAATACAACAACTGTCACCACATACACAACAAGGGCCGGACAGCCAAATCTTACCATTTTCACAAGTTAGGTGTTTCTACCGGAACCCAGGAAGCGATTTGTCGAGCTCGATGAAGCTTTCGCTCCAACCGTCAGTCGTAGACACACTTTCAAAATAAAAGTCCATAACGTGACCAAAATAAACATATTTTCTCACTTTGTACAACATTGATAATTTTACTTCAATTAACATTTCGTTTTTCAATGATTTACCACATTCAGAAATACTTTCATCAATATTTTAATGTTAATCATGTTTAAACAAAATGTGCGGGTAGTCGTTTTCCATCCGAACTCTTGTCTGTGGCGGAAGTGTTGCTAGCATGTCTTCGAATACAACCTGGGATCATAAGTTCATATTGGTTTGTTAAAATTTACTCCCTGACATGGCTTTGTTTACATCCGATTAGGCAGCAGCTCTCGTTGAAGATACTGAGTGATGGATGCTACAGCAAACAGACCTACTGCCGTTACAGAAGCTCCGGATGGAAGTGGAGATGCTGATGGCAAGGCGTCTGTAGGGTCGGGGAGCACAGCAACTCTGCCTCTCTCAGACAAAAAACTTGTCTGTGTTGAGTATCCAGGAATAGTTCAGAATGTGGACAAAATGCTGGAGACTATTGGGGGAGAAAAAACGCTTTCCAAGGTGCTCATTACCCTTTATGCTTTACCCTTAGTGCTTTAAAGTTTACATTGCATTCAGTTGCTTTCTAAACATGTTAACGTCCCACGTAAGTTAGAAAATATTCGAAGATAATATAAAATATTTCGAATGCTCATAATTGCACATAATTTTATTTACATTAACTTGCCATGAATGTATTTGCTTATGGCTATGGCAGCAGTTATTCCGAGTCGAACAACTTCAGTGTTTTTAAAATCTGATTTGTAATTCTTTACAGCTGCATTCACCTTTAACCTAAAGCAATAGAAGCATAATGTTCCTATAGCATTAAAAAAATTCTCTTCATAACTCTTTCCCTCCAGAAACACAAAAGGCAACACAAAAAACTAAACACAATAATTTTCTTTCTATTTTTAAGTATATTTGCAAGCATTGCAAATACAGTACATAGTCCACTGAACACAAATACATATTGAAAATTTAAATGAAAATATATACTGTATAAACATAAAAAGTCAAAAGGGGAGTTGCATTGTCATCTTGCGGACAAACTGTACAATGACAAAATTCATAACGTGTTGAAGTAACCATCTTCCATGTTTTTCTGCCACAATTGGAATTATAGAGTGTTGAATGGATTAAATGATCATTTAAGTGAAGAGAGCTCTAAGACAGCATTTTTTCCCAATTTTTGATTGACAAATTTGGATTTCCCTTATACATATAAATGTATACATATACTACATATATCGCCTCTATTTCTTGTTTTGACAGACGTATGCAGATTCATCCAAACGACTCGAACTGCGTTTCCGACCCAAGGACCCTTATTGTCATCCTGTGTGTGGGAACCGCTTTTCCTCCACTAACCTGCTCCTCAGGGTGCGACGTAGAACTCGCAAAGGAGGAGGGGAGACTCAAATTAGCATGGAGATTCTGGGCATCATAGAAACTACATACAAATTTCAAGGTATACAGAAAATTAAATAGTTTTATGGACATCTGTTCTGAAGTAGGGGTGTACATCATATGTTTCATATCAATACAGTATTATATGGATTCAGTGGGTATCAATTCAGTGTCTGCTATGATATGATTTTGTTCTGATTCAGTGACAAAATCAGCTGCTCTTTCTGCACTTGGTTGACGAGGAACGTTACAATATGTATCATGTCTGATTGATGTTTTTTTTTTTTGGATTGATGTGATAGGCTCATTGGCCTTTGAATCAAGGTGTACATATCTCTTTATACCCCTACCCTGAAGTTAGAATTTCTATTCATTTTTAAGGCATGGCAGACTTCCAGTACCTTGCTGTGCACAATGAGCCAGGAAGTTCCCCAATTTCTTTGTACGACAAGATCATTTTGCGTAAACCTGAGAAGAAGAACTTTTTTGACCGTGATGTACCTCTCTTCATCCCACCACCCATCTTCTCCCGTCTGGACAGCTCGGTGGACTACTTCTACAGGCCAGACGTCACACACAGGTTACTGGCTTGGGATTTTGTTCAATATTTCAAGTATTTGAGTTTTACAGTGTCGGGTTGAATGAACAGTATTGAAGTATAGTACTTGTTAGAGAAACTGCACACTTTTTATACACAGAAGTTTTGAGATTTTTGTATAAAATGTATATACTGAATGGGTTTTTATCCTTTATGTCATTGTAAGATCAGTCATCATTGAATTCTGTCTTTCTGCTCTAAAAATTTTATATACAGGGATGGAAGTTTGAGGTCAATGAACTTAAGTGAGAACTTGATCGGTCCAAATCGAGCTCGGAGGCCACACAATGCCATTTTTGTGAGCTTTGACGATAAGACGGTGCCGTCTGAACCTCTGGAAGCTGCAAAGCTCAACTGGAAAAAGAACGCCAGGCACCACAGTGATATTAGAGCCGAGGAGGAAATGAGACAGGTTAGTTGTTGAGGACAATAGATATATAACTGGTACTCTCATGTATTGTCCTGTGCAAAAGTCTTGAGCCACCCCTCATTTATTTATATTTTTATTTTCAAAGAGCCAGACTTTCTTGTGTGTATTAATTTAGTGGAAATAGAAATCACATGTGCACTTGCACATGTTGCAATAAATCACTGTTCCTATCATTTTCTTGGTAAAATATAAAGAAAGTAGGGGTGGCTACTCTTGCTAGTCCAAGGTAGATTCTAGTCTAGAAGCCTCTTCAGGATTTTGCGGCCAGCCCACAAGTGAGTACTTGTTTTAGTTAGTGAGGTCTGATTTTTGCTTTAGAGATTTTGTAATCATTATTAAATGACATGGAGTGTGAGTAAAGGCCTACACATGCTAGAACCCTACACTGTTGAATGTTTTGGATTCTTATCTTTAGGGATTGTAAGAAACCCTAACCCTAACCTTTCCAGAGATTTTGCATATTGCAATAAACTGTTGTTTTTGCATTCAAACACGGTATACTTTCCTTTAACCCTCAGCTGTTTGAGAGACGACCCGTGTGGTCCCGCAACGCCATCAAAGCCAACGTTAATGTTCATCCAGAGAAGCTGAAACTGCTGCTCCCCTTTCTGGCATATTACATGGTGAGAAATGTACAAAAGTGTAAGAAGTATAAGCTAAATTTATGAACTTGTTATTTAACGTTGTGAGATGGTGAGATGGTGTGGTGGTGGTCTAGTGGTTAGGATACTCGTCTCTGGATCAAGAGGTTGTGGGTTCGAGTTGTACCTCCAGCACAAGCATCATTGGGTCCCTAAACAAGACCCTTAACCCCAAGTTGCTGTCAGGTAAATTGTCCCTGAATTTAGGAAAATGGAAGTCGCTCTGGATGAGGTAAGATATACCAGATAAGATATACAGTGTCTGGCAGAGAAACTTCAAGATACTTCAAGAAGTTATTTGTCACACACGTGGTTATAGAAGTATAACATATTGATCGGATGGTCGCTCGTTCGAATCCCAGACTGGTAAATTTACCACTGAAGTGCTCATGAGCAAGCACTGACTTCACGGGCGCTGCCCATGTCAGCTACCCACTGCTCCTTCACAGATGGGTCAAGTGCAGAGGTCACATTTCGTTGTGGTGCACTGTGTACTGTGCTGTGCTGTGTTCACGATGACAAATAATCACTTACTTTAATAAATAAGTCACTAACCATAAGCCACTAACCCTAGTCACATAGTGTAAAGGTGTGTGTATTAAAAAGTGCATAGTAAAGTGTGTGTACGTTATTTGATGTTGTGAAAATGAATGAGTGTTCCAGTGTGTGCATTTACACTACCAGTCAAAAGTTTGGACACACCTTCCCATTCAATGTTTTTTCTTCGTATTCATTACTATTTACATTGTGGATTCTCACTAAGGCATCAAAACTATGAATGAACTGTGTAAGGGCTATTTGACCAAGAAGGAGAGTGATGGAGTCACCTGACCAAACCCAATCAAGATTGTTTGGGATGAGATGGACTGCAGAGTGAAGGCAAAAGGGCCAACAAGTGCTCAGCATCTCTGGGAACTCCTTCAAGACTGTTGGAAAACCATTTCAGATGACTACCTCCTGAAGGTTATTGAGAGAATGCCAAGAGTGTGCAAAGCAGTGATCAAAGCAAAGGGTGGTTATTTTCAAGAATCTAAAATATAAAACATGTTTTGGGTTATTTCTCACTTTTTGTTTACTACATAATTCCATATGTGTTCATTCATAGTGCCTTCAGTGAGAATCTACAATGTAAATAGTCATGATAATAAAGAATAAAACATTGAATGGTGGGAAGAATCTTGATCTAAACGACTAATGATAATCTTCAGTTGACAGGGCCTTGGAGGGAGTCTGTGGGTAGGGTTTGGCTATGACCCTCATAGATACAAGAGGGGCAAATCTACAGGTTTTAGACTTCAGGGATCGATGTGGTACTGAACAGGGTGAGATGACTTGCTCAACACACGTTTTATATTGTGCCTCAGTCTCTTGTCACAATTAAAATCAAATTTATCCACTATATAATTTATTTCTATTTATACTGAAAATGGATATAAAAGTAAAATCTTAGTCCTTTCTGTGATCTCCAGTCAGTTTTTGTTAGCTGTCTTACTATCTACCTCTCTTCTTCTCTTTGCAGGATATGCATTCAATGAAATGCCGGTGAAGGCAAAAAGAAGTGCGTACGATTACACCCTCCCAACCACAGTCAACCGGACAGGTGAAATTTCTAGGTGAGAGTAGTTTTCTCATGAATATCTCTATTGTCTGTTGCGTTCCAAGATATCCAAAACCATAAATACAAAGTGCTGTCTTAGTAATGGAATAAAACCCCACATTTTTTGTATATGCAGATTATATTCATCTTCTAGATGCAGTTTTGATCGTTTTTACCATTATTCAACAATTCTTAAGAATCTGTTTGTGTCACCATCTTAAATATCATTTTTACATACACATGCTGTGTTGAGAGGAAGGATAAAGGCTAGTTTGCAAATGCAGGAGTCGACTAAACTTAAAGAGGTTAATTTTAAATGGGGAACGTAGCCATCAGGCATTGTATACAAATATTATAAAAATATTGCAAATATAGAAGTTAATATCCATATGAATTACAGCACTAAATTTCTGGGTGTTGGTGTTGTTAATAGAATGTCTTTTTGTCTCTCAAATCTCATTTATTTGGTACATGTAAATACTGTGTCTTCAAGCTGCAATAAATAGATATCACCTTTTTGTCTTTACTAAAATTCTGGTTTGGTTCAGAGTAAGTGGACATTGCCATTAATGTTGAGAAAGACCAAGTATTAAACTAACAAATCTAAGGACAGTGAAAGTCTATCTGTATGTGGTTCAGCTCCCCAATGACCCAGTCTGAAGAGAATTACCCAGAGCGCACATCCTTCAAGCCACGCTCTCGTTGTCATCAAAATACATGCTTAAAGTGGCTATTCTGCACAGCCTTCATTGACATTACATTAATCCTCCCCTCCTTTGTATTCAAGTGCTCTTACTACTGGAAAAGTAAGCTAATCTAATTTGATAGATGTGTTTTTATTAACCCGTTTGCAGGAGTCGGCTTATATATTCCGCGAGGGAATGCTGCCCCCCTATCGACAGATGTTCTACCAGCTTTGTGATCTCGGGGTGAAAAGTAAGAACTTCCATTACATTGAAAGATTTTACAAATATATATATATGTTTACACAGTCATTAGTTAATCCTCCGAATGCAAAATAATTGTCCTCATGACTGTCAGAATTAAGAGCATCATCCACAAAATGATGAGCTGGGCATGTAGGTGTGATGAGCATTGATGGCTGGTGTTTGCGGACTGCAGATGAACTCCGGACATCATCTCCTCGTTAATCGCGGAGTGGTAGGAGCCAAAGGCGATGAAACACCCTTTATTGCAACAGCTGCCTTGTAGGGTGCAGCTTTTTAGCTGTACAAGCATAAACCTACAATCACCAGCATCTGTTGCCATTCACGAAATCGCCTCTCACAACAGGTCAGTTTCTGACCGAGAGACAACCTAAGCTGATTGTTGTAGAATAAGTCCTTCTTCATACCCATAGTAACACTGAGATGTGAATGCCGTGGATTTTTATAAACATCACTATACCTGCTGCGTTGAAATTGATCCGGAATTAACAATAGAAATTAATGCGTTTATTTGGGCACTTGCTTTCCAGATGACAAAGTTCTAGTGCAGTCACCTTTACATCCCTCAGGTCTAGATCAGGAGCAAAACTCCAGAGTATGACCATGTAGTGCGTATATTGTTTTGAAACAAAAATGCATTGACATAAATTGGTTCTTCTTTGCTGTTAGAAAACGGACCATTAGTGAGTGAAAGGCTGAATGGCTAAACTAGCGTATACCTTAACTTTGATGTTCAGAATACAAAAGCTTTGTCTTTGCACCGGAAGTAAATTGCTCGACTAAGGCGTAGGTAATATATGGAACACACTCGACACCATCTCGGCTTGCACCATCTTGGCGATGTAGTAAATATTCACTTCTCTCGTGAATACTCGACTGCAAATCCTCACATTAATGCCAAACAGACATAATACTCTCCTGGTGCATGCATAGTGAAACAGAGAGCGGCGTGCAGAGAGAAAGTGAATATCCACGATTTCAGATTAGAGATAAGCGGGCGGCAGTTCGGAAAAAACAGCACTGCTTCTGTGATTCTGTACCAAAACAGAGAAGTAAATGTGTAAACACGCGCAAAATGGCGTAATCTCGCAGTGTGTAGGCGCTCAGAACTCTCATAACGAACGTCATCACTCCAGAAAACGCTCCAGTTCAGTCAAACCTTCCCTTATTTACCTGACAAATAACAACAACCAGCTATTTACTTGAGTAGGCATTGTGGTGATGGCTCCAGTTATGTGCAGGGGGATTGGCGGGAATGGCGGAAAATGGTTCTCTCCCAGAAAGAAGAATATGTGCACATTATGTAATTACGAATTATATATTCGTGTGATACCTTTAAAATATTGTAATATTTATTTTTTAAGCCATATTACTTAGACATACAAAAACACTATTCACTTACCACTCTCTTTTACACACATCTCTCTGTATATCTCTAAAACCCTTCTACACACTTCCCTTTCATTTTTATACATAAACACATTTGGAGACTTGCATATATACAGTATGTATAACTATGTGTGTGTACACATACATACATACATATATATATATATAGGTGTGTGTGTGTGTGTGTATACTGTATATATGTGTGTGTATGTATATATATATATAGTACTGAGCAAAAGTTTTAGGCAGAGTGTGAAAAAAATTGCTGTAAACGAAATTCTTTCAAAAATGGAAGTGTTAATCATTTATTTTCATCAATCAACAAAAATGCAGTGAATGAACAGAAGAGAAATCTACATCAAATCATTATTTGGTGTGACCACCCTTTGCCTTCAAAACAGCATCAATTCTTCTAGGTTCACTTGCACACAGTTTTTGAAGGAACTCGGCTGGTAGGTTGTTTCAAACATCTTGGAGAACTACCCACAGATCTATAATCCTACGAAATAATATAATCTACGTAATATAGCAGCTACACAAAATAATATAATGATATAATCCTACAAAATCCCTGACTTTGTGCAAGTGTACCTATAAGAATTGATGCTGGTTTGAAGGCAAATGGTAGTAACACCAAATATTGATTAGATTTATTAGACTTTTCTTTTGTTCGCTCACTTTGCATTTTGTAAATTGATAAAAATAAACAATCATTATTTATATTTCTGAAAGCATTCTTTGTTTACAGCATTTTTTCATTTTTTCACACATGCCTAAAACCTTTGCTCAGCACTGTGTGTATATATATATATATATATATATATATATATAATAACAATATGTATGTGTATGGCAATAGCATATATATATATATATATATATATATATATATATATATATATATATATATATATATATAAACTTTACACACACACATATATTTAAATGTGTTTCATTCGCGCACTAGTATTAAGCTACCAGGCTGGTTGAGCATTGACAAGCTACCAGGAAGCAACACCTGCATTATTTCACTGCTATCTTGATTCCAAGAGAGGTTGGGGAAACAGGTCACATGTCTCAGTTGTGTGTTCTTTTGAACAGTGTTCATTTTGTGCAGGTTAAGGTGGTTGATGGTATTTTAGAATATGCAGCTTGAATCTTGATTTCCTGTAAAAAGAAGCTCATGCATGTCGACCACTTGGTTTATCAGCCTTATTTAGGTCTAATTAGGTCTATTGAATTCAGGATCTCTTTGTATCTTGTTAACTTACTCTAAATGGGATTAGGTTATGTTATTTGAGTATCCAAATGCCATATATCAAAGTGTCAAACTCACAAATCCAGAATGCTGGTCATGTGCGAATACATAACTAAACACAATAATACATTAATAGATTGTGGGTTTGTTCTAGGGGCAGGGACATCCAGAGTATGGGCTAATATTGATATAAACATTATAATAAATACTTATTTCCAGTCTTCAATAAAACCAAAATGTTTCTGTTTATCATTTTGCGTTGTAAATATAGCATTAAGTTAAAGGATTGATTGCAGTAATCTGTTCTAGATGACACAAAAACGTATATGCACTAATCTCTGTACACAATCAGGAGAATTTGATAAAGAATTGACAGTTTGATGTGCTACAAGTGTACTAAACATGCCACTTGATACTGATATCACCACCAAAAACAACACAGTCTTCTGCCCTTCCAGGCTAGGAGTCTAAATAACTCACCTGTATCTTTCTTGAGGCCTCACTCCTGTAATAAGAACAAACGCAAGAAGTCAGAATAATGTATATTAACATGTGTGATGTGTAGCCAGATCAAAAAGTGTTTAATGAGGGTCTAAATGTGGTCAGATATCGTCTTTTTTTATTTATTTCTACAGAAGATAAGCAATTTAGCTGACATGCCAAACTCAAGCTATTAAAGGCAAAAAGAGGGCTGTTGCGGGATGGATTTGTGACTAAAAACTAATTTTAAAACTAATTTTAACCTAATACAGCAGGATCAGAACTCATGTATTTATTTTTTGACCAAACAGACTGACGTTTTAAGAACCCAGCTATCAGTCTATGTTCAAATATCTTGAACACGCAGAGTTTTAATGTACAGAACTCAAATCTCAAGAGATCAAACCCCCAACAAGTCTGCACTTTGGGATTACAGTGATAACCAACAATGTTCGAATTATCTCGGTTTTTAGTCACTGGCACATTAAGCCTTTAATACTATAATCCGTTATTGTTATTTAAATATAAGCTACTATATTCAAACTTGGCCTGGCCTGTTTTAAATGAACAAATTATGTGTGAAAGACATGGGATAATATTTACTATTGTGGTCATATTTTATTTGAATCATCTTCTGAATTAGTAAAAAAAAAATCTCAATACTTTCCAGCTTTGTCATCCGAGCTGAAGCCAGTCAGGGGCGGACTAACAGAAAAGTGATGAGGATGGGATTTCCCCGAGGATGAAGATACAAGGCCTCTGAAGGAGGCGAGAATGAAATGGAGACAGAAATGCTTGATTACATGTAGTTGTGCTGCTGCAGGTTGCTAGCCAGTCTGAACATTATTATGCTACTTTGTAACAAACGTAAGTCCTTGATTTGGTCTTGTATTTCTTAACCTTATGGAGAAAATAAATGCATTTTTGTTAAATGGTTGTTGGGCATTGGAGAATGCAATTTTTGCATTTGTTAAAAACAACTGAGACTTCTTTTTCCACTGTGGTGTTAAAATACATTCAAGTGTCTAATTTGAAGAGTTTTAATTTTGTATGCATTGAGATGGAAGAAATCAAAGTTGCAGATGTAAGGAAAAAATAATAATAATACTATTGAGATGTGGAGAATAAGGTATTGTTTATCAGTGTGTTATCAAAATCAAACACTGGTTTTTGGAAATATTAAATCTTACCCTCCATCATGTCTTCAGCATTACATTTTCTAGTTGCATAATGTACAGAGAGAGCCTGGAGGCTGAAATTAACGAATCATCTCTTGATGGGCTCTATCAGCTTCCCTTTTTGATATTCTAAAATGAGCCGGTTGAAGAGCGATAAAGTTGCGTATTATAACATTCATGTCATACAATTTTCCTCAAAATATATGGGATATGGCATGTGAGCGTCGTATATTTCTGTAAGACAAACCAGACATTCTTGGCACAAACAACACGAACAAAGCTTAGTCTCAGACAAAGGTATTGGCAAAGATTAATTGAGGATTAATTTTGAATTCTGTAGTTTACTCTCACGGCTTAATTGTTACCCTGAATGTAGGGTACCTTCAAAAGCTTTGCAAGAACTTTAGATAAAGCACATGTTGGCCCTTGAGATTATAAATAAAGTTACACACTTCTGCAGAAAGGTGGGACACGAGCAAATGTCTGTCTGTTTGGGTGTATATAAAAGCAAAGGAAGAGCAACCCAACTACACCTGCATCTAATAACTTCAATGACCTCCTGGGATCATAGCAGCTTTGGGCCTTTCTGAGTGCAACAAATGCAGCTAGTGTGAGTTCATAATTATTTAACATACAAACATTTTGCCTCTTAATATGTTATATTAATTACATATGCATGCAAATGCATAATAAATGTTTGTAGTGAACACAATGTGTGATATAATATAAACATATATAATTTTAGTTTTAAAAAATGAAAAAACTGATTGATTATTATTATGGAGTTATGTAAATTTCTGCTTGTTTTAATCCCAAACTGGTTGCTTGGTTAAGAATTGGTGCACACAGAAGGAGGAATGGTGGAGGTCAAATAAATTAGTAGGACTCTTCGCTATGTGGGCGTCTTCAAAGGGAATCCATTGCTGCCCCACCAGAGTAGCTTTCAAGCTTCTCATCCCGGCTGGAGTGGTGGGGTGTCGTATGGCAATTTCTAATGTCTATTCAATAATGAATTTAACATATTTAAGACCCATGATGGTGAGTGATAGGTTTAATCAGAGAGTCAGAAATTAAATGAAATACCCAACATGTCCCAGCCCCGCAATCAGCTGAACATCTAAAATATGCAGTGAAAAAGCGATATGTAAACTGCTCTATAATCCTAAATCAGTCATGTGAGGAGAATTGTGTTTTCAATCATGGACTGAAGTAGGCATTAAAATAGAGTGTTAGAGGCAAAGTGTTTCGTTCATAGCAAATTACAATTGAAACATTTGAGATTTGATGTAAGGCATTGTTTACTTATATTTACCCTGTTCCTGACAGCAGCTTATGCTTAGGAGACAAAGCATCATTATGTGTCCAGGTTTGTGTCAGTTATTGCCACAAATATTAAACAGCTAAATTACAGTTGTTATTAACATCGTGTTTTAATAATATTTTGCAGAAAGAGGCTATATAAGTAAAAATTGCTAGCAAATGTAAATGCTATTTCAAAATGGTCTGTATTTTGATGGTCTGTATTTTGTGTGTAGGTGTCCTGAAAGCCAAGATATGCTCCCAGGTGTATGCAGATGAACCTGTACAGGTAGGAACACGTGGAAAAAGAAGACTATCTGTACTCAATATCTGAATCCCTCAGGGTACTTCAGGTAGGAATGGATGGTCTGCTGCATGTGAAAAAATGGGAAAGCAGTTTTGTTACACTTGATTGTGTAAACACTTGGGAGATGTTTTAAAAGATTCTGCTTTGGTCCACAGGTGTCTGGGCCTCCCCTGTCATGGTGTTTATCTATGGTGGTGCCTTCTTGCTTGAGGTGGTTCTCAGGTGCAAACTTTCCTGAATAACTTCCTGTACAGTGGAGAGAAATTACAGACAGAGGAATGTGTGTGGTGACTGTAGTTTCCCCGTGTTGTTGGCACTCTTGGGTTCCTCAGCACGGGAGATGCTGAATTACCTGGTGAGGTTGATGTTATTTTGTATTATTACCACTGAATTCTCTCTCTCTCTCTCTCTCTCTATACATATATATATTTATACATACACAGACCCTTGCTATGAGGTGAAATGCATCAGTCTTACGCTGCATTGTCTCATATGGCCAGCTATTATCTTTTTTCTTTACTTAAAAATCTGAAGCTGGACGAGCTGAAAAAAATATACTGTGCTTTTTAGGAAACGCTATGGACATGGGACCAGCATGCACGCTATTGGCTGGGTGCACAGAAACATCAAGGCTTTTGGAGGAGATCCTAACAACATCACCATTTTTGGTGAGTCTGCTGGAGGAGCCAGTGTGAGCTTCCAGGTGTTACCCAGTACACAAGGGCTCAGATCTTTCTTTCAGTAATTTACCATTCTATATTAGCAAATGCTATTTATGTATACACTTGTTTGTGTGGTCATTGACCCATGATTGTGTGTCTTCCCAGATGCTGTCCCCACACAACAAAGGGTTGATTCGCAGAGCTATATCACAAAGTGGAGTTTCTCTGTGTCCTTGGGCTGTTAACAGAAATCTGGGGCATTTGCTGGGGGCAGTATGCATGCTGTGCCATACTATGAAGTGCGATTGTGCCTATGGGTTTAGTGTAACAGTGTAACAAAGTGGACAACAAAAACAATTTCCTTAACTTTCATTCCAAATCTATCAAACTTGATTCCATCACTTGGGAAAGGTATATTCCCTCTGGAAATTCTTATGTTCAGACATGTTTTTAGCTATTTTTTAAGTTTGACATAATTTTAAAGAGGCGGCAAGGGTGGCGTGGTGGTTACTTACTGCACTTTCAGCAAGAAGGTTCGTGAGGCCTTTCTGTGTAGAATTTGCATGCTCTCCCCGTGTTTGTGTGGGTTTCACTTGAGTGCTCGGTTTCCTCCCACAGCCCAAAACATGCAATATACTTTTTCACAGTCAAAGTTTGGACACCTATTCAATATTTTTATTCTTTTATTATCATGACTACATTGTGGAGATTCTGCCACTGAAGGCACTATGAATGAACACATATAGAATTATGTAGTAAACAAAAGTGAGAAATAACCCAGAACAGTTTTATATCTTAGATTCTTGAAAATAGCCACCCTTTGCTTTGATCACTGCTTTGCACACTCTTGGCATTCTCTCGATGAGCTTCATGAGGTAGTCACCTGAAATGGTTTTCCAACAGTCTTGAAGGAGTTCCCAGAGATGCTGAGCACTTGTTGGCCCTTTTGCCTTCACTCTGCAGTCCATCTCATCTCAAACCATCTCGATTGGGTTTGGTCAGGTGACTGTGGAGGCCAGGCCATCTGGAGCAGCACTCCATCACTCTACTTCTTGGTCAAATAGCCCTTACACAGTTCATTCATAGTTTTGATGCCTTTAGTGAGAATCTACAATGTAAATAGTAATGTAAATAAAGAAAAAACATTGAATGGGAAGGTGTGTCCAAACTTTTGACTGGTAGTGTAGGTTAATTGGCGACTGAAATTGGCCGCGTAGGGTGTGAATGGGAGTGTGATTATGTGAGGGTGTGTGCCCTGCGGTGTGTTGGCACCTGCCCAGGGTTGATCCCTGTCTTGCGCCCGTGGTTCCTGGGATGGGCTCCGGTCCCCACGACCCTAGTTGTGATTAAGCGGTTCAGGTAATAAATGAATAATATTTATGTGATAGGGGTTTGGTTATATGTAACAATCTTTTTGTTTTTAGGACACAAGGCATGTATTAATATTTCACACAAGACCAACAAAAGACTAAGTAACACAGAGAAAATATATTCTGCTAATATTTCTGTAAATAATTCTGGTAATAATTTTGTGCCCAGGTTGCTCAGACGGTTGGCTGTCCCACTGATCAGAGCATGGCCAGCTGCCTTAAGATGATCGACCCAGTTGAACTCACTCTTGCTGGCGACGTATCATTGGGCGGCTCTGCTAAGAGTAGGCACACACTGATTACTAAGACTTGTACGCAATGGGCTGGCTTCTTGAACGAGGATTAAGCCTAGTTTTGGACTAAACTGCAGTACCAATGGTGATTCAAACATTCAAATTCAAAGATAGTCTAGGCATAGGCTTAATCCTAGTATGGGAAACTGACCCAATATCTATTACCATGTAGCAATCAGAATGAATGAACGAACAGCACGAAAATATGCAAATATTGTGTAAGGTCAAGTAAAAGAAACTTAAAAGTCCAAATACAGATAAAACTATTAGATAAAAAGTAAGGAAAGTGCAGTTTTAACTTCTTTTTACAGTTTGGATCAAATATTAATAGGCACTATGATCCACATGCGTCATGAAGTGATGTTGTAAAGCACAAAATATTATATATTTTTTGTAGATTTGTTATAAAATGAATATGTTCTCTTCTCTTTCTTTTTTGAATTTTCATTCAATGTATGCCACATTTTGCTGTCCTAAAATGCACACTTAAACAGGAACATATTTACAGCATATTGCTATGTATCAGTAGTTTGGACATAGCCCTACCGATTACAAGCTTCAGAGATAGCAAATCCTTGTGGAAGCATCATGTAGCTGATCCTCAAGCTGGTTTTGTTGTAAGAATCAAAGTATTTTCAGATATCAGACTGGACATTTAATACATAGATACTGTTATAGAGGGCCTAGGTTGATTAGCTTTTTAACTATTTTACGTTCAATAAATGTGTTAAATTTAAGAATCTGAATCTGATCCTTACTTTTTCAACCAAGTACTAGCAAGTTATCTGCACCACCATCAGGGATGGTGGTGGACTAGTGGTTCAGACACTTGTCTCTTGACCAAGAAACCCCAAACTGTCCCTGAAATTATGAAAATGAAAGTCACTTTGGTAAATGTAAATCTTTCCTCAGACCCTATTGTGAAAAACCTGGCCCTCTCTCCTGTCATTGATGGTGACTTCCTACCTGATGACCCCAGTCTTTTGTTCCACAACGCTGCTGACATCGATTATCTTGCTGGAGTCAATGATATGGATGGACATATCTTCAGTGGCTTTGATATCCCTTCTGTTAACCAGCCACTCCAGGGCACCCCTGTGTAAGTTCCTCTTCCCCTTTACACCCTGGAGAGATTTTACAGCCTTGTTTTCTTTCATATTGCCACTTGGATTGAGTTGGATCAAGTTTATAATAAATAAAACAAACGTTATCAAGCTAAACTAACTAGGACATTGTGAAAAAGATTACAGCGTAATTTACTCAAGTTACATAAACAGTCTATTGTCCATTATATATAGTCTATTGTTACATTTACAGTGATGACATTTAAAAGACGCTCTTATACAGAGTCTTCAGTTTCCTAATTACAGGGAGAATCGCTCCATAGCAACTTGGGGTTAAAATCCTGGGGGCCTTGTGTTGGTAATGCTGAAGATATGACAGAGACAGACTTAAACCCTATTGCATCTATCTTCTGAAATTATCTTCTCAAAATTCCTTTATTTCTGTTCTTTTTCATAACAGTGAAGAAGTTAAAGATCTTTTAACTGCCTTAACCAGCATGAAGGGCCAAGAAGCTTCCGTAGCCGCATTTAATCAGTACAGTGCAAGCTGGGGAGGAAGTCCTTCCAAGACTGACATCAAGAAAACTGTTGTGGACATTGAGACCGACTACATCTTCCTGGTTCCGACCCAGACTTCCCTGTACCTGCATGCCAAACATGCCAAGTGTGTGATTCTTTATTTTAGGATTTACAAACTCAACCTATAGAATGTGTTCCCATAGAGCTTAGAAAATGCTTTATGAACTCAAGAATCAACCTTTTCTCTTTTAAAACTGAGAATGTTTTTAAAACCTTCAACATGTACCTGTTCCTCACTTGATCCTTTTTACATTCTTTTCTACCGTTCAGCACGGCCCGCACATACTCATATCTGTTCTCTGAGCCCAACCGCTTGCCCTTATACCCCAGCTGGATGGGTGCTGACCATGCCGATGACCTACAGTACGTTTTTGGAAAGCCTTTTGCAACTCCTCTTGGTTACTGGCCTCGCCATCGCACAATCTCTAAATACATGATTGCTTACTGGACCAACTTTGCCAGGACCGGGTAAGACACCACAGCAACTAATACGCTGTAAAACTTAAAATAAAGAAGAGACTAATCGACTGCTGCAATTGATTGTTCATCTTCAATCTAAATGACTGGCTCATACATTGCTCAAATGTAGATACTTTTTAAACTTTTTGTTTCTCTCTTTTTTTCTGTTTTCTCTTTCTTATCTTATGCAGTGACCCCAACCAGGGTGAGTCCCGTGTGCCTGTTGCTTGGCCCAGATTCACAGGGGAAGGGCACCAGTTCTTGGAGCTTAACCACAACACAGGAAAGGATTCCATCAGGCAGAAAATGAGGACTCGCTTCGTTCACTTCTGGACATCTACGTTTATCAGCTTCCCCAACGTTAACTAAAATCTCCAAATTCAACACACATCTCCATTTTCAACTAGTTAATAACAATTGTTATTAACAATTTGCAGAAAAATGCAGTCTACATATACTGCTGTTGTTACATAATTACCAAATAAAGCAAAAGCAAAAATCCCTTTCATCTTTTATAAAACTCTGCAGTTACAGTACTATTCATAAAACACTTATTGCAACAAAAAAAAATCACATTTAAATATTCTATATGTATATACTGTGTGTGACTCTGATTAAGACTTGGGTCACACTACCTTCCTACAAATTTTATTCACACAGTTTTTCAGGAACAAGGTGATTTGTGTTTTTATAAAACCATTGATTAGTGAGACTGCAAGATAACAAAAACCAAACTTCTCAAGAAAGCAGATATCGAGTGTTGGGCACATTACTTTAAAAGAGTAATTAGTTATAGTTACTAGTTACTTCTTCCAAAAAGTAACTGAGTTAGTAACTGAGTTACAGCATTATAAAAGTAACTAGTTACCAGGGAAAGTAAGTTATGCATTACATTTTTAAAAAATGTTCAAATATGTCAAAAATGTGGATCCCCCTCCCCCCTTTGATGGAAATTTAGCTGTATGTTCAATTATTTGTAATAACACTGACTATTAAATATGTGTAATTAAGGAAATAGACACTTAAAATAAATGAAAGTCTAAATATAAATAAAAGAATACATTGTACACAAATCTACACCATTCTAATATCGCTGTGGGACAATGTGAGACAAGACGCCTATCAAATTTAATATATCATTGTAGATTTGGTCATTACCATGTATATAATAGTAGAATGATGAAACACAATAGATGTTTTAGGACTTTTCATATTTATTGCACATCAACAGGCCGCAACTGGCGATCAAATAGATCTAAATTAAATTATGCTTGTACTCTACCTTAGCCAATCATCATTCCTTATGCGGTTGTCTCACCAAAGAAGAGAAAAAAGCTTTGCAGCTCCTGTAGCTGAGAGCTTGGTCGGATGAAAACAGCTTAATAACAGTGACGCGCCGCATGTTATTGTCAGTAACGGTAACGGGGTTGTAACGATGGAAACAGTAATTGGGTAGATTACCCGTTACTGACAAATGACTTTTCTTTCAGTAACGCCGTTATTTTAACGCCGTTATTCCCATCACTGCAGATATCAGTCCAAAACAGCTGGTGCTATATACCCTTTGCTATAACCTAAGAAATTGAAAATGTGAAAACGGCAGTCAACAAATCACAAGTCACATTCAGTGACAAGCATTGCAGTGCTACAACGTTGTATTGAGTACACATGCTTGTAAAACTAAAGATTCCTCACAGAGAAAATTACTCCAGTGAAAGTTGTCTACCATTTAAACTCTACTTAAATACAAGTAGGCTATCATAGTATCTGAAATGAACTGTTCGCCAGTATTAAAAGTATTTCGCTGGTATTACTAACGTTTAGCCATTACCAGGAATACTTGACTCAAAGTCTTGAGTGGTTTACTTTGCCTGTCTTCAAAGTGCGATTCCAGTTCAATTCGTCTCGACACATTTTGCATCACTAGTACCATACAAGACTGCAGGTGGCGCTATCACCCGTACAATATCTACTGAATTTGAAGAAGATTGAATTGCAGAAATAACGACTGTTCTCAGTCAGTGTCGATAGTTTACCTAATAGCATGGCGTCTTAGTGGGGTGAAAAGTGGCAATGACTTAGCAGGGCCTTAAGTGGGGGTATGGCCCTTGAGAAGTCTGGAATTTTAGTTTATTATGTGAGGCGGGCCCATGCAGACTGCTTGTGTATAAGGTCCAAAATTTGGTGTTACATCCCTGCCAAAAAGTATTTAGATTTCAGTATGATTACAGTCAAAGGCAGTGAATGTTACTCATATTGGTAATAATCAGTCTATGTAAAAACAATGCCTAATGTCGAAAATAAAGCAATGATAAAGTAACCAAGTACAATTATTTTAATACTATACACCACTGTGCCAAACGTACAATAGTATACAAGCATACAGTAGGCATAAATAAATAGACAAATAATAAATGTAGTGCAATCTAAACTTTTCCTTCATGAAAGAATGTGCAAAACAAGAGGATGACGGCGCCTGAATTAATATTTATGTATTTATTTATATCTAAAGATCCTTATGAGGAGGCTGCATAATTAGCATTTTGGGGCATTTGTGGTTGAAAGTCGGTTGTCTGATTTCATATTAGTAATCGATTCGATGCAGCATTTGCATGCCCCTCTCACCTGCGGAGGTGTGACCTCACTGCCCCATCAATGTTCACACCCTTACACACACACACACACACACACACTCCGACTGCAGCAAGCTCAGCTCGGGCAGGTCGGCGCGATGGAGAGCTCGGGTCGATCTCTCCTCTTCAAGACCGCCGCCGTGGGCGCGATCGTTCTCGCCGCCGCCGTCCTCATGCACGTCCGCGACCCGTCGGACATGCTGCTCGGCGGCGGCTACCCCGAGCTGTGGCGGAAAACCGGGCTGGCCGGAGCTCCGGCGCGGGCCGCGAGTTGCATGTTTGCAGGGGTTTTCTTCCTGACCGCCGGCTGGCTGTACCGACTCCTGTTCGCCCCTCTCGAGCTGTTACGGAGCCCGGAGGACGTGGGCTACATCGCAGAGGACGGCCGCTCCCGCGCCCAGGCGGCCAACGATGTGCGGCGGAGACGCAAAACTGGAGAACTGCCGCCCGTTTACCCCAACGGCTGGTACCGAGTACTGGACTCGCACATGCTGGAGCGGGGGGACGTCAGGAGCGTGACCGTGTTGGGTATGTACAGTAGTTTACGAGGGAAAGAAAGAACAACACGATGCACAAGCCGTGCTTGTGAAAAGCCGTTCACGACTGCGTCAGTGCCAGCAGATCAAGTTTTCTGAAGCTGCAGAGACGACAAGGTCGTGAACGCATCCCACAGCCGAGTCCCTCGGGATCTGTGTCGGGATCTAGTGTAAAAATAGCACCATTTAGAGAGTTAAACAGCCATCTGTCTTTTTCAGGTCACTTCAGTCGCTGATTTGAATATGCTCACTTAAAAAACATCCTCTGAAGTGCTCCTTTGGTTGGAAATGTGGTTCCTCGAATAAGCTTTAGTTTTGCTGTAGTACTGTATATGGAAGAATCTTTTGCAATGGATATTAGGATCTAAAGGTTTTTGGAGCACCAACAAAAATGGTTGTTGGACCCCATTAAAGATTTATTGTAGCTAACAAATATGTTTTTATGCGATTACAAGCAAAAAGAGACATTTTGTGTCAAAAAGCGCTGTTAAAGCGTGATGATTCACCTGTTACAGATTTGCTACTGCTTAATTAAGTGCCTATAAATTAATTAAAATATATACTGTCCTAAATTCATCAGAAATAAATACTGTCTTAAAATCTATCCAGCATTTCTCCAGTGCCAACTAATAACACATTAAGTTAAGAGAATGATACATCAGTAATGGCCATTACACACTCATTGACCTCATGAGATTATACGATTTGTTTTGAATGAACAAGAGACAAAATTCTTTTTAGACATCTTATCTACTGAATATTAACCGTTCATGAAGTAAAAGGCAAGGCCAGTAGATGATGTCAATTATAGAGCAAGTCATAAAGTCAATACCATTGCTGTCAGGCCAAATTTATATCAAGCTTGTGGGAGTTTTATTTCATGGTGATCAATAAAAATATTTGCTGTGCAGTGCATATCCTTGCAATATGCACTTGACACAGCAGAGTACATAAATGCTGAGCATCCGTGAAAATCATGCAGCTGCTGCATCAATGACTGATTGTAACCTCCCTGTTGATAACTGAAGTTTAAATGCT
Source organism: Distichodus sexfasciatus (assembly GCA_032718565.1). NCBI lineage: Eukaryota > Metazoa > Chordata > Actinopteri > Characiformes > Distichodontidae > Distichodus > Distichodus sexfasciatus. The sequence continues at coordinate 781,974 of JAVGVS010000038.1, read as the reverse complement.
TTGGGTTTGAATGTTATCACTAAGGTAATTCTGATTCAGTGTCTTTGGTTACGATACCTGAATAATGTGTTTATTTTGAGCTGACCAGGTTGCTCTGAGAGACCATATTATGTTGCAAATCCTTTCAGGGTCTTAGTGTAAACTTCAAACAAACCACCATTGTGATTTTGTCACTAGGGCACTAAGATGTGCATGACTCCTTAGAAGACATTTTTCTGGTGTCTGAGAAAACAGACTTTCCTAGTGGCTTTGCTATGTTGACCTTAGATGACATTGGGGGTGCCTGGCAATAGTCCCAGCAAGGCAATCTGATATGAAGATGCGGTCTGTAGTATAGATGTGTTGAGCACAGCTAATTCTGTTTTACCCTTGCTGTATTAAAGGAAAAGAAGGTCCTAAACACAGGTTACTGTAATAATGATATATAACCTGTACAACCTAATTAAGTCGCCCAAAACTATCTCTAGAGAATGATTTTCATCTCACATCTGTAACTTTGAATGAAATGAACCCTTGCTAGAGAGAATATGTCCTCAGAGAGATGAGAAAGAACAATTGTTGCAATCTTGCAAAATATATCTTGCAAAATATATCTTGCAAAATATATCTTGCAAAATATCCAGAATGCTGGCATATAAAAATGTACAGAAAAGGTTACGTAATACAAAAAAGTTAAAACTTCTTGACGTGAGCAACAAAGAGGAAATATTTGATTTATAGCCTTATGTTTTGGAATTGAGTATTTTGCAGGTCAAAATGAGTAATAGAGTACAAAGTTGTTTAGGTACAATAATTGAGTCAATACTGAGTTCCATAAGTAAAATTATACTTATTACGTCACATGTGAGAGAGAATGCTAATTAGGCGTTTACAGAATTTTCCTCCTGTAAAAAACATAGTTTAAGCAGTATGTGTATAAACATCAGGATTACCAGTTTAAATATGCATAGATGAGGACAGACGGGCAAAAACTAAAGCAATGTTTTAATATCTTCCTTCTAAAGGCATTATGCTTCCTTAAATACGGTATCAACGTGTGAATACATTTGTTGCATGTGTTACATGTGCGTGTGTCATTTTGTTAGAATGCTACTAAAGATGTTGTCAGGTAGATGCCACTTCATATGCAGGATTGTTACATAATTTTACCCAGTACATTTGGCCAAGAAAAGTCTGTGTCCTTGTGTCAAGCTGCCTTGGTAACTCCTGACCTTTTATGTCTCTGATCCCATGTCAGTAGAATTGCAGTAAATTAGTGAGAGAGGATTGTTGTAGGCTCTTTGCAGTGTTAATACTCAACAACACACATATGCATTCAAAATTATTGCCCATGTCTATTTAAGTCACATGCCACATGCTTTAGAGTTCTAGCAGTTCAGTAAGAGCAACATTGTAAGTTAACATATAAGGCAGATTAAGAATATCACAGACCACGTTTATATAATGTGTTCTGATGACAGGGGGAAAACCCACTCTCAACAGACATTTGACTATACCACATGTAATAAGTGAGAGCCTTATATCTTTCATTGTTTTATTTTTAAGAATCTGATAGATGCACATAGTCAATGCTTCTATCATGTAGAGTTATTGCCCCGTGGACCTATTGAGACTTGGCCAACTCGCTAAAGTCTCCCTCAGGCTCCCTTATGCTTAATTTAATATTTTATCGCACTCTCCAAAGTCTGGTTCTAGGCAAAGATCATGTAATTTGTGTTAAACTGGTGAGAGCATAGCTGGCTATTGATCAGTGTGCCTAGACTTTGTACCTGGGAGGTACATTTCAGCAGATATAAAATGGCACGGCTTACAAAATGTAGGTCAGAGTTTTGTGAAGGGTCAGTGTTGTCTGTCTGCTGAGAGCCGCTTGTAATGCACCCAGACGAACTCGTCCAAAGAGCAGGTCTCTGATCTGGGCAGTCTGAGACACAAAAGGTCTTCGTGTTTAACTATTACTCAGTTTGCTCTCCTTCACAGTTCCATTTCTTCACGTGCCTTATTTGTTTGTATTTTTATCTCTCTGTCTTCCCTTTTCACTCTTTTCTGTCTAGTACCCCCTCCCCCATTTCTCTTTCTCTATTGCTCCCTTCGTTGATTCCTAGATTCACAGCCGACCTAAATAGGTTTACTCTGCTTTTTTTAACCAGACAATATGTTACAGTTAACATTACAGTAGTCTAACTCAAGAGTTCATCATTTGTTGCTAGAAACACAAAGAGCATTTTCACAATACTGCCCTCTGCAGGTAACTTTAGGTTTTACTTTGCTCCAAATGCAAAAATCCCTTTCTGAGGACATGCTGCACATTCAAGATTCAAGATTCTTTATTTGTCACGAATATAGTTACATAGTTACGAATATACATGTAGAACATGTAGTGAAATGTACCCTAAATGATCCAAAATAAATCAAAAAATAGAATTTAGAATTTTTTTAAGTTTAACGGTTAAGTTTAATAATCTTACAATAAATTAGAGTAAGAATAAAATATATAGGTCTACATAAAATATAGAAATGAGAAAAAAGCTTATAAGATTGTACAGTGTACATGACAGTGACTGTACTTGTGCATAGTTTTACAGTAGAAACTATGTATTTAAAGTGCACTGTGAACAAACACACAGTTTTGAAGGCACATTGTTAGTAGATACGTACTGTAAGCATAACGCATAAATGGGCAAATAAGCATACATTGTTAAATGACAGGTTAGTAACAATATGAGAGTTAACATGAGTTGTGTTACATTAATGAAGTAGTGGTGTCATTTCCTGGTTAAGATGTCTAGATTAATATGAATCATTTGTGCGACTGAATGTTTTTGCAAAAGGTGTGTGTGTGTGTTATCAGGTGAGCAGGTGGCCGTGTTTCGTGGCCACGATGGGAAGGCTTACGTGGTGGATGCCTACTGCCCCCACCTGGGGGCCAATCTGGCAGTTGGGGGTAGAGTGGTGGGAGGCTGCATAGAGTGTCCCTTCCATGGCTGGCAGTTTCGTGGGGAGGATGGGAAGTGTGTCAGGATCCCATATGCTGAGAAAGGTAAGAAAATACTAATTTGTGACTTTTCAGTAATGATCTTTTCAGTATGATCTTTTTACGCACCTAAATGTTATTTTACATGCTTGAGGATGTGTCTGTGTGTCTGTATCGTCAGTGCCAGAGTTTGCTAAAGTGCGCTGCTGGCCGAGCTGCGAGGTCAATGGGCAGGTCCTGGTATGGTTCCACTGTGATAGCGAGCAGCCGACCTGGAAGGTCCCTGAACAAAGAGAGATCACCATTGGGGAGTGGGTCTACCGTGGCAGAACTGAGCACTTTATTAATGCGCACATAGAGGTACTGCTGCAGAGCATGACAGATTAAATGTTTCATGGATGAGTTGTGATCCAACTTATCCAAAGTTTTTTAAAAAAGGTTAACATTTTTGTATTCAACACAAGAAATTTATCAGTAATATCTGTAACTTATTTTAGTCAAAGTCAGTAACTTATTTCAGTCATTTTTGGAATTCTCAGAGTACATCTGACTGTGCTTAATACTGACTTTATACATTAGTGTTTAGAGAAATCATATTATTTTTTCTGTATAAATACATGTACTTTATTTTAGTTTATTATGCAGCTGTGTTCAGAAATTATTTCCTCATGAAAATAAAAGACTTTTTTTTCTTTAACCATGATTCTTTAGGAGATCCCAGAGAACGCTGCAGACATTGCACACCTGGCCCACCTTCACACACCGGGCATTATGAGTGGCGTGGACCTGCGCTACACTAACAGCAAGACCTGGGAGTTCATCAGGCATGATTGGAAGGTGAACACCTCAAAGGGGAATCTTCTCCTGAATTTGTGATGTTTTCCTCAGCTTCTTTTGTGTGCGGTTTTGGTATGTGCAAATAGAAAATTTGGAACAAATGTGGGTAGAAAAGTATTTGTCTAGATTTGAAATGTTGGTGCATTATTAAAAATACTTTTTTTGGGACACAAGGTCACGTTTCATTCACTGCCTGTGGAATGACAGGCTTTACAACTTACTGGGAACATTTTTGTGTGGCACCCTTTTTGAAGCTTGCTTAAATAGCTGCAAAATTAAAAGTACTTTCCTCTGCATGCTCTTATGTGTGTGTTAATTCATTACGTCTTACCACTCATGAAGACCATTTCATTTAATCATTATGTCTACCATTTTACCCCACAAAACATTTCTTGTTCATGATATATCATCATTTCCTCCAGAAGTGTGTTTGTGTGCTTCCAGGTGGATTGGTTTCCAGAGCAGGAACCTAACAAACACTGTTCCCAGATGCTGGTAAAACACGCACTCACTGTGTTTGGCCGACACTGGCCTGTTTTAGACATGGATGTGGTGGCGAGACAGGTAATGATATAAAAGACTGACAGGGGGCAGCATTGTAGTTTAAGTCTAAGCCACAGAAGAGAATTGCTCATTGAGATGTGTCTAATAAGAGTCAGTAGAGTGTGTTGTTTGCACATTAAGCAAAGATGTGTACTCAGTTCCCATTTGTGTAGTACTGGTTGGTGAATTAAAAGAAATTGTCATTTGCATATTTTGTTACTCTAGTTCCTACCAAAATTTGGTTTTGGGAAATACATAGCAGTATAAATTAGGTTAATATTAATATTAATATAATAATAATACTATACATATATATTATTATATTAAACATTAACCAAATACATTACATTCATTTTTTTATACAAATAATATGAAAACACACAAATATAAAAATATTAAACTAATGGAGCTAATACAGAAAACAAAAGGGGCATAGAAGTATCACATTCTAACCTACACATACTTTGAAGTGATATTTGAAACCTTAACAAAATAATACAATTTCTTGAATTCCTCAAATTCTGCATTAATCTAAATTCTACAGATAAAATATTCAATCTGTTCTAAATAGAAGATATTTCAAATATGGGCGAATTTGTTGCATGTTTCAGTGATTCTATGTGAGGTGTTTGGTGCCTTAGTTACATCATATGCAGCTTTCATTTAGTTGTGGCCTCAGAATGCTCGATTGTGGCATCTTTTTAAAAGCGCCTTTACTCTCGTAAATCTGCGACATATTGCTTAATAAAACATGTGGTATGTGGGAGAGTAACTATGAAGTCGATATAGCGGCGTGTTTTTGAGTGGAACATGAAGGTCACTCTGGCGGAAATTCGAAGAAGAAGCCTGGAGGCAGCGCCGTGTGGAAAAGAATATGAAAGTTTACAGGATGTGTTGCATTTGAATGCAGGTTTTTGTGTACATTGGCAGATTGGCACTAATGATGCAAAATGAAAAATGATGCAATGTTACAAACCTTCAACAGAGTGGTTAGACTGTGGCAGAAAAACATAATGAATTGCCATAATAATATTGTAGAGTTATGATAGAAACAGTATGTCGATGTGTGTCAGCCATTGGACCTTTTGATTTGGATTGTTTTCTCCACTTTGTAATAGAGCTTTAAAATGATTTTTACAGAAGTTGATGTTTCTTTTGCAGGTGGGCCCAGGTTTAGTGTTCCTGAAAATCAACCAGCTTTTCGCCGGGGTCATTACACTGTGTGACTCCAGTGAGATGAGATATGGTGCAAGTGTGTGTCGTGATACCATTTCTAGAAAGATTCCACCACTGGTGCCTAAGTTTATACTACTTAGCAGAGTGTGTTCAGTAAGGCACAGAGTGTGTGTATTAATCTTTGCATCTGTATATTTAATGGCGGTTGTTAAAACATGAACACCGCTGCATTAAAGTATTGGTTTATTATTTTAATGTCTTGCCTGTATGATCTTTAGGTTAGCATTTATTTCATTACTTTTGATTGGCTATAATGTATTTGATTTAAAATTAAGCTTACAGAGTCGATTCTCAATATTTAACAAAATAAAGAATCTTGAATCTATTTCCTGCATATTAAAGGAGAATTTAATTTATTGCTCATATGTTCTTCATATTTAAGCTCTATTTGTAATATAGCATACGCTACAGTGCATGAAGTTTTACACTCGCCCTAGTCATCGACCGCAGCTTAAGCAGATTTCCCAGTGTTTTCCTCAGTGGTCAATATCAGTAATGAATTGTTCTTTCTTGAAGCGCTTTGACAAGATTGTGATTCAAAGCAAAACCCAAACTGAAGTCTCTACATGATGAAGAAACACTTGGATGCTTTCCCTAATCAATATTCAATAATAAATAGGATCATTTCATTTTCTGCTGTGGCAGCTTGAGCGTGATGTGATGATCTGGAACAACAAGAAGTACATCTCTAAGCCAGTGCTGGTTAAGGAGGACTCAGCTATCCAGAAACACAGACGCTGGTTCAGTCAGTTCTACAGTGAAAACAGTCCGCGTCTACGCTATCAACATGACACACTGGATTTCTGACCAACGCATGCAGCACTGGCTCGAGGTAACATCAGCTCTCACTAACAGGGATGCATAACACGCGTTGTGGCGTTGTATTGAAGATGTCTGTGATGAGAACCTCTTCTACCACTTCAATTATGACTCCAGGCTTTATTTCTTCCTATAACATCTAATCACGGATCTGTCAAAATGGATCTATGGAAGAATGGCTAGACAGGTGTATAGATGGATGGTTTGATGGATAGACTGATAACTAGATGCTTGGTTGAGGTTGTAAAATAAACATATTGCTTGTAGGGATGTCATGATTAACCACGATTTAAAACGGCACGGTTAATTAATCGTAAAGGCTCCTCGACAACGTGTTTCTGCTGGGCTTTTAAAACATAGATTATGACAGTGCTATCTACAGATTGCCTTCCAGAAAGGCCAAAAGCAGCTCATTTTATAGGCCAAATTGGTTCAAAATGACCAAAAACTTCAGTATTTCTTCATTTTCAATTACCTGATTTTTTAACTTCAATTTTATGTTATAGTGTAATCACTAGGAAAGAAGATATATAGAAAATGTATTTATCAAAAAAATGTTATTCTATATTCTGTGATGAATTTAATGATAAAATAGCGTTAGAAGCTAAATTAATTCCTAAAGAAAAAACTTTTGTTTATTTTGTTTTCATCATGATACCTACTGTTTACATTGATATTTATGTTCCAAAAAAGGCAGCATCCATTTATTTATGTTCCATTTGTGAACAGTATTGTTTGTTTATGGTTTTTGTGTCTTTTTAAAAAAAAAAAGACAGCAGCAAATAAAAGGTAAAAACCTCTAAAGAATGTGATTGTCTACATTGTGAAATAATCGATAATCGTGAAACCGCGGATTATTTCCGGACGAGCACTAGCTAAATAAAATTCGCTAATCGACATCCTCAAAATGTTAAATTTTGTTCATTTCTTTCTTTTTATAGTCGAAACTATGCAACTACAAAATGGCACATAGAAGACAGAATGCTTGCTATGGACCAGAAAAACTGCATAACTATTTTGGGAGGAAAACCAGTGCAGAATCTTCCAATGCAGGACCAGTATCACAGGCCAGTTCTGAGGAAGATGAGTTCTGCATCATAAATTATCGAGCCACTGCTACACATTTAATTTAATGCCATATTCTAGCCGTTAAATCTTGTGATGATGGGATGATATTTCTCCTACTGAAAAGTGCTCAGGATCAATTGTGATCACTTTCGAGTGAGTTTAAACGCACTCTCTCAATACGATCTACCGTGACTATTTACTGCATATTGCTGAGAAGCTGTTTCAAACAAAATGCAAGTAATAACAGGATGACGGCCATGCCTACATGTACACGTGTAAGTCAATAGCAGATATCTTCCATGTATATTATAAAAAAAGTGCAAACTATATTATATAGTACAGTCAATAGTAATTATACAGTGACATTTTTTAAATGCCTTTTGCTTCTTTTTCCCAATACAGTAAGAATTAAAAATAAGATTTAATGTTTCTTTTTGAGGTTATATTTATTTTGTAGAAAACAAATATGGGGAATATATATAAATTCAAAAGACCACAATTAAAGTGTTCCTTATTTTCTTATGCTTAAATATGGTATATAAAAAATCATATTTTGTAATTAATCTATTTATCGATATATTTTGTAAAACCACTGTAATGGTCAAACTGGTATTGCAGCCTTTTTATTTTCTGTTTGTCCTGGCTTTTTTATTCTTGTTACTGTTAGTGGTGGAAATGAAATGTATGCTCAGTTTGCTAAAGTAAAAATGTATCTTCAGTTAGGGTTAAGGGTTCCAGATGTGGTCTTTGTGTGGGTCTGAGCAGTGAATGTGTGTCTAAGATACATGTTTATGTTTTATTCTTTTGCTTTTGTCATAAATAAAAACTAGTGGATCTGTTCCACAGACACATTTGCATGCCCATGACCCTATATTCCATGTTTGCGTGCATCTGTGTTATACATGTGTTATATTATTATTTTTATTTCGCCTTTCTCAGTTCCTTCTTTTTGTTACAAGAGTCATTTGGTACTTAAAATAAATGACATTTAAAAACACTACAAAAGACAGTGTGTTGGAAGACTTGTCCAGTACGGATAAATGAGGGAGACTGCAATAAATGTGGGACGCTGTCAGTGTAGCATGAAGAATTTTGCTGCAGGAGACTGCAGCAATATATATATAATAGTCATCAGTCAAAGGGAAAAGGGGTGGAGGACGGGAGAGGAGGCTGTCTGTGGCATCCTGCCATCACAGCTGTAATATTTTATAAGGGCAGGAAACTCTTCATACAAATGAAGAGACACATTTTATACATCATATCAGCGTGGACATTTTAGTTTGAAATGTGCTTGGTACATTAAGGTTTAATTGAATCTGGCATTTGGGCCAAATATCAACTGGCTCACAACTATAAAAGGCGAGATAAATTGAAAACTGGTGTTGATGTAATATCACCCATTTAATATAATGTTGAAATCTCACACTTGTTGTAGTATCAGTATCTCCACTAGATACTATTATACAGCAGTCATAGGACTTGCAGTTGAATTTATACCTTTAGTTTCAGTTAAACACGTTTTAATAATAAATGAATTAGTTTTAAGCGGAACGACCTGTTGATATTACTTCTTTATCTCTGTGCTGATTGCCGAGCCGCCCATTTCTGTGACCTTGGAAGGCTTACTTTAAAATCCTTCTTATTTTATAGCATTCTCTTACCAGAATCAAGAGCCTAATGCCTTTTTGTTCGTTGTTCAGAAAGGTGTTTGTTCTGTGCGCCGCTGGCCTCCGTCTGATATTTTCCCCCTACCTTTTGTGCCGATAACAGTGGCCTCTGCTGTTAATCACAGCATGAGTTCTGCCTTTTCTGTAATTCAAACTCTCTGTAATAGCTTCCCTAAAGACCTAGAAAGGTCAAAATAATATCGGCTCTGAGTTCGTCATATTAAAGAAACCGTTGTCACTTCATCAATTTTGAGCGAATATGAACATGCTACAGGTAAGAGTAAGTCTTAAAGTGCCCCTATTATGCTTTTTCAAATATGATCTTTCATGCAGTGTGTCATGTAGCTGTATGTGAGCATAAACTATCTGCAAAGTTGTGACGCCGACAGTGCACGATAAATGAAGTTTTTGTCTATCCAAAAAGAGTCGCTCACATTCAGCTTCTAAACGAAATACAGTAATTCAATCTTTTCTGTTACGCTACACGCCACGGCAACATATTTGAATAATGTCCGCCTAATGCCTCTGCGCCGCTAACAACTTGCCCGCCCACAAACATCTTCACTACTGAGAAACGCCCGTTCCAGTCGTTGGCTAAACAGTTTCTTGTCGGCGTGCCACTTGAACCGCTTTCATCGCCAGACTCGCTCAATTGATAAGGTGAAAATCGAGGCCGGTCTTGTCTTATGTATTGACAGGTCTCATAGAGCTATCGTCAGTTATGCAATGGGCGTTTCTGCTTCCGGACACGCCAGCGACGAATCATAACAATCATAAAGGACTGCGCCATCTGACCAATCACAGCAGTGAGGGCTCACGGAGAGGCGGGGTTTAGACAGACTGATTCTTCCAACTGCTTCACACGAGTCGTTTACGAATCATTTAGAAATGGGGTAAAATTAAATCTAGTTTTGGAGAAAACTAAAGTGTTTTTTGACCTTGCATACACGTAAACCTGTTTTAAGAGACTCATAAAACAATATTAGCTACCTTTAAAATGGCATAATAGGGGCACTTTAAAGTGGTGAAAATACAGGCGGTACTTTCTATACCCGATTCCTGTGGCGTCGGCTCAAAGCGCTGGAGCACCGCACACTACTACAGAACCCCTACCCACCGACTGTAAAACACGCATGCGCATGCACCGTTAGAACAAAGATCACTCTAAAGTAGAGCTGAAACGATTATTCGAATAACTCGAATAATTCGATTACAAAAAATGGTCGAGGCAAATTTTCGAGAATCTTAGCTTCGTTTAAGTCATTTTATTCGCTACAGCATGCGCCGCTTGTTTTTCACACACACGCTTATTAATGACGCACAATATTTCCAGTGGCGCGATCAAAACGAGAATAGATCCCTCTGTAGGTGAACGTATTTGTGAGATATTCCGTGCACAAAAACAGAAGTAAATGCGTAAAAACGCATAAATGACATTTTTTGCGATGTAAACACGCGCGCTGTGTTTGTGAACGCGCGAGCGCCCGCGTAAGCGCCATTACTCGCTAAAACGCTCCGTTTCCGTCAAAACGCATATTTCAGCTGATAAATAACCACAACAATCAGCGTTCCACTCACAATACAGCCATTTATTGAGATTTTCCCATCGATTTTTTCATAGTTCGTTCCGGAACGCACTGAGCCCTTTATTGTGACGGCTCCGTGGCGTGCCCGGGGGATTGTGGGAAATGCAGTTCTCTTCCAGAAAGGCCAAAAGCAACTCATTTTATTGGCCAAATTGGTTCAAAATGACCCTTGAACGTTTCTTCATTTTCAATTGAATATAACAACATAAAGCATACATGACAAACTTCTACTCACACTACAATAAGCCTAATAACAAATGTATTGTCATTAAAAAAAAAAAAAAATCCGATTACTCGATTAATCGATAAAATAATCGATAGATTATTCGATTACAAAAATAATCATTTGTTGCAGCCCTACTCTAAAGTCATTTAGGTAAAAATATGTACAATTTTCCTTATTGTGCTTTTGCAATATACGTTTCACTGGAAGGGATGAGGAGAGTAACAGGATAATGAGCACAGTCTGGGCTAATACAGAATACAACACAGGATTATGACAGGGAAATATTTAAAAATGACAGAGGACAATGAAAAAATGAGAGTTGATAGATTAGAGCAGATAGTTTGCCGACTTACATTTTACCATGCATTACGTCACCGCTGTAATTCACATTCGCTAATCATTTGGATTATTATTAGGAGATATTAGGAACCGCTTTAGCATATGACAGACTCTCTTAGTGAACTTGCCCAGACTAGCAGGTAGGCTACTGACGCTATGTTGGTGGGCCGGGCCAGAGCAGGAGATCTGGACAGGGCTATGCTAAACATAACCTCGCCACATGAGCAGGCTGCGTTTTAGTCTCACCCTACTTAGACCTAACGTGAAAAGTCGTGAAAAGCTGTTAAACTCCACAACATTGTAAAACTGACTTCAGGGGCTTTCCACATCTTTTCAGACACACTTTTCTGACGCATTTCACATGTTACCAAACCAAGGACAATTTTCACCTTACTGGGTCTTTAAAGGTTATGCAGGTGTGTGAATATCAAGCATTTCTGGTCGCCTGTGATCTGCTTCATGATGACAATCAAGTGGTCTAATTTGTTTCATAAGATGCTTGTTCCAAAACACCTGCCAAATTCTTTTTTAAGTGTTTTTCCTGAATCACAAGCCACTTTACATTCTTTTCGGTAATTAAGATACAAGCACAAAATCAGCAGCATTTTCCTCTTCACAGTTGCATTTTGAGATAATGTAAGTCATTTCACACTACAGTCCCAGATGAATAACATTCACACAGGCCCTTCGTTTACACAGCACACTTCAGCTTCCATTAGGAAGAACACTTTTGTGGCGAACAACACATGGCATTTGTAATGTATAATTCAACATTATTTCACAGCAGTTCCCGCTGAGCGATAAATGCATGTGTTAAAGATGTTTATTTCATATTTAAGATGCGTTGGCATTCCCTCTCATATTTTTCATCCTTTCTTAGCCTTTTAAAGTGTATCAGCTGTGCCATTGTGCAGCTTTGCGGAAATTGCATGCAGGGAAAATCATTTTTATTTTATAAAGCACATTAATAAGAAATTCATGAGTTAATCATCCATAGGTAATGTGTGTTACATCAACTCTTTATATCGCATACTGTGTAGTCATTGGTGCGTGAAAGCTATTAGGATTAACCGTCTTGTACTCAGCCCTCTCAGATTGCAAGCAGACTAACGTGCTCAACCTGCATAGGCGCAGATCTGGGCTTGTGATGCCGTATACTTTCTCGTTCAGTCTCATCCAGTAAGTCAGTTTTAATAGCCTACGCTTCCATGCAATAGCACTGAGTTCATGCATGACCTGTCTCCTGCTGCTAAGTGGCACTAATTAATCTGTTTGACCATGCTGACATGATCGCTCCATCGTGATACGCCTCATGTGCTATATCCGGTCCAGCTAATACGGTTGAGTGTCATCCAGCGAGACGGGGAGAGAGACGTGTGCTGTATAATTGCACCAAACATATGTTAGCATGCAGATGTTTCCTTGCCGATCATGCCCTGCAAGTGCAGCTGGCATTACAGTGTCTACAGTGTCTGGTCGTGTGTGTGTGTGTGTGTGTGTTTACGCCAGTGCTTGGAGACTACACGCATGACTACGTCGGCTCTTGCGCAATGCTGCACAGGCTGCGACAGCAAAATAAAAAAGACTGTGACAGAAACTGTGATGTTCTGAGATGCAGCGAGTGTAGCAGTGTGTTATTATCCTACTGCCATTATCTAAAAGATTTTTTGAAAGCTGTAGGTGTTCATTGAATATTTAGGGCTGGAATGAATCATTAATGTTGTTCACATGTGCTGTTACCTATATAATAGAATGAATGATTTGGGGTCAAACGAGTGGCTAACTTTTGTGATTCTTTTATGCATTTGGGAGAATGTAGCGTTGATTTTGACTGGTATGCAATTGGTCTTGTATTGTCAGTCAGTCATTCTCTGAACCGCCTAATCCCTATTGGGGCCTATCTTGGGACTACAGACGGAAGGCTGCGATCAACCCTGGGTGTGCGCCAACACTCCACAGAGCGCACACACAATCAGACTCTCAGTCCCACCTTATAGGGCCAATTTAGAGTTGCCAATCAACCTATAGTGCATGCTTTTGAACTGTGGGATGAAACCCAGGACTTTCTCGCTGTGAGATGACAGGGCTAACCACTGCACCACCGAGCCACCTGATCTTATATTGTAATGCTGTTAAAAGTTGGGCATGTTGAATGTCGTGTTTGTCTCACTAATTCTTTGAGACTATTGGTTTATTTTATGCATTTGTCAAGCTTAAACTCATCTGCTTTTCTCTGCCTTTCACAGAAGAAGTTTGCTATAAAACCTAAAGAAATGGTGTGGACAGCCTCTGGAATGCAATCAACACCCAAACTGATAAGTCGTATTCTAGGTTCCAGACTAAATTCAGTCCCATTTTTGCCTGAGGCTCAGATTGAAAAGTTTGACCTTCAGCCCTCATTCGGTCTGCACAAATCTACACAATTTAAAAACTAATCGAAGTTTCCAAGAAATACATGCCTTCTTTAGCCTGACTTTATTCGTTCTTTTGTTCAGTCAGAAGGCTTGATTAGTGTAATCATTAACAGAGTGCTGCGCAGACTTTTAAACAGCTCCACCTTTTTAGTGATAAGAAAGGAGCCACACATGTACATAACATTTCATTTTGGACAGAGAAATTACTGTGTCCCTATGATGACGACAGTTTAAAAAGGAAAAGGAGAACAGAGCTGGTGTCTGGGGCATTACTGAGAGAGGAATAAGTCTAAGCTACTTTTCAAGCAGGACAGTGTTTTCTAGAGCACAGCTGACTCAATTCAGCAATGGAGACACCGTGTGACCTTGCAGTTACCGAGTTAGCAGAAAAGACGCGGGAGCAGCAGGAAATCAACTTGATGTCTGGGAATGCCTTGTTTTTGTCTGGAACTCTCAATCAAGCAATGGCACCAGGCCATACTTGTGATTCTACAACAACAAAATGTCTTGATAAAGGAATAATACAAGGGTCTTTATGTGAAACCAACAACCAAGAGGATTTTGAAACGCCCACATCTTTAGACACAGATGGGCCAAACGCAAGTATCGGGAGTAAACTTGCACCACGGGAATGTTTGCCTGGAGAGCCGTTGCTTAATGAAGATTTTAATAATCAACTTCCTCAAGAAAGTCAGCACAAGGTGTCAAGGACTGAGATGACAGATGGCAGAATCGGCAGGATGCTGGGTTCTGCGAGCCAAGAACCAACCATCTCAGGGCCACTGCATGAGTACCCTGGCTACATGGCAGACGAGTGCCCAATTTGCACTGAAACATACCATTCCCCGGGAGACCACCGCATGGTATTGCTAAACTGTGACCATACTGTGTGCCAGCGCTGCCTGTCCAGAATGCTCAGTCGTGCAGCCGACTGCAGCCGAGTGCAGTGCCCACTGTGCCGCCAGAAAACCCCTCTGTTGCAGTTTGAGATTTACAGGCTTCAAGAAGAGACAAGCTTGCTAACGTGTTCCCCAGAACACCCCACTATGATCCTTCATCCAGATTTAGAGTCAACAGTAGACCAAGACTTCTGCGTGGCTCTGGAGGAGCGCTTGCTGCTTCGTGCTGAGACAGCCAGAGTATGTGGCTGTTTCGAACACCCACGCTGGCTTGTGCAAACCATCAGGAGGATGCGGCGGCGCTGCCGTTGCTGCTACCTGGCCATGCTGGTAATGTTGCTCTTGGCGGAACTGAGTTTCATAGCACTCGTTTTTCTGCCTATCGTCATCTTAGTGCTTCTGTTCACTCTCACAAGGTAGATCAAGGACTCTTGGTGAAGAGAGGCAAGAGACTAACTAAACTGACTAAATATGTGGCTTTCTAAAGGACTACAGCTGTGTAACTTTTTGACAGAATGAATATTGCACTCTAGATCTCTAGACCCTGTAGTGTCTTGAAAATTGTTTTTAGTCTGTAAAATGGACAACGAGGCAAACAGAATAGACAACAACCATTAATCTCTAGTCCTTGGTTTAATAATACACTGATAGTGCAGCATTATGCACTGTGTGAAGTTTTCTTCTCGGGCGCTCTGTGCCCTAGTTTTTGGAGGAACAGATTTGACATCATTTATAACCATAGCAACCCTCAGAAGTTGGTGCATAGCCACAATACTTCTGCAGACTCAACACACGCCCAATATGCAGAAAGTGTCTGTGGGATTGTAATTTATCCTAGAAAATGGGTAGAATAGCTCTGAAAGGGAAAGCAAGTTTGAACATTTTACACCTTTTTCACCCATTTATCATTCATGTCAGATTTAAAAAATTAATGGCTTGAACTTTCCTGTTCTTCCTATATGCATTAAAGTTGCTTGCTTAACACACCTCCATAGTAGCCAACAAGTCAGTTTTGCGTTCAGTGGGGACGAAAGTGGGTAAAGATGGAAGGGCTTATAGTCATCAATAATATATTGAACTAGCATGCACTACACAGGCCACACACACTTGTCAACCTGCACTCTATAAAGATTGGCTTACATAGCTTTTTGAAACCCTGACAGGAACTGTGCGTAGTATGGAGCTTTTGAGAACATTAAATGCTTGTTTCAGCTAGAAATGAAATACAAACAGCAATAACATTGCTATTTAAGATATGTCTAAGTTCACATTTTTGTATCATTCACTATCAATATATTCTTTGACATATTCTTTCTCCCTGCTCTCTTTTTCAACCTTCCCACCTCTGCAGTAGGCTGTAATAGCACAAAGAAGAGGTGTGTCAGCCATGTCGCATGGGGTGTCTTCACTATTCTTCACTCTTGTGGGTGGCTGTGTGTGTATGGCTGTGTGTGTACCTTTTCTTTGGTAGCATCATTATATAATGGCTGCAGTGCGGGCTGGCCCAGCTGTATTGATGTGCTGAGCAGTGGGAGGAAGGGGGAGGGGACTGAACATGGCTCAGGGCAGCAAGGGCCTTGTCGCTTGGTCAGCCTTTTGTGAGGCTCTCCGCATGCTCAAGTCATCCGGTGCAGTCACAACACTCACACGTGAATGTACACGGACATGAAAAGGAAACAAAAATCTTAATCGAGCCTCTCACAAAAAAATCTCTTGAGAGGCATGTCTCTCATGTTGAACATTTGATAAATGCATATTCTTTGATGCTTTTAAGATAAAAAAGATGAGATGGAAATGTTCCTGTTTTACTATTTCATATGAATGAAGAAATATCACACTATTAAAACAAATTTCTAAATGGTCTTTTGTTCTTTGATTTGGTTCTGTTAAGGAGCTTTAATTAGTATGGAACCTCTGAAATGTGGAAAGTTTCTTGAGATTGAAAATATGTTATTCAAACTTCCTGGCATCAATGAAAAATGATCATTAAATACTGTCATTAAATGCTTTTTAAGGACTGAGAAGTGACTCTTCTGTAGCTACAACCCTTTACCATTATTCAAGGGGGCACTGCTAGATAAAGTGCTTCTAAAATACAGTTACATACCTATATCCTATTTGCTACAAATATGTGTGAAGTGTCATATATTAAAGTGTGAAGTGTCATTTAATACAAATGAAGAAATACTACACTCTTTAGAAGACAAGTTCTTTTTGTTATTGATTATGATTTGATAAAGAACCAGTGAAAGAACTAGTATGGAATAGATTAAAAGCTCTTTGAGATTTAAAAGATATTCGTTACAATTTGTGGCATCAATGAAAAATTATTATTTTCTCACATAAAAGGATTGAAAAATATTTTCTATCACATCAATCAGAACAACCAGTTTATTTTACAATTATTTTTAAATGTGTAATACCCTACAAAATGCTAATAAAGCTCATTGACTTAACAGTAACCTGTGAACTATACAGTACATACTATTTCTTTTGAAGTATTCCAACATCATTTCTTAGAACTCTTGTTGGAAAGTTCTTTGAGATGGAAAAGATGCTTTTCAGACTTTGTGGCACTAATGTAATATGGTCCTTTTATCCTGTTAAAGGAATGAAAAAAGGTTATTCTCATTCACAACAACCCGCTTATTTTACTATTATTTTAGCGGCTAATGCAAAAAAGATGCTGCTACAACACATTATCATAAATATATCCCATTATGACCATTATGTTTAAGTCTTATGGTAAATTGGCATGTGTATTTGCTTATGCTGTTTGCTAATTCAAAACATGATATCTCTTTTGAGACGTTTAATCAGAAAAAACTCCCAAGCATACCAAAAGTTGGGCCTAGTTTCTTGTCCACTTTGGCATCGTCGGTTGTTAACCAAACCTCTAATAAATGCACCAGATAAACTTTGCCGAGTCTAAATAAAGAAGTCTGACGCTGAGCTAATTCATTATTTAAAGATGACGGCGTATCAAGATCAATTGTGACCTAATTCTCTAGTCCCTAGTCATACCAATATCGGATCGCTTTGACATTCACAGCTAGAAGCAACTCGACGGGGGTCGGAAACCATTGCCCTCCCTGGAAGTAAAATATTAATTTGCTATCGATCCTCTCGGGATCAGTATCTTACGTAGGTTAGCAGAGTTAGGTAATGCATTTATTCGCAAAAATCCAATAAACATAAAATATAACACATGATCTGCTGAAATCAGAGTTAGATGTGGGTGTATTCTTGCTTATCATCAGACAGAGGATCTGACAGATTTTAAATATGAGATGTTTCGTCTTTTATTTTGCCTTCTGAATCGTTCACTGCTATTTCGTCTCATTAACACCCCGTTGCTGGTGCTTACAAAATGCCTACATGAGAATTACTTTGAAACTTCACACTCCAGGAGAGAGGCTTGTTTCCTTGGCAACAGTGGTTTTCCTCCCCCCTTTTTCCTGTATCAGAGAGTATATACACAATTGCTCATACCTGGGTGACGGTTACTTTTCTTTAGAAAGAAAAAAAATCACCTCTCATTTTCTTTATTAGAGCCTTAGATATTCGTGCGTGGAAGAAAGACATCGGATGCAGTGGGCTAGAAGGCTTGCAGATGCATAATGCAATGAAAACAATCTACGCTGGGAGCGTGGAATGATTTTCACATCAGAACGCCTCAGGGAGCAATGAGAAAGCGCTCAACCCCCTCTTTCTGCAGTTATTTTGGAAGTCTGGATGCAAAATGCGGAGTGGGCTTTGGCGCTGTCAGTTTTTACATGATGGAAAATGCTGAAATATAAATGACCAGGTTTCATAATTAATCAGCTGTGCTTAAGATGGGACTTAGAACGGGACTTGGGGGTCTTGCTGGTCCCCAAACATAGGCTCGTAGGGAATTAATGTTATATAGAGTGCATAAACTGAGACATAAAAGTAAAAAAAAAATATAAATATAAAACCTGCCTTGCTTGCTCTCTAGGAAAAAACGAACAGCAAGATGTATAAACATATAAGAAATATGATACGATATATAAAATATTCGATACACACACATTATGAAATTGTTTCTCATGATTATATCCTTTGGTGTTGGCTTGGCTTGAGCAAAAATAAAAAGCTTGGAGATGTACATCTGATTTATGTGACACCGAAGTGTGATAATTCAGCAGCGCCAACGCGGGGGAGGCGCGGGGGCGCGCATGTTGCAGCGCGCGCTCACTGCTGTCAGCGCCAAGGCATGTGGCGCGCGCACACAGCTGTCAGCACCACGGACAGCATCTCAACCGCGCGCTCGCGCACGCCGCTTCATCTCTCAGCTAGAAGAACACAGCCGACGGACGATACGCGGCGCATCACTGATTTTATGTGCCTTCCCGCTGCATCGAGTGGCACCGGCACCGGCTTGAAATAGTATGAGACTCGCCCGGGCGCCCGTCGAAGAAGCGCTGCTGGAAAATATAGGAAAGGCTCTTCTGCCCGAAACAAATATACATGAAGAAAGACAGTAGTGATATGCGCATATGCAAACAGCGGCTGGGGGCTACGGAGCGTATATATTCCACCGCAGTGGATATGAATCTTGCACCAGGGATTTTTAAGCTCTGAAATCGCCAGGAACAGAGAGTAGGGGTTTCGTTCTTTGCCAACGAGTAGCTAAAGTGCTATCAGAGGGTACGTTCCTGCGACCCTCCGGCATCACGGAGGAACCGAACCGAGTCTTTTTGCGCGTTTGGGTCCTTCGCACGATGCGCCTCTTTCTGTTGGCGGCGTTCTTCTCCTGCACTTGCGTGCGCGGCGGCTGCGAACCCAAGATAGTGAACATCGGGGCCGTCCTGAGTCAGAAGAGGTACGAGCAGGTATTTAAGGATGCTGTAGCCCAAGCGAACCTGGTGTACGGGAGAGACAAATTCAAGTTGACCGCCATCTCCGTCACTCATAAAGCCAACGCGATTCAGATGGCATTATCCGTCTGTGAGGACCTGATATCCAGCCAGGTAAGTAATAGCGGCTCTTACAGATTTCTGCCCAGTTGTCTTTGTGGAATGAACTTCGAGATGAAAATTTGCCTCAGAGGGGATTAGTTAGAGGAGTTTCTTTACATGCGTTACAGTTTACGTCATTAGTTGCTGCATGAAAATCAGAAAACCTGATAAACGCATGCATCAACGAAAAAAAAAAAAAAAAAAAAAAGCTAAATAGATGTTTATTTGTTTACGTTTGTGTTTACTACGAATTCACAGTCTACAAATAATACATTCAGTTTTATGATAAGATCAAGGGTCCTTAAAATTCCTTAAAATTTGCCAGCACAGCATCTAAGTTACAAAAATACTCCCGGCTCTAGCCCCGACTGTAATGAGAACGCCGGGTGTCAGGCAGAGTTCAGTTATTTCCCACCGAGGCCGTAGTGACTCATTCATCGGTGGTCAGGAAGGATAAATGTTTGATTAAGATGAGGTTCGGTCAGCACGTTGGCTCTTATTTCCCGTAATTATTCTCTTATATTACAATGAATTGAAGATCAAGTTTTTGAAGAGCACCCTGGGCTTTTTGGAGGGCATAAGGGGGAGCGTCACAGGCCGGGGGGGGGGAGCAGATGCAAAACCAAACGAACTACATGTAAAATGTGAAATGATTCAAGCATGCTGAAGCATATACACAAACATACACACATTGCATATACACACACATTTATTTCTGTTTACACACACGCACACACACACACACACACACAGTAGCGAGTATCTGCAGTACAATGTTGACGCACAGGAGATGCATGAGACACTGCTTGTCATACTGGCTTAAATGTGATCAGGTATAAGCAGGTAGTGGTACAAACATAGCTCACATATTACAAGGCTGCACATAAATGAAATGCCATGCATGGACAATACAGTTTAAGATGGCTCTTATATGTACGGTTCTAAGTATCACTATAAAGCCCTGTAGCCTATAATCGTACGGTGTAAATGCAACCTTACATTTTGGACTTCTGCTTCCAAAATGAAGGTTATATTTCTAACAAATTGTCAGATTTGTTTACTATTGTATTCTTAAAAGAAAAACAAAATGTTTGTCGCTGCGCACATTTTGAGGTAAGACATATTCTGACTATTCATTGTTACAGTGATGTTTTTTGGACATATTTCTATGAGACTTGGAACACAGCCAGACTCTTGGGAGCAACTGAATCAGAAGAATGGCCACACCATTAAAAGTCTGCTCACACTAAATTAAACTAATAGCACTAAAAGTGCTCTTACGGTAGATGGTGCCATTTAAAAAAGAGATGAGGTCATGCGATTCTTTAGTGCAGAATTTCTTAGCAAATAAAACAGAGCAGGTACAGAAAAAATTTCTTTCCATCCTTCTCATTTCCCTTATTCTCAGTTATAAACATCACTTTACACACACAGTCACCCACAGAGTCACATCTTGTGAAATTCTTTCATTGTCTTCCATATTTCTACAGCTTCAGAATACTACACATAAACCTAATCTTAACATAAACCACAGAAACCAAAACAAATAATTGCAATCTTTTAGTCTTTTTAATGTAAAACAGTTTACCATATAACAAACAGTACAAAAAGTACACTTCATAGTTTTTCCCCAATTTTCGTTGACGGAAATAGTTATCCTGGGATTACCGGGGTCTCACTACCACCATAAAGCAAATATATCTTCCCATTATGCGTTGATTTCTGCATACAGTTTCCCTACCTAATTGAGACTGGCACTCAGTCTGAGGGTCTAGGGAATGGACAGTTTGTGACAGATGGTACAAACGAGATGCTTGAGAACATTTTGGATGAGGTTTCTTGTTTGAGACCCAACCATACAGTCTGTCAAACATATAAAGCCATCATGTCTATACCTAGTGCCAAACTTGAGTTTTTGTCCTGTGCAGCTTCTCTGATATATGCCCAATTTTCTTTATTCACCAAAAATGGCTACATTTTTAGCCTTCAAATTCCTGTTAAGATTATTGTTGCATTGGTACTGTGTCTGTCATTTGTATATGATTAATATATACGGTGCTGCATCTGACAGGAAGCTTACTGCAGACCTTTTTTAGACCAAATGTGTGAATATTTTTAACAGGAAACAGTAACTGAGCCGTCTGAACATTTTGTACCCCCACAAGACAGGGTTGTTACTTAGAGCAAATGAATCTAGGTCATTCGTTTTTGTATTCCTCTTCAGGAAGAAGGATCTCTATGAGTAATCAATGTCCTTGCTTGTCTCTGTGATTGTTAAATGGCAGTGAACCAAATTGATTAGTCAGCATTAGTACTGATGCTGATCCACTTTTATCCATGTATAATGCACAGACCAGTTTTTAAAGGGCTTTGCTCCTAGAGTCACTAATGTAGCTGATGTTAAATGAAGGTTAACTATTCCATTAAAACTGTTGGTTAAAGAGCTCTTTTAAGTGTTTTTCTCGGAAAATGTCTGCAGGTATATGCAATTCTAGTGAGCCATCCACCACAGTCCAGCGATCACCTCACGCCGACGCCAGTCTCCTATACTGCAGGATTCTACCGTATCCCTGTAGTGGGCCTCACTACCAGAATGTCCATATATTCTGACAAGGTTAGTGATTCACTGTGAAAGTAAAATTAAGTGCGAAATAGATGTCAGAAGAAAAACAATGTAATGGCATAATTTTGCATTTGTGAGATTTAGATGATTCAACTGTGTAATAGTGGAAAACTGTCATATACTATTGTATTTATTTTTATTTTTAAATATGTTCAGGAACAAAATAATTAAAAATACAATACAGTGTGACAATTTTGTATTTGAACATAATAGTAGAATATAAGCATAAGTAAATCCCCCAAAATAACTTCCCTCACTATCCGTTTATTCAGAGCATTCACCTCTCCTTCCTGCGGACTGTACCGCCATACTCGCACCAGGCCCACGTTTGGTTCGACATGATGCGCGAGTTCCGCTGGAACCACATCATCCTGATCGTCAGCGACGACCATGAGGGCCGCGCCGCACAGAAGAGGCTGGAGACCCTGCTGGAAGAGAGGGAGACCAAGGTGAGCTGCTCATGCGTTGACGCAACGCATACGCCTGCGTATGCGTGCGTGTGTGCCTACGCGTGAATGTGCGTGTACTCTACGTGTCTTTAACAATCTCAAAAGTCTTCTATGTATGTAACTGTTTGCTTTTCAGTTTTGTGTTTGAACACGTCTTTCTCATGCCATTTTGTAAATGTTGGCTAACGCTCTAAAGCCAAAGGCATCAACAGCGTCTAATGTGGTCTAATCGAATTAAAGTTTGTGCATTCTTTACTCATCTCACGTTGCTTTTTGCCATAGTCAAAATCTCCTGAATCTATCCACAGCAGGAGCAAATAAAAATCTTAACCTGGGGCTTTACAAAGCATCACTGGCTCACAAAGAAGCACGCTTAGTCTTACAATGAACAGGCTTATGCATCTCATTCTTGGAGCAAACTAATTCTATAGGTCACTGGCAGGGGATGTTCATGCTGTTTTGATTTGGTAAAATAATGTTCCCTCCATTCTGATGATTATGAACTGTTTAAAAGCTCTAGACTTTATTTCCTCTGGGAGGAGCTAAATCAAGTTTCCAAATCGACATCGCTCAGTGTTGTGGTAATTACTGTTGCCCTCCCCGCTGATAGAGGACATTATTAACCGTGAGACTATTTTAGTTTAGTTGCAATTAAGCTTTGACACTGCTGAGAATTGTGGGGGTTTGTATTATCGTTTCGCTCGAATGAATGTGACTCTGGAATGTCAGGTGAAAATGCATCTAAAAAGTCTTTAAACATGAGTAAAAATACACTGACCACTGGATGAATGTCTGCCTTCTTAAATGAAATGATATGTGCTAACTGTAATTTTAGGTGCTTTTTCAAGTTAAATCAGTATTCAGTACTCTTGTAACAAAATTAAAGAGAATAGATTCAAGTTCATGACTTTTAAATTATTAGGCTGTTTCTGCTAAATATGATCAGGAAAACACAGATGGCAGATAACAGGATATTGATTTCACAACACAATTATCCATACCATAGTCAATAGACGATCATGAGATGAGAGACACTCAGTACACTTAGAAAAAGCGAGGGGTCGTATGTGACTAGGAACAATGAGGACACAGGATTTGACAAAAATGCAGAGGCTGTAGATGTCTCATACTCCCACTAGAATATTAAATAGTGTCAGAATTGTAAGTCAGCAATTGCTTGTTGACAGGTTTGACATGCTGGGGAGAAGTTTGGCATCTATCAAAATCAAATGACACAGTTGTAAGCAAATGAAATTCAGGTTAATTTTTGCAGCGTTCAGAATTCTGATACAGAACACTCTAGTGTGGGTAAATACTCAAGGGTATAATGGTGGTTGCATTAAAATTTGTAATAGTGGAAACGTTTTTAGTGATTGGTTGCGTTGCCACTTACTTAATGGCAACACTTTGCGTGAACACAAAGCTTGTAGGTTTCTGAAATTGCTGGCTTTTAGAGGTACATTTCCAAATTTTTATGACCTTATTCTGTCTGCCTTAAGCTTTGGCTATTTTGATGGCAGTACCAGTCATCCGTTGTGTTACCAGCTGTCTTATGAAAGCTTGGGTAGTGAAAGCAGTTATTCTTTTTATTTTTTATTTATTTGTTTGTTTTTTGCAGTTTATTTAAGACATTGACAGCTTGTCTGTTGCTTGTACTTCTTCAAAACAGCAGCTGAACTGCCTTCATGTACAGTATGATTAGTAGTTTGCATCTTGATGAAATACCATAGTTATTTCATTTTGTTTGTGAAAACTATTAAACAATGTATTGAATTGAAAGCTACTTAACGTAAAAAATAAAACATTCTAATTAGATGAAGCTCTTCAATACTACTTATTTGTTTGACCTGTTCTGAACATGATAATGCTTATTATTACAGCTATAAACTTCAGTATTGTCCTTTATAGCACTACAGTATGTTCTTTTACAAAAAAAGTAACTTGAATAGTAATATGAGTGTTTGGATCTTCTTCGCTCAGTATCGGTTTAGATTTTAAAATGTGTTGTAATGCAAAATATATTCTAAACATTACAGTTTTATCAGCTGGAGCAAGGTAAAAAAGAACAGTACACAGAGGATTTTTGACTTTTGCCATATTTAGCAGTTATGTAATTTTACGTATTTGTAAGGCCCAGGAATAAAACACAAACAAGAGCCATAACAGGAGGAGAAACGAGAGACACAAGCCTCAGAATGCATATCGGAACCGAACTTAAAAAGCTGAACCACAGGGAGAAAAAGAGTTAGACACAGAATTAGAATGTGCTCTGTCATGGTGCAGCACTCAGTGTTCTTAAACTGGAGGAGTTTATTTATACCACTGCAAAATGGCTCCATCCGCACACTGTGTCCCCCCCTGAGGCTGCTGCCCTCAAAAACTCAGAAGATGAGAAGAACACAAGATGGTGCAGCAAAAATGGCCTCTGGTCTTTTAATATGCTATCTGCCTCCTGCAGTCCTACTGCAGCCCCCATAATGCAGAAATCATTGGCATTATTTCTCACTGATGGACGGGTAATTAGCCAACATAATGCGACCCCGATAGGGATTAAGCGGTTCAGAAAATGAATGAATGAATGAATGAAAAATGTTAGTAAAAATAAATCCAGTGAACTTAAGCCTGTGCACATCATTAGAATCTTATTACTTAACAAATATCTAACTGTATACAATAAATGCCTCTTGTCTTTTTCATCCGATCATTATTAATCGTAGATCTTCGTGGTTGACATTTTATTGGGAAGATTTAGCAATGAACTACAGCTAGAAGTCTTTGATGTCTTTTGAAAGCCCCAGTGTTAGGAATTCCAATTTGGAGCAGGAAAATGGAGATTTGTTGGATGCTTTATTGCCCATCATTCTCAACTGTTTATAATATTCTTCTGTGTCTGCATATTTTCTCTGTGCACATTACTCATCAGAATAAAAAAAGGAACTATGAAAGCCCCGACCAACTGTCCTATGACAACAAGCGAGGACCCAAGGTATACTTGCATGGTCAATGCACGCCGCCCACCAACTTTCTAAACGTAGCAACTAGAATCCAGCCCGACCGGTCACCAGCCAACCCAGAATTGCCCTTATCTTGGTAGCACGTGTTTCTTTTTTTACATTGAGACTTTTTACATTTTTTGTACCCTTATAATTTCAATGACGAATGGATTTGTTTTTGGTAATTTAAAAAAGAGAAAAAGAGAGAAAGAGAGAGAGAGAGAAAGAGAGAGAGAGAAACACAAGCTTCGCTTCAATCATTATCATTTTTTCCGTTTCAATAAAGGAATGCATGACTGAGATTAAAAAAAAAGAAAGAAAAATATATTCCTTTGCAAGACCATTCCTATGTGGAGTTCCCATAGTGTGGGACGCACCGCTTTCCCAAAAACTACTTCCTTCCCCCCGGCGCAGCACTTCCTGTTAAATTTTTTTTTCAAATCTGTTTTTCTTTTGGGGAAACCAAGTCCCCTCACCTCTCACTTCCGCCTTTCTCCTGGTTTCAGTTCCCGGTTGCATCGGCCTCTCTCTCCCCGAACCTCTAACATGCACGTCTTTCTCTGGAGCCTTGATAACCCTCAGTTTGCATGTGACAAATCAGAAAATCTTCCCCCCTAGCTTTTTTTTGTTTTTGTTTTTTTTAGTTTATCCGATTCTCCTGGAGCTCTGCCATTTTTTCCTCCCTTTTCAATCCCACAAAAGAAAAGAACTCAAACCAGACCAGTCAAAAGCGGTAAAAGAGGCAGCATGGTTCTGAGCTAGGCTTTAAGTGCCACTTTAACTGACCTGTGTGCCCCAATCCCAGGCAGAAAAAGTTCTCCAGTTCAACCAAGAGACTAACTTAACCGCCCTGCTCCTGGAGGCCAAAGAGCTGGAGGCTCGGGTGATAATTCTCTCTGCCAGGTAAGAAGTTATTTACTACCCAGCAGTAAATGATTCCACACGGGCAGTCCCACTGCATTTTTACACACATTTATTAGGAAGGGAGTTTTCACGCTTATGAGAGGAAGCTTATCTAAGAAGCTGCAGACCATGGTGGCTTCATTAAACGCATATATATATACAAAAAATAATATGTAAGCTTCACAACTTAACCGGTGTTATTTTTTGTGAAAGTGGCGCGAGAAAAGGAGGAATGCAGGTACAACAGTACTGGGGGTGGCACGGTGGCGCAGTGGTTTGCACTGCCACCTCACAGCGAGAAGGGTCTCTCTGTGTGGAGTTTCCATGCTCTCCCCATGTTTGCGTGGGTTTCCTCCAGGTGCTCCGGTTTCCTCCCCCAGTCCAAAAGCATGCACTATAAGTTTATTGGCGACTCTAAATTGGCCCCGTAAGATGTGAATGTGAGTATGATTGTGTATGCGTGTGCCCTGCGGTGTATTGGCACCTGCCCAGGGCTGGTCCCTGTTATGTGCACTGAATTAAGAAACCAAAGATGTGAGAAAACTGAGGATACAGAAAAACAGCACAACTTCAAAGAGCAAACAGTACAAGACTGATATCAGCAAAGACCAATACAAAGGGAGAGATGCAGGTTAAACAGAGTCAGTTGACTGAAGCACATCACGGTTAACGAATCCTAAACAAAGACAGGGAAAATAAGATGAGTCAGCCTCTAGTGTCCAAACGGGTCATTAAAAATGTTTCATGCAATATATGATGCCACTGCTCACGTCATGTAAGGTCTCATTTTCATTGATGTTGTATTAAACCTGTGAACATATTAAACCTACAAACAAGAGTAGTCCTATAGTAAGCATAGTAAGTATCTATTTCGTGATTACTACAAAAGAAACGAGATTAAACTTTTAAAATAATACTTTGTCACATCATTGACAGTACTGCTTTTATATTTCTATATTTTAAGCCTGTTTCTACTAACTGGATGTGAACATAATTAGTAGAACTGAATTAGCATGACAAGAATAAATCCTTCAGGATAATGAATCACCCTTTTAGCATCTAAAACTTGCTGAAGCACAAAAAATTAAGTGATGGGTCAACATAAATTAATTGCAGTTAGTAGATGCTATGGGGCCGTTTTGAAAGGACTGTTACTAATTTATCTGTTTGCCTGCAGCGAAGAGGACGCTGCTGCCGTCTACAAGACGGCACGTTTTCTCAACATGACTGGATCTGGCTACGTGTGGCTGGTCGGAGAGCGAGAGATGTCCGGTAAAGCTCTGAGTGAGGCTCCAGACGGTACGTACAGGACCCCAAATCCCACTTCAATCAGAGAGGCAGAACAAAAGCCTAACACATCTGCCCTCTGTACCTCTGTATATTGTAATCTAGAGACGAGTTCAGTGCTTGACGTATTGAATTGTGGATGTTAAATGTTAACCGTTTAAGGATTTAAACACTTTCAGTGTTTAAAGGCCTTAAACGAATCAGAATAGAGTACACTACAGTAAATTGGTTAAGTTTTAAGATGTGGTGCAATGAAAAACGTGAAAATGAAAGTAAATATTTTTCAAGCTTTCATCTTAGTTGTAGAATCATAGATTTGTTTTATCCTGAATGTATGTTTGGGTATTGGTTCTATTGTTTGGTGTCTTTGAAGTTAATGGCTTGGCTCTCAACATTTTGAAAAGGGTGTTATGCAACCCCCTTCAATGACGTATTACTGGTAATGGTAAGCCATAACTGACCTTTTTGTCCTGATTCCCACACCAGTCTGTGTTAAACTTCACTCTGTAATCACTGTTGCTCACAAGCACTTTGTTGTGTCCATGTCTGAACGCGTGTGCAGTTGTGTTAAGTTGTGTGTACAGAGAACAGACGTCACAAACACTGTGTTCATTTGTGAGTCTATCAGTAAGATTATTCTAGCAGAGCAGAAAAAAACAGTCCGCAGAAGCTGGGTTAGTGTGAAATATATGCCAGTTATGGCATTTTCCATTATTAATTTTTCATTTCACTCTGTGCTCTGTGCAAACACAGATGTGCAAATCCAGCCTTCAATGTCTCTAAATCCATGATGGACAAAAAATGTAACTCTCAATGTGTGGACCAAAATTTCTAGAACTCACTTATGCTCTGCTTTATAGCATAACTTTGTGCACAGTTCTGTTCGAGAAAGGCCTTTTTGCCTGTGTTTTTGTATTGGAGAGGACTTCTAAATGCCAGGTTACAGCCAGTCACCCCATTAGTTTTATGTTAATGTTGGCACACACAAACACACACAGGGCTAATTGGCCTCCAGCTCATCAACGGCAAGAATGAGTCGGCGCACATCAGTGACGCTGTGGCGGTGGTGGCTCAGTCCATCCAGGAGCTCTTCGAGAAGGAAAACATCACAGAGCCGCCTCGGGGTTGTGTGGGCAACACTAATATCTGGAAGACCGGGCCGCTCTTTAAAAGGTTGGGAAATGCTATAGCATTTTAAAATTGCAGTCTGGGTTCTGTTTGCATAGTCCTGTTAGACTTCTAAGGGCATGACGAAAATAAGATTTTATATTCGATTGTAAATATTTGCATGTAAAGTAGTGACTTTAAATTAAATGGTACGTTTTTACTGCAGAGTTTTGATGTCATCCAAGTATCCAGAAGGATTGACTGGGCGTGTGGAGTTTAATGATGACGGAGACAGGAAGTATGCACATTACAGCATCCTCAACTACCAGAAGAGCAGGCTAATTCAAGTCGGCATTTATAATGGAACTCAGGTATGGGGGTTGCACTTCCGTTTACATGAATTTGGGGTAAGATGACTTTATTTTTAGTTTTTTCTCCCACATGATTCCTAGGCACGAATTAATCCAACATAATAAATCAAACCTGACTATTAGTTTTATATTGTAATTATTTAGAACCAGTTATGAGTCACTCATTTTACATTTGCATATTTTGCAGTATTTTAAGTGACACGGAACATTTTATTTTTACCCTTCATTGCTCATACTGTGCGACTTTAAGCTCATTTTAGCCTGCTCTTCCCTTTAGGTGGTGCTCAATAAACAGAGGAAGATCATCTGGCCAGGAGGAGAGACAGAAAGGCCGAGGGGTTTTCAGATGTCTACAAAACTAAAAGTATAGCATATTTTATAGCACTCGCCCTTTAAACATTTTTAACTACAGCACTCTGGATTTCGAGGGCTTTACTGGTGTCTAGTGAACACACAGATGTTCTTTAAATGCCTGATACGATCGATGCCATGCGTCACATTTGAAATGATTCAGACATAAACCGAACAAAGCCACCTAATTCACTATTGATCTCTCCTCTGCCTCATTCCAGATAGTCACCATACATCAAGAGCCCTTTGTATACGTGAAGCCAACCACGCAGGATGGAACGTGTAGAGAAGAGTTCACGCCAAACGGAGTCTTAATTAAAAAGGTGATCTGCACTGGACCAAATGAGACCATCCCAGGTAACACGACAGGGACGTTTATGATGTAACTGTGCTTTTCCTGACCCGCCTACTGGAGATGCATACATATATATGCAGTAGGTATCTATATATGTATGCATGTAGCAGAGTGTGTGAGCATGACAGTGGCGGCGTGCATGTATGTGGGCGCGATTGAGCTAAAGTGTGTGTTTGGCCTGACTGGGTGTGCAAGAGTGGGTATGGACACAGGAAAATGCCCAGCGTTAGATTAAATTGCTGAATGTTAATAGAGTTTGTTTGGACCCAACAAAGTAATTTAACTCCAAAAAATTTAACGCTGGTCATTTTTTCTGTTATGCCGAATGTGTGTGGATAGACCTGCTCTTTGCAAACTCGGTTTTCATCAAGTTTGCAAACCAAGCAGGTGTATGCTGTGTGTGCTTTGAATGTCTATGTGTGCTTCTGCCTTAGTGTATGCAATGCTTGGTTTTTAGGCTACAGATTAGAATATAAGTATAATGCTGTTGTGAAGTTAAGTGAAGTACAGCAACTAAATCATTCTTCAGCCTTCAGAACATTTAAGGCATCATAGATTTGGATGAAGTATAAGCAGCTCAGATATGTTAGAAATTACAAAGCTGATAATGATATCAATAAATGTAACAAAGATTTAAAAACATACTTAACTGGAATATAGAAACCAACAATAGAACACGGAAATAGAAGTAGATTTTGACAGGCATATAAATAGAACCAGCTTTCCTTAAGAGGTATTGAAATATCTTTTTTGCTGGTTTGATTACAGGACGCCCCATAGTGCCTCAATGCTGTTATGGATTCTGCGTTGACCTACTGATCAAGTTGGCCATGACTATGAACTTCACCTATGAGGTTCACCTGGTGGCTGATGGGAAATTTGGAACACAGGAGAGAGTGGGTTCTTAACAAAAAGTCTGTTCTTATGGCCAACTTAAATATAGCAACAATGACCAGTGTTCTTAAAACATCTACATTTCTTAACAAATGCAAATCTTTACAACAAGGAAGGATGGAATAAGGTTTTTGTACTTCCATAGTTAATCATGGTACTTGATTATCTTGTGGTGTAAGTATTAGAAGTAATAGAGTGTTATATTAGTCATTATTTATCATTCATCATTCAGAATCAGAAATATGTTTATGTATCATGTCACATAACATTTACCTGAACTTAAACTATACATATATTTTTTTTTCAAGTCTATGTTAGTGTATTCTTCTCATTATATTACAGTTCGGGTAGTGATATGTATTCATATCAAGTACTTTAAAGTTACTGATAAAACGGGACAACCAAAATATAAAAACATTAATGGATATTACACTCACAAGTCACAAACACTAAAGTATTTAGACCTACGAGCTACAGCCAAATAGCAAACAGATTTGCGGGAAGCAAAATGTCAGTGGTTTATTTTGAGGTCCAATCTCACACCCACTGAACAAGCAAAATGGACTGCATCTGTCTTCTCTGGCAGCCCATAAACCCTTAGGCCATTGCTAACAAAAGGCCCTTCCATCTATTAATGCTTGTTATATAGGATGTGACACACTCTGTAGGTAAGGTTCATGCAGGCAACTTTTA
This sequence comes from Distichodus sexfasciatus, assembly GCA_032718565.1. NCBI lineage: Eukaryota > Metazoa > Chordata > Actinopteri > Characiformes > Distichodontidae > Distichodus > Distichodus sexfasciatus. The sequence goes on along the minus strand of JAVGVS010000038.1, from coordinate 750,361 downwards.
AACATACTGTAGGTCAAACTGATGTTCAGTTTTACTGACAGCAAAACAAGACTTTCCTCTTTGTAATGCAGAGCTCCAAAAACACATAACCTATTAAACTGCACAAATTTAGTAAGTCTGCAAATTAATTCTCAACCTTTTCCCTCTTGATCACCTGTTGATCATTTGTCTGTCTTTCTGTTTGTCCTGCTATTTAGTCTGACAATGTAATTTGCCTCTACCTCAGGTGAACAATAGCAATAAGAAGGAGTGGAACGGCATGATGGGAGAACTCCTGGGAGGTCTTGCTGACATGATTGTGGCTCCACTGACCATAAACAACGAACGAGCGCAATATATTGAGTTCTCCAAACCATTCAAATATCAGGGACTCACTATCCTTGTTAAAAAGGTAAATTCATTCTTCTTAAACTTAGCCCTCTTCATTTGCATGACTCTAGCTTGACATGTAATCCATTTACTGCAGCAAACAGATGGATATCTGTGATGACTATGTGCTGATTTCATGAGAATTACTACATGACATAAAATTCATAATTTAACGGATGGGTTAGGCCTTTAAACATTTATAGGTGTTAGTGATATACCTTTTATTCAGGTATTTCCACATTGGCAAATCAAAGTTTGCAATTGCATAGATGTATACTGTTACAGTTATTTGTGTCTCTAATCCTAATTTATGGTCGACATCAAGACCAATAAATTCTTTGCTTTCGACTTTCTGTGCTCTCCTGTAGCCAAACCCTTCCTAAGCTGCACCGCTGAAAGTAAAGTCTATAATAGGGCTAGGACAGGTTTTGGAAAGGTAGTGCTGATGCTGAACTGTATGTTACAGGAAATCCCTCGCAGCACACTGGACTCGTTCATGCAGCCGTTCCAGAGCACACTGTGGTTGCTGGTGGGTCTGTCGGTGCATGTGGTGGCGGTGATGCTTTACCTACTAGACCGGTTCAGGTACAACAGGACGACAGTTGTGTTTTTTGTGTCTTCCCAAGGTCTTTGTTTCCAAAGTTGTCTGCAAATATCACGAGAAAGCTCAATGCGTATCATTTTCACTTTCAGCGTGGAGATGGTAATTCATGGTTGACTGTGCTTTGTGAGGCCATTCTCTCCTGACTTTGTCTCTCAGATTTACTTTCTTACGCACACATGCATATACACACATTTTATTCCTTGTTTCTTCTGTTTTCCTTAGTCTCTACAGCTTGCTTGCTCATTTGTGCTGTTTATCTCTTGATCCAAATCATCCCTTTTTAGGAAATTATTGTTATTTGGAATGCTGATATGCATATTTTTTACAATGCTCTCATGCTCAATCTGTTCCCACTGTCTCACCTGGTACTCAGCCCGTTTGGAAGGTTTAAAGTAAACAGTGAAGAAGAAGAAGAAGATGCCCTCACTTTATCTTCAGCCATGTGGTTCTCATGGGGAGTTTTGCTGAACTCTGGAATTGGAGAAGGTAACACTTTTAAATGCTGCCGTTTTTAAAAATTCCAGGCTAATATTTTGCCATAAAGTAATGCCGGTTTGCTTGAATCCAGTTTGAGCATCGTCAGGTTATGTGTGAGGGAATGTTCTGTGAAAAAACTCCTACAGCTCACAGCCAGTAAATACCATGATTTGTTTACTTTGATTAGCAGATTATTCTTCCTGTGTGCTAGAGCACAGTACAAGCTTTGACTGAACTGTATCTATTTTAATATCTGCATTAATTCATTATAAACTTGAAAATACATAGCCAAAAATTCAATCATAACTCTCAACCCACTGGAACAATATTCTTAAGATAATTTTTTTAAATGCTACTCTTCTACAAGGTCTCAGTGATTGTTATCAGAATTAGCATTTTCTTTGTCTTATGTGTGTTTGTCATTGTATAGGTGCCCCACGTAGCTTTTCAGCTAGAATCTTGGGCATGGTGTGGGCTGGTTTTGCCATGATCATTGTGGCATCCTACACTGCCAACCTGGCTGCCTTCCTGGTGCTGGACCGGCCTGAGGAACGCATCACCGGCATCAATGACCCGAGGGTAAATTTACCATACACCATAAATTTTGTTGTCATATTACATTTTTCAAAAACTAGACTGTTGCATCCATGTTTTTTTTTTAATGAACCTGCAACCTGGATCAGCTATTGACATTTCATGACGTCTTAGCATTGAAAAACTGATGGATACTTTGATGATACTTATCTCTGAAGCTTTGACTTTATCTGTTGGCAGCTGAGGAACCCATCAGACAAGTTTATCTACGCCACAGTGAAGCAGAGCTCGGTGGACATATACTTCCGGCGTCAGGTCGAATTAAGCACCATGTATCGTCACATGGAGAAGCACAACTATGAGAGTGCTGCTGAGGCCATCCAGGCCGTTCGGGACAAGTGAGTCGCTGCCGGGTCAGCCAAGGCAGACCAGGCCGCGGGGTCACTCAAGGGTGACCTCTGGGTCCAAGGCAGTTTCCAGTCAGCATTTTCAGCCTAGCGAAGGCCTACCTATGTCATTTGCACTCACACAAAGCTTCACTTTGATCTTAGGTACATTCTTGACGGGATTCTCAAGTAGGCTCTTAAGGAATCCAATGGGAGACAAAATTCCACTTGTCTGGCATTGGATTTCATTTCCCTATGTGATGCAGACTGTAGTTTTTGGGACAATTGCAGACACACACAGTGGTGGGGTGCCAGGAGTGTTTTGTTACTCACTATACTGTTGCACCGTAACCCCCCCCATCCTTCCCCTCCTGTCCCACCCCACCCACAGCAAGCTGCATGCTTTCATCTGGGACTCTGCGGTGCTGGAGTTTGAAGCCTCGCAGAAGTGCGACCTGGTGACCACGGGAGAGCTGTTTTTCCGTTCGGGCTTTGGCATAGGCATGCGCAAGGACAGCCCCTGGAAACAGAATGTGTCCCTGGCTATTCTCAGGTCTGTCCCAGCCGAAGCAGCAATGCTTTTGCCTCTGTGCCTCTGTATATTTCCGTTTTGTTTTGGGCCTTTTTTTTGTAGATCATCTTAAGACCTTGCTCTTACTCATCGTTCTCTCTATCTCCTCTCTGCTTCCCCCTGTACTGCTGTCTATGTGTATATGTGTGTGTGTGTGTGTTTGCGATCTTGTGGGAATGAACAATACCATCTACCAAATGCTTTGCAATGATGTTTGACATCTTATCCCTACCCCCCACTCCTGCAGTTCCCATGAGAATGGCTTCATGGAAGACTTGGATAAAACCTGGGTTAGATACCAGGAGTGTGACTCGAGGAGCAATGCCCCAGCCACACTCACCTTTGAGAACATGGCAGGTATGGTCCACTCTTAGGTGCGGATTGTCTAAAAGAGATTGGACAAAAACTGCAGTGATAAGGTACTGTAGTCTTTTTTGTCCAATGCCTTTTCGTCTGACCTTACTTTTCGACATTAGTCACCTCACAGACTAGATACCATTTGAAACCAGCCCATTAAACATGTAGTTTGTAACAAAGAAAGATTAAAAAATTTTCCTTCCCATGCTACCTCTCTGGGCCCAGTTTTCCGTCAAAGAATGCTATACCATTTTTTTATCTGACGACACCCTCTGTGTGTCTCCCCCTCTCTTTTTTCCAGGTGTCTTCATGCTTGTTGCTGGAGGCATTGCAGCAGGAATCTTCCTCATCTTTATTGAGATCGCTTACAAGCGGCATAAAGACGCCCGCAGGAAGCAGATGCAGCTAGCCTTTGCGGCCGTCAACGTTTGGAGGAAGAATCTGCAGGTAAGATGCCTCCTTCATGTGGGTGGTGCGCAGTCCAAGAAATTCCTTCTCACAGACTTGTACAAGAGGCCTCTCATTAACTCTTAGCCTGGGCATAGCGTTTTTTCCTACCCACCTCCAAACCCCTCTTGATTGATCTGAAGATTGGCAATTGATGTTCATGGTCTCTGAGTGTTCTGCCACTTCGCCTTGCATCTGTAAGGATGCCAGAGAAGCCATTCCGCTGTGGTTGATAAGGACAAACAGGTCAGGTCACAAAAAGACCCCTGTCTCTTGTCTGTCCCAACAGGACAATAAGGAGAGTTCTGCTAGTCAAGTTGTGGGCGCAGCTGGGACTCCGTCTTTAGTACGTAATGCCAGATGCAAGCTGCTCCATTTCGTTGCAATGCCATTTTTGCTCTGCAAACTGAGCCTTTTTGTTTTGCCAGTACTCCCACTGGGACTATCAGATTTTTGTTGCTAAAATGTGGCTCATACTAGTTAGAAGCTTTATAAGTTGAATTGTGTACTTATCTCACAAAGTCATGTGGCCTTCTTCAGGTGTATATTAGGACTCTTGCCCAAGATTACATCAAATTGAGTGTAGATAGGGTCTAAACAGTTGTTAGCCATGCTAGTAGTCTTTACATTAACTTTTAATCAGCAAGAACAGAAAGTGCTCTCTGTTGACGTCATGGCATCAACTGTCCAATAACTGATGTCATAAAATTTCACAGAGAACTCTGTTCGTGCTCCAAGCTAAGCTCTATGCTTTAAGCTATTCAAACACAATCATTGTCAAGCTATGGCCCTTTTCGCTGCCAGATCTTGGTCCGGCTCTTGATTTTCCCTTGTGCCCTATGGCTTCAGCTGCAAAGCATTGGGAGGCCTCCCCGCAGGGCTGTGGGTGTTTGGGGAGGGAGGTGCGGGAAGGCACAAGGTACTGTGAGGCTGTCATGTCTATACAGAGGTAGGCCAACCACATGCTGGTGCTTTATACACAATGACGAAAAGGTCAGTGCCGCTGCTGTTCTGTTAGACAGCAGTGCCACCAAAAGGTAAGATCACTTGTCCGTGTCTGCAAACCAGTGTCCTGAAATCCAGTGTCTGTCATCGATGCACAAATGCACACAAACACAAAAGCACACATCATAACACACCACGTTTGTCTGTTTCTGTATATGTATGTGTTGGTGCACAATGAAGAGTTGCATGTTGGTTCCTGCTAAGAAAAGAAAAGCAATATGAAGAATTATATTAGATTTATATTATATATAACTTGAGCTACTTTTATATATAAGGAATATGAATCAATAGGATAATATGGAGAACAAACACTGCAACAAAATGATATAGCAGAGAACAATGAATTTAGAGAATTCAAATGGCTATTCTTAAAAATAGGCAAATTGATGTTTGATATAATACATTATTAGAAAAAGCTTAATAATTTTTGTAAAATCATACTGCTTGACAAGTTTACCTGAATCATTTGACATGTTCTGAACTTCAGTAGATTTATTTAGGCTAATAAAAATGAGGAATAAGGGAGTTTTCTAAATTCAACCTGTTTTGCTAATATCTTTTTTGCAGTGCAATTCATCATTCAGTATGACTATAGCATTTACATTGTCAATCCAAATTTCAGTTAGATACAACGGCTAACACATGCTGTCATAGTTTAGATTTTTTTTCTTAGCAGAATTTTATACATGTTCCTCATTTAATGGCATTTTTAGCGTCTGTGTGTCAACATGATACTGTGTACAGTATGTTTCCTCTGTGAGTGTATGTAAATGTTCCTATGCAATTCATTTGCACATGTACATACTGAACCTTAATTAAGCTGACTTGTGTAACAGGGGTGTTGCACTTTCGAATAACCTGCTCGATGCACCCTTTGGCGCACTTCGGCTTTGCAAGATAGAAAAAAACTCCTTGGCCGTGTAAACACCGATGACCTCGAGAGCATGCGCGGTACACATTGCATACTGCTGCAGAGTCTCATAATGGCTGTTTTGCGGAGCAGAAGTTATTCTGAAGTGCACTGCCTGAAGGGAAACGAAGAAGACAAACAAAAGAGACTAAACACAACGATGTCAGAAAAATGAACTGTGAATTTGTACACCCCCAGCAATGTGCTGTGTTGATATTGCGGCCCGTTGCACATGTTGTCTTAATGTGCCAATGCTCTCCGTGGGTGTACGCATGCTGACGTACAGCTATGAGTCTTTGCTGCTTAATAGTAGATGAACTAAGCTCTTTGCTGATCTAAGGGTTAAAGTGAAGGAGATTTTGTTTAACAGTTACATAGGAATTTAACTAGGCAAGGACACTTCAAATTCTTTTTTTCTTTTTCTTTTTTTTAGCATGGAAACATTTGTATTTCTGTTTTAATATTTATTTTTTTACCCATTTTTTACTTGAATGAGTGCAACTACAGTGATGTGTGCAGATTATTTCACATCACTGGACTATTTCTCATTCAGCGCTGATACATTCCAGTTATGTTCAACCAATTCCTCAGTAGTGTTGGATTTTTAATGGAAAATTAAGTTTGTCCAAGTGCCCTTAAGTGAGCACAGCATTGAATTGCATTTGGAATTGGCAAAATCAAGGGCCAGATTTTCCTGATCACATAATGGCAGAAGCTCTTGAAGACTTAATGTTAGCTTAGGTCAATTATTATGCTTCTATGCATTTTTAGGCTTCTGTTGTTCACTGCCAATCCTCCCCATACTTTCTGCATGTGTCAAAAAGAAATTCACACCACACTTTAAACACTCGTCTAATGTCTCTATGCTGTAATTGTAACCGTCCACTGTGTGGGGTGAATTTCCGTTATACCTAAAACAAGGTATAATGTTTTAAGACAGTTAATATACTGATTCATGTATCTATTAGAACTTCTGTTATCTTCTACACTCATGGCATTTTATTGGTTGCTGTATATCCCCTTCAAGTGTTGTTTTGTTGTGGTATTAAGAACTGCTTGGCTTCTTTGGTGTCATCATTTTCTCAGCAAGCTTCATCTTCGCTCCCTCTGCTTTTGCTTATAGATCTTAAAGTCTTAACGATCTTTAAAGCAAGTGGACAACTATTTATTTATCTTTCTTTTCTCCTCCCCTATGCAGCCCTCTTCCTCTGTAGAGACTCAGGATGTAAGAATACCTTAAAATGAGCTTTTTTTTGCACACAAACACACCCAGTCTTGTGCTGTATCCTCGTGGCATATGGGCAGAGAGTAGCCATGGGGCACTTTGATGGACGGAGGGAGCAGTGGGATAAAAAGAATCAAACTCTGATAACTGCAGACAAAGTGGCAGGTGGAATATGGCATGGAAGAAAAGTTATGGAATGTGCATTTGATTGTGGTACAGAGAAGTTCATCTGCAGAGATTCCTCCATAAACAAACTCCTGTGGAAAAATAGTAATGAGTCGTTCAGATGGAATAATGGTGAGAAAAGTCTAGAAAAATTATTTTAAAAAACAGCTCACCCCGCAAACCACTCCCCCATAAGTGCCATCATGAGACTTAAGGATATTAAAACACTCGGTAAGCTAAAATAGCTTTGCAACACGAAATTAGGGTCTTGTAAGACCACAAATAGTAAATTTGCCATTCTTGAAGGACCAATATCTCTGTAGAATATAGTACATAATTTGAATAAAATAAGCCACTGGGAAAGGTTGGGATTGAGGAGGGTTGGTTCTAGTAGACTGAAAGGTGTCATTCAGCTAGAGAGCATGAATAATTATTCTACGTATATATTTATTTTAGGATAGGAAAAGTGGTAGAGCAGAGCCCGACCCCAAAAAGAAACCCTCTTTTAGGTCCATCAGTACCACCCTGGCCTCCAGCATCAAGAGACGTAGGTCCTCCAAAGACACGGTAAGGAGATTAAGGAATGGCATCTCCTACACTTAGTCTACCTCTCGCTCTCTCTCTTTCTCTTTCTTCTCTCGTCCTCTGTCTCTTTTCTCCGCATTCTATTCTCTGGTTCTCTCTCTTTCTCTCTCTCTCTCTCTCTCTCCCCCTCTCTCTGTTTCTGTTTTCCTCTGTCTTAAGTGCCATCTCATCTGTTACCTGAGACAGTTCCCATTCCACAAGGGTTCTTCCTCCATTTCCTACCCATGGCTTCTCAGCCGTGGCCACGTGTCTGTCAGTCCAACATTCGACTGCCATCCTGAAACCATTTGTCAGTTAGGAACCGCCCCTACAACAACAGTAGTAAGGATTTAGGGACCAAAGGTCACACAGGACACAGCAAAGGTGTGTGTGTGGGTGAGAGGAGGTGAGGGAACCTTGCATTATCTTGGGAGAGGTCAACCTTTAGGGAGGACGCGTTCCAAGAGGACGGGGGCAAACGCAAGGCTCCTCATTCATTTAGGCTGCTGCTCTCCCGCTGGTTGTGGATTACGTGTTGTGTTTATGCATTGTCTTTTATTGGTGGGTTGTGGTGATGTCTGTGCGTGTGTGGTGTGCGTCTCTTCCTTGCCCCTTTATTTGCTTGAACTGGTTGGAGTGACTATGATCCACCCTGCATTGTTTGTTCTCTGAAGGCATGCCTACGTGTTGTCGGTGGCATTTGATGATGTGGAGTAAACTATCATCATGCAGACTAACTTCTTTTTAACTACACAGCATTTCTCTTTCTGGGATGGGATTTTCGTCATACGGATTCTGTTTTAAACATAGTTTTCTAACATGGATTTCTCTCTCTCTCTCTGTACATAATATATATTTTCTTAAATATTCTCTCTGTAATATACAGTATATATTAATACAGGAGGAAAAGTTCATTTTGATTACAGCCCTGGTCTTGGTACATCAACAACTCAGAGACTTTCATTTTTCATTTTTCTCCCTCATTATTATTCTTTAACTTCCTTTTTGGAGAGATCTGCTTGTCTGCTCAGCCTTTTAATTTAACAGCCCCACAGCACAGCACCAGCGTTTCCATGGTTACATTCTCCTCCAATCACTGGCAATTATGTCTTCATCTCCTGCTCATCTCTTTATAGGTAAAATCAGTGCTAGATTAAGTGTTACAGTTTTTCAGTAACCTTTGTGATGACTTTTACTATGCTAAAAGAACCACAATGGGGGCCGCACACAGCGTCTTCCAAGAAGTATATTGGTGTACAAGGAAGCACCAAAAATATAGTTATTTACATAAAAGCACTTGTTTTGTACGGGTTCGCTTTCAGTTTCCTTTTGTAGACTGTTATTGCTCAAGGTCAACATTTACTTAAAAAAAAAACATTTGCAGTGTAAGAAAATGATTGAAATGATCAAATGATTTGTAAATTTTGGAGAATGGAGATGCTTTCCTTAACACAATTTTTTTTAAAAATTATTATTGTTGTCATTTATATACCTGTCATACTTTCTCCCCGTTCCTTTAAACTTCCTTATATTTCACCCTCATTTATACCTTTTTAGTATATGGCAGGGTTGTTTTAAACAAGAGTGTGTGTGTGTGTGTGTGTGCGTGTGCCTTGCGAGAGACGGGGAGAGCGAGTGATAGTGACTCACCACACTGGTTAAAGTCTGATGCATCCGACCAAGGGAAAGGACAGAAGAGACCAAACCATCTCCAGCTGTTGATCATCAATTTATTCCAATATCAGTGTTTTCTTTCTATATAAATGGATATATATGGATTTATGAGTGTCAGTGTCCCCTACATACATGCCACACAGCTCCTCTCTTCCTCTTGAAAGCATGCAAGTTATCTGTCACTGAAGCACACCTTGTGTCGTAGTGGTCACAGAAGTAGAAATAGTTGCACCTGTTTTTGTTGTCCTGGTAGTAGAAGAAGTAGATTTCTGTCTTTGTCTCTCTTGTTGATCCACTGTCTCTCAGCAGGGGGTGCTGTGGGCTTGATTCGGAGTGCCAACAGCAAGCCTCCTCGGAGAACACCGGGCACATGTATTCATAGGGGTGTCAAGGGCACTCCCATGATGCAACGCCAAGGCTAACAACAGAACACCTCACTAGAGTGTCATCAACAAATATTGCTGAATTAAAAGAGCACAATTCAGCAATACTTTGATGACTTTGAGCTATTATTGTAGAGTAGCTTTATTTTATGCTTTGTGTTAAAAATGTGAACGTAGCTTAAGCTAAACTAGAACCCTTAACTTTTCACCTGTAACATGCTTATCGCTTTAATTCCATAGAAATAAATTTCAGTAGGAAATTTCATTTTGAATTTTTGTGAAGAACTCACAGTCATATGGATACATGTGTCCAAGGTTCTTTCATATTCAGTTTTTTGCTAAATGAGCCAAAAAGGAAATCTGAAATCACTGTCAGGCAACCATGGCCTGCACTAAATGCACATTATCAATCCTGATTCAGCCCGAAAATAACCTTTGAACTAATTCCAAATTGCCATCAGGATTCACTGACACTGAGGGAAATTGCCACTGATTTCAGTATTTTAGTTCTTATTGAAGTTCTGAAAAAAAAAAGTCCTCCCGCTTCACAAAAAAGCAAATTATTAGCGCTTAGCCATGCCATGTTTTGCAATGGCAAATGCACTCTTGGAAAAAACATTTTTACCTAATTTAATTAAAGAATATGATCTGGCCATTGCAACATGGTGACCATCATTAAAGACACAGACTATCATAACTTAAGCAAACTACAGCAAAGGTACCAAATCTGGACATCTGCACAGCGATGGGTGCTTGCCATCCAAGCCATGCAGATATCCTGCAAAGATAGCAGGCACTTTCTCCAGCACACGCTATTAAAGCAAGGGTAAATAGAAGCTCCAGTTTAACTGCATTTTTAAGCATAATGCTTACGGATAAGATATGCAGAAACAACGTCACTTACATCTCTTTGCCATGAAAGACATGCATGTGACCGTTTCTCCATTTGCATACCTTATGTACCTATAGAAATATGTTTGGTTAATGCAATTATGTCCAAAATATTTGCATGCTCAGTCTGCTTGGAGGGGTTGACTGGACTGAACTCAGTCCTGCCAACATAACATGCTCTGCAGACTCTGTTTTGAATCTGAATGCTTCCTCAGGCAGTTTCAGGAAAACAACAATCAGTATTCAAGTCTGAGTAGTGCATTAGGACGCTACTTGCCAACACTAAAAGCTCATCTGTGCAGACCGGGAAACAGCATTAATATGAGTTTAAGAGATGTACTATAGTAACAGCAGCAAGAGACGCTATCAAGTCAATGTGGGTTTCAGGTCTCGATTTTAACCTTTGACCTTCTGTCAAACTGCCTGTGGAAGTATTGGGTTTGGCCAGCCCTCAATGGCTTAAGGGGAAGGGGGAGTTGATCTAATGCCGTGTACTCTATGTGTTTCTGCCCTCTTTCCGCCTCTCTTCCTCTCTCTCTCCTTACAGCAATACCCACCCACAGACATCACAGGCCAACTCAACCTGTCAGACCCGTCTGTCAGCACTGTGGTGTGAGTCAGAGAAAAGGCGGAGAGGGAGATGTGCTTATCTTAGAGACGAAGGGGGGACTGGAATTGGGGGGATTTCCCCCCCGAGTTGAAAATCAGTGCCATACATGACTGACTTTGGCATCACTGCGAACAAACGAAGAGAATCTGGGATCGGCAACCTTTCGGGAGCTGGCATAGCACTTCACCGCACTGGAGTTCTAAGAATGGACTGAAAAGAAACTACTGTACACAAACACACACATAAAAACAGTCCTGAGAATCTGATTCTCAACTTATATTAAGAGTTTGAGTTATCTATCAATAATTAGTTATTTCAGGCCTCTTTGTAGAGGTTAGTTTAGTGATTCATTTGATTAAGTGCTGTATGTATGTTTTATTTATTCAAAAAAGGGGGACAAAGTAGTTAGTTAGTTCCCTGCAGATCTGTCAGTTTAGTTTACTCAAGAGGATGTCAGGACGTTTAGATCATAAACGTCTGACTCTTCAACTTATCATATTTAACAATTTTATACATATATCTTGCTTTCTGTTTGTTTACAAATGTCTATTTAATCTGTGAAGCAACAACAAAGTAAGAGAACGCATGCAAACTCTAGCTAGGTGAATTTTTATTTTAGTGCAATGTCAATAGTGTTAATACTTGAATTATTATTTCTAATGATCTTATACCACCATATGTGGCACTTTACAGAAAACAACCTTATCTTATGTCCAAGTGTTTGGTTTGTATTGTATACCATTTGTATGCACTCGAATGTCACCACCTCTTTGCCAGCCACCTGCATGTCAAATGCATGTGAACCTCCTCACTCACATTCTAAAGTGCCCTCATCCAAGATGTTTTTTATAATGAAACTGAAAGAATGATGTGCACACGTTTTATCAGCAGTGGATTGACGCCAGTGTGTCAGACAAAAGTACATTCTTTAAATTTACTTATAGGTCAAAAACAATTCAGAACCTTCATCACAGACTCAACAAGTTTTCTTTGTTGACCCCCTACACCTCCCTCTTCCTAAAGTTCTTGGTACAGGCTTTCTCAGCTCCAGGCTCTATGGGGTGCATCAAAGGGCCACGTTTTTCATCCAATCAGCACTTGGTTGCTCATGCAAAACTGCCTCTTGAGTTCTGGAGGCCTTTTCCATGGGTAAAACCCAAGTGAGTTGCTCGGTTTCTGACTCTGGTGCTACAGTCTTGTGTACACACCGATTGGTTAGATGCAAAAACAGGCCATTTCCCACGTTCTGGGGTTGAGAAACATTTGTTGCGCTGCACTGTAAAAGAACTGCATTCTGACTACTGACTTTCATCCTCTCTTTGAGGGTTATCTAACCAGCATCCTGTGGTGTATTACGTTATATGGACACGATATACCTACTTGATCAATTACAATTGACCACATGGTGATGGTAAAATTTGTCTGACAGTAATGTGAATACTGAATATGTGAAACTTTCATGGCTGTAACGAAATATTCCTTCAGCACGTTTCTTATTCTTAAAAGGAATATTTGCGTTAAACGCAATCCTTTATTGTACAAATATAAATATTTTGTTTTTACGCTGTCAGATTGAAGAGTGCATGCTTGCTTTAAGTGCATTTTCTTTGTAATCACATTTTGACACACAACAATTTGCTTTTAGGACTAGTCACAGGGAGTTGATGGTGTATTAGAACTTATGATAAGGATGCAGCTAAGGATAAGGATAATGTTATCAGTTGACTGATAACCGCTATCATTCTGGAAATCACATGGATGACATGCTTTACTGAGAAACACATGCACACACACCCATAGTCCCACACATATTCATGCACTAAGACACTTAAAGCATTGTATTTAATTAAAGGAGAATTAGTGTTTTAAAATTTGCGTTTGAATCTCTTGGCTTTCATTTAATTAATCCTGTAAATTGTATTTCTATGTACCAATAAAACCTCATGTCAATAGCAAACTACCAACAACGGTAAATCTGTTTTTATTTAAGCTTTTAAACAGCCATATTTTATCATTTCACCTTTTTATGCTACAATAAACAGGGAATTTCTCTTTAATAAATTAGCTCACTTTGTGAATCTGTTCTATGGTTCATAATCGGACACAGACGTTGTTAATGCATGTGTAATACAACTGATGCATTTGACTAAAGATAGCATTTTAATAAACAGCTTTTCTGGACAACCTGTCATATAGCGGTACCGTGGAGTTTATAAGGTGAAGAATTTGACATATTTTAGACTATTTTTAGCATTTTTTCCGATGCAAACATGCTAATTAGTCACGGGCCGTGTGTTGTTGACTCTGATGTAGGACCTCTTACCCTCCCATTAGCAGGACTCTAAGCAGGAGTCATGACCACGGCGCTGGGAGGGAGGCGTTACTGCTGCTTTAGGGAGCGTTCACGGCACGCAAATCACAGACGAGCCGATCGCTGCAGATCCAAGCACAGGTGAGTTCAGCTCTACTGTAGATTAATAGGCAGTGAAAAGTGGAATGTTTCGAAGTCTCAAAGCGTGTAAGATCGTCGTTTAGAAGGCGGAAAACAACACAGAAGAAGGTGGAAGTAGGCTGTGTTCCGATCTGTTCTGTAAGCGCAGTTGATAGTGTGTAAAAGTCGCGCGGTGTTATCGATTGCTTCGCACTTTTTTGGACACACTGGAGAGATGTGCAGTTTTGAACGTAACCATAATTAAGTTTTCTTTAGAATTGCTTGGAGGTTGTCGAGGATACTTTGCTTTATACGATGTAACACCATGTAGGTAATTGGTTCAACATGCCATGCCGATAAAGTTTTTATTTAGGCTTGATTCATGACATGTTAGTTGTAGTCGTCTGCAGGTAAACGTAAAACGCGAAAGCGGAAACCGGCGGCGCGCTCGATTATCTTCCGCATTTGTATTCCGCTTTATCCGCATAATAAAAGTGTTGGGGTTTATCGCTTAGAAAAGAATTCCGAAAACACCAATATCGGACTTAAAAGTTGAAATGCAGTCTTTAAACGCAAATAGAAATAATGCAAATTATTTAGGAATTTCCATGTGTTCGAAGGTTGAATGCTGGAACTGCCTTTTGTGACAAAGCAGTGAGTAATCCCTTTATCTCCATGGCCAAAAAAACTGGTAGAGCTCAGAAGACCTACCCATTAGATGTGATACTAATTAGCTAACTTTGTAATTGCAAACTTGTCTATAGGTTATAACTGATCTTGGCTAAAACAGTGTATATCCAACATTTTCAAAGTGTCTGTTTGGGGTGTCTGCTGTCAGAGATCTGAAGATCGTGGACAGGAACCAGGGCATTTTGCAGATCTGTCCGTCTCCTGGAAGAATGGGTGAGAGTGAGCCATGGTTGCAGGCATCCATCTCTGATCCACAGGATTCGTGTCTGAAGAGGTGGCTTTGGATTCTCTTTGGGCCCCGGGTTGTTAATGAAGACTCTGAGCGAGGGGAACATGGTGCCTGTTTGTCATTTTGGTTCAGGAAACGACTTATCTTGGTTCTTCTCATCGTCTTGGCCCTGGTCCTTATGGGGCTGCTTCTTCTCTGGAACTACAAGTGCATCATGGTCTGGCATCTGTGTACTGAAAATGGGGAATATCCCATTGTCCCTACTTTTGCTGGATAAATGAATGCATGGAGCTTTGGAAATAGAATAAAACACACTTTCCTCACATTTCAACTAGCGATAATGTTTTTGCACTGATTACAGATGTTTTATGAGATCTGATCCCATTTGAAGTATGGATTTCTTTCCAGGGTCACATCACGTAGGATGTTATGTTTCTGCCTTCTGTCTTGTTAAAGTGCAACTGTGTTGCTAGTTGAGTTGTGTTTGCAATGATAAATCAGTCACCCACTCAGGTTAAGCTTCTCTGGACACAATATCTAAATGATCTTACAGTTACCCTTTATATTGTGCCTTGATTTGAAAATTATATAATTTATATATAGGATATCTATGTACAGTTCCATAAAATTGATCGTTTTGTGTGAAAATTATTTATATTTATATATGGGTAAATACTGTCAAAATCAAAAATTATAAATATATGAATTTAACTTGAGGCTCATAGTAAGTGCATTTTCTGTCAGGGGTTGCTCTTGTTTGCACAGCATGCAGTTATATGAATAAAGGAGCCAATCCATTAATGATTCTGGAATAATTTGTTTGTGTATAGCCTGAACAGTACACCACAAGGGGAAAATGTTAGCTAAAGCATTTACCATACTTTACATATGCTTTATTATCCCATGTCTTTGATATTCACAAGTGAGATCAGTTTCACCTGATTCAACATAATTAACGTACATGCATGCACATATACACACACACAAACACATGTTTTGGTTTTAAAGTCTTTGCTTCTCTGTTTAGCTTCACATTGTTACATTACTTATTTTGTTACTGAGTGAAAATTTTAGTAGTGACCATGGTCTTGGCGCTGAGCCCTACGGCCGACCCGGGAATCGAACCCAGTACCTTCTGTGAGGCAGCCGCGCTAACACCTGTGCCACCGTGCCGCCCTAATATTGTTCTTTATAAATAGTGCATTTCACATACAAGGGCCCATATAAATCAACATATGCAACTGTCTGTTTGGTAGGATGAGGAGGGGGCTGAATGCAAGGTTTGATTGACGTCAACAGGCCTTTATTCACAAAGGAAGAAAATACAAACAGCAGGCATCACCCTAAACCAACAAAGAGACGTAAATACACTAAACATACACAGACCAAATGCCAGAAGACATGGACAACAGTTCAACCCTGAATGATGGTCAAAACAAGGCGGTGAGAAAGGACTTAAATTATACATACAAACACAGGCGAACACAGTTTGGAATAATCAGGAACATGGGGCAGAGAAGAAGGCAAATAGTGGCACCTAGTGGTCGACCGGGGGATCGCATAAGTGATTGATGGTAATTAATGCCAATTTTGATAATGCCAAGGACTTTATTTTGTAAACTTTCGTTAACTTAATTTACCAATATAGATAATTTACGAGTTATTATTCATGAAATATTGATTATGAGTGATTTATGGTACTGACTTTTGCTGATGCTTCGGGAGGTCAGGAGGTTGTAGGAGAGCAATGAGAAAAACATACTTAAGATTAACACCAACACTTACTTCACATAGGAATATACAAAAAATACATTTGCCCTCCCTCTTCTCTTCCTGTATCCTAAGAGGCCAGGGGGTACGATGTGAGCTCAGTGGAATGGAAACTGCACTATTCAGAGCAATCTGTCTTTGTCCGTTTCGCTTTAGACGGTGGAAATCAAGAAGGCTGAATACAGCAGCCAGTGAACAAAACTGAACACTTGGAATTCTTGCTGGCACACATACTGGTACACCCAGTGGCAAACAAGACTGCCTAAGACTTCAGATTCAACCTCTCCACGCCTGGATGCTCTCTTAAAAAAAGGGGGTGTATTTCTTTTCACATACAATGGATGGATAAGCCAGGAACATTTTTCCGGACTGTTTCATGCCTGTAATCAAACTCTGAGTTCCCATTTAAAAAGTGAAGGATTTCTCACTTGACTGTATGTTAGAGACAGATTTTATAGATTACTGCAGCGATTAAACATGTCTTACCCTAACAGAGAGCTGTTTCATGAAAAAATAAGCTGTAAACGAAACCCATAGCAATATGAAGCCTCCGATCTGAGATCTGATGGCTGTTGTAAGTAGGCTAATAGCACCCATTTACTGGCCATTAACTGGCACTAAGCTCACAGTTGTAAAAACACGTTGCCTATCCATCTCTGTTCATCCCTCACCACCTCCCACGTTTCACACTGGGAGAATCATCTCAAGTATGAAGTGTACAATCTGTCCTAAATGTCTAAACAAATTATTTTCGTGAATGAACTACGTTAATAAGTAAATGAACGGATAAGCATACTCAAATAACTCAAAACGCTTTTAATCAACTATAACATAAGTAGCAAAAACCATTTTCGCAGTATATTATAAATATGACAAAGTGAAAGCCAGTGGTAACTCACAGAAGATAGATACAATCCAAAATAAATGATGTTTACATCGTCTGTACTGTGATACATTTAAATGCTATAGCTTTTTAACGTTTCCTGTGAATTGTTTCAGTCGTAAATGTTATTTCACTTTTTCATTCAGTCATACCTTACAGAAGAGTTTTACAAAGGGATTTGATAACTGCACTTTTTCAAATTAAAGTTAATTAAAACAACTCTTACGTTCAATTAATGTAGTTATTATACCATTCGCATATTCTTAAGATGAGGAAAAACTGCAAAATCCAAGTGCAAATAGCTGTATTAAAAACTTTACTGTAAGGGGTCAGTGTATTCTTCATTGCCGGAGTGTTTGTGGTGTGATTGAGCGCAGGGCTTTAACGTTTGTAGTGTGTACTCTTAAAACCGGTTTGTGGCTGGGTTTGTGTGAACTTGAATTAAAAAAAAAAAAAAACCAGAGTTCAGTGAAAGCACTGGGAGGTTGTGAGCACCGTCCTTGCTGCTCCATTAGAATTCACACATCGCCTGCCATGTGCAAGCGGGCGCCCGACTCCTGGCAAAATGGACACGGAGCGCAATAAGGTTCTAGTTTCGGCTTTGCTTCTCCTCTTCGGCACTTTTGCACTTCTGCTTCTCACCATCCATGTGGAAGAAGTGCCTGCGCCTCCGGAATATATGGTAAATCATTATTTAACTTGCTGCACGCTCTTTTCTTATGAAAAATAGCATTGTTACAAATGTATTCATCTTTTAATGAGTTACCTCTTCTGACCCTTTTTGCTGCAGTAAAATAACATGGCATGCTTGTGTGAGACCTTGTAATTATGGAAGTAAAATGCATTTCCTCTGAGATTTCCTCTCACAAAACAAACCAACTATACCCTTGTTTTGCCCATGTCCAGGGATCGGGCTGTGCCCACATCCTGTATCCTCTATTGGCTTTATTGAACATTAGATTCTATTGTCATGCTACTATCTTTATTAAATATAAACTCAGATCTTGCAGCTGTAAAGCATTTAGAGGAAAACCATTAGATTCAGTTTGGCAAAGAAGGGAAACAGGAAACAGGTGGAAATAGTTCTGCTCCGTAGGGTGGAATTACAGATATACATGCAAAATAACTTAAGACATTTGCTTAGACCAAGCACAGCTAGCAGTGGTGTGCAGATGAGATTGATGTGCCACAGGAGATATTTATTGTTCTGTTGCAGTCCTGTCATATATATATATATGAAAGGTGTATAAATATATAAATATACGTATAGGCAGGAGTGAAGCCCTGATCTTACAGCCATATTATACATACAGTAAGATGTGTATCTGTTCCACAACTGCCAAGTACAAATACAGATTTAAACCTGATGCTTACTGTCTTCTGTTTTTATCCCATGGCAGTATGGGGTTGTGATGGACGCAGGTTCGTCCCACACTGCCTTGTATGTCTACAGATGGCTTGCAGACAAGGAAAATGGCACAGGCGTGGTCAGCCAGCACAGCGAGTGCCATGTGAAAGGTCAGGGCACATCTGTTATTCAGTTTGTAGATCAATCAGGGACAGATCCTGTAGACAGTCTAACACAAAACTAAAATGGGCTGTGAATCACCTTTGGGGCAATGGGCAAGCACCTGTACATTAGTCATAATTATATATTTGAGATTTGCTGTTGACCTGCAAATATATGGCTTTGTCATTTTAGCATACAACTCTATTGGTCAAACACACTAAAGTTTACATTAAGCAGTGCTGTCACCTTGATTAGTGGAACGTTGAGGCCTGCGTTGTGCTTTGTAGGAGGGGGCATCTCTAGCTATGCCGGCCAACAGGGAGCAGCAGGCCACAGTCTGGAGGCATGTCTGAAGCAAGCCATGCGGGACATACCACAACCACGGCATCACCTCACCCCGGTGTACCTAGGCGCTACTGCTGGGATGAGACTTCTCAAGTGAGTGAGTGATTGTGTGATGTATCTGCCAGTCTGTCTATCTGCCTTTAGTTTATTGTATGCCAAGCTGGATTGTTTTCGGTGAAATCACATCCTAACTATTTCTGTCCTGTTTTCAGCATCTCCAGCCCTGAAAAGGCAAACC
The DNA here is from genome assembly GCA_032718565.1 of Distichodus sexfasciatus. Classification (NCBI taxonomy): domain Eukaryota; kingdom Metazoa; phylum Chordata; class Actinopteri; order Characiformes; family Distichodontidae; genus Distichodus; species Distichodus sexfasciatus. The sequence goes on along the minus strand of JAVGVS010000038.1, from coordinate 731,093 downwards.
AGGTCCTTTATGAAGTAGAACAGACAATTAAATCCTACCCCTTTAATTTCCAAGGTGCGACTATTTTAAGTGGAAATGAAGAGGGAGCATATGGTTGGGTTACTGTGAACTATCTCTTAGAAAATTTTATCAAGGTATTCCATTGATTTTCTATCTATTAATATTAATGAATGCATTATTATTATTATTATTATTATTATTATTATTATTATGTACTATTGTTGTTATCTGTACTACATTTTTATTACATTTTTATTAAACTAGTGTTCATAAAGCTTCATGACATACTGTATATCTGTGTCATAAGACAGGAGGTGTCCAGAAAAAGCTTTTTTTTTGGCCCTCAAGTACATCAAATAACAAATAGTTGATGCCAATTTGCACTGCAGGAATATTGAATACAGCAGGTTCTAATTCCATCCTGTCATATCATTTTATCCAAAAAACATAACCTTATGACAGAAGCATCACTTGACACTAGATGCACAAATGACACCTGCTGGTACAAGTAAAAGTAGGGGTGATATTATTTTTTGAACGAGTCAGCTCCTGGCATGTATAAGAATTAACTGTAATTTTTACAGATATCTTCCTTTTTCTCCTTCAGTATGACTTTGTAGGCCGGTGGCTTAACCCCGGCAGACAGACAGTTGGTGCATTGGACTTAGGAGGCGCGTCCACTCAGATCACGTTTGTGAACCAGGAGCGGGTGAAGGACAGGGAGAGTCATATGACTCTGCGTCTCTTTGGGCAGGACTACACCCTGTACACACACAGCTACCTATGTTACGGAGCAGCAGAGGTCCTTCGGAGAGTTCTGGCTCACTTGATCACGGTACAAAGCCATCCTAGTCTTCTTATCTCATAAAACATAGACGCCAACAGCCAATATTGCCTTTCTTACCACATATATGACGTCAACAGAACGAAACTCAAATTACACTCATAAAATGCCATTTTAACAAGCTCTCAGATGGTTATGTTCTCATTTAATGCTTACTTACGGCCTTGTTTGGGGACATATAGAGTATTTATATCTAACAATATTGAGTACAAATATCAAATGGTTGAAAATGGTTGAATATTTATGCCACCAAAGCATTTGGATAAAATTTCTTAAAATTATAATGCTGAAAATCTTTTTATGACAAGTGTAAGTAACCAAATAGACTTCTTTTAGCAAATTACTGGCACATTTTATAATGTTCCACTTTTCCTTTTCCACTTGTTGTTGGAAAAGTGTCACAATTCTGTACTTCCCCTGCTTGTAGTTCCTTCAATTTTCTGTTAAAGGTCTATGGATTGGTTGCCCAAATGTGCTTCACCTCTGTCTCCTCTTTATTTTTGGTGTGCTGTTTTTGTGTTTTTAGTCTGAATTTGATGTGTTTCACCTCTGCTTGCCTCGTTTCTTTTGCATTTTAAGGCATTTGTAATTACTGTAATTAAATTTCTAAAAGCCTGATCCGTTCCCTATCCTAAGATCAGTAATAATTTGGTTAATTTGGCTGATGCATTAAGCAAAATCTTTTCTTTTGAGAATATCTTTATACAGTTATTGTTCACCTTACATTTTATTCATTTTTCGGTCACAGTTCTTTTCATGTTTGTAACATTTCACAAAACACAAAAATAAGTAAGTGTGTCCAAACTGGCGATTCCCTAATAACTCCGTGGATGGGTCAAATGCAGAGGTCACATTTTGTTGTGGTGCACTGTGCTGTGTTCACAATGACAAATAATCACTCACTTTCTAATGTCATTCTTCCAATTTTGTGCATATGACATGCTGTAAAAGTTCTTACTGCAATCTTTAATGAACAGTTCTTTTTAAAAACCCACCCAGCACCCACTCATTAACAGTCATATGATCATTCATTCATATGATCAACAGTCTAATGTGTGAAATGATTATGACGGCCCAATTTGTCACGCCAATGACAGATTTCCTCTGATGTTATCCCTGTAGACTCAGCCTAATGACAGCACAGTTTATCATCCCTGCTATCCATCTGACCACAGTGAGACGCTGACCCTGCGGCAAGTATTCGAGTCGCCTTGCACTGAACCACAGCGACCCGCATCATACAAACCACAGGCATCAGTGACCGTACAGGGCACAGGGAACTACCATAAATGTCTGGGGAACTTGTCAGACATTTTCTCTTTCCAGAACTGTCCTTTTTCCCAGTGTTCCTTTGACAGGGTGTTTCAACCCAACATCAGCGGCAGCTTCATGGTATGTGATCATCTTTCAAACCCACATATATATTCTGAGTAAACAAAGTTCATCAGTAGCTTTATTCTGTATTTGCTTTGACATACAGACCATGTTCCTTCAGTTTAACTGAGTCAGTGTCAGATTAGGGTTTCGATTTAAGAAACAGTCACTGATTAATCGTTTTTCATGTTGACATTAGATAATGGCAAATATCAGTTATTAAGACCATTTAAAACTAAATCAATTTGCCCACAGTTCTACAAACATTAATTTTCAAATAATACATTTAATCCACATTGTTAACACTGTAACCAGTGTTGGCGGAGACCAACCCTGGGCAGGCGCCACACACACTCACACAATCACCCAGGACCGTCTCCCTGTAAGGCAGCAGTGCTAACCACTGCACTACCATGCTGGCCTACTTAAAACCAGTAAAAACTAAACAGTTCTCAGATTTTGAATGCAGAAATTAGAATTTATTCTTCGATTATAGATATATATATTTAAATCATATTAATCCAAAGATGAGTGGTAGTTAAAATAGAACTGCTGAGTCTGCTGAAGATGTAAGTCTAAAGGATTGATGCTTTTTTATGCATATCTCTTGCAGGCATTCTCAGCATTCTTCTTCACACACAGATACCTGCAGAAGAGCACAGGCATCAGCATCAGCACCCCACACCAGCTCCAACAGGCTACAGAAGCTTTATGTAGTATGACCATTGCAGGGGTACCAGTTGTTTGCACAAACCACGAATTACAATTTCCTCAGAAAAAATGCTTGAAACACAGTCATTTGTGCAGAAATATAAAAGGGTAAACATTCCTGAGGTCATAGTGATTGAATTTATAAATTATTTTCTCTTTCAGATGTCTAATAATTTCCCGGAAGAGAGCTCGTTCCTGAGGGATTATTGTGCACTTGCTGTGTACATTCAAGTCCTCATGCTGAGAGGCTATAAATTTGACGATCAGTCCTTCCCCAAAGTTTCTTTTCAGAAGAAGGTGAAGTCAGTTCCTGCATGACTCATGTTTCATTTGTAATACAGTATCTTTAAACAATTATACACAGTACGATGACTCTCCTTGTAAAGAAAATGACTCCAGAATACCAACAGTATTTAGAATGGAATCAGAATACTACTTGAGTAACGGTATCTTGATTCATGATGATATATGATATTTTCATGATGACCAGACTGTGGAAGAAATTGGAACAGGTTCTGTCACTAAAATGTTTATCCGTGTTGTTCCAGCAGACACAGAATGTCGTGGCTCTACTTACATAAAAGCATGCACGCAAAAGCGCTAGTAAAAAGAATATTACTTTCAATTGTAAGGACTTGATGCCAGTAACTGTGATGCCAATATTCATTCCAAGTGCCAAGTACTCAAAATGATCATTGAGTATTGTAATGCATAAGTATTACAATTTCGAGTTCTATGCACCACTAATCTGGCACATCAACTCTCTCTCCCCCAGGCTGGAGATGCCACTGTGGGTTGGGCGCTGGGCTACATGCTCAGTGTGAGCACCCTGTTGCCCGAGGAAAGTGTGGCATTGAGAAGGATGCTGCGTCCTGGGGCTTGGGCCTGTCTACTCTTCCTTCTGGCGCTCCTCATCATCGCCACTCTGGCCTTCATGAGTCTTCGAGTCTGCAGCAGGAAGAGGAGCAATGCCTAGTGTTTACCACTAGGGGGCAGCAAATATTTGCGCTTGGTACTCTATTGGGCTCTGGTGGGGTGGAAAATCACAGTTTGGATGGAATGTTAATATAGATATGTTTTGCTCAGAGTGGTACTTGATTTAGTATTAAATACGTATTGTGACAAAAATAGGCTGAAGCACTAATATTGAAAATTCAATATAAATAATCTCCTGAAGTATATACAGTATGTAAAGTTTGATGTTATGTAATCTTGAGACTAACTTGGTATGAAATCCTGATTCAGTAATAAAACTATGATTCAGTGTCATGAGCTTTTTTTGCATTTTATGCGTTCCCCTTAGTATAAAGCATACATTACTAAAGGATACAATGCAAATGATATTGAAGCTTTACATGACATCATTAAATGGGTGATATTTTATAAGCTGTTATTAACTTTGATTAATGTCTAGAATTTTACCCCATGTTGGAAACACCATGTCTTTAAAAAAAGGGGAGTTTTGTGCAAAAAACTTGATACAGCTGGATTAACTTATTTTCCAAAGCTTTCTCTGGTTAGTCTTATATTACTGATCTTTTGTTTATTTTTCAGATTAAGACATACTGATCCAAGAGAAAGTGAGGCAGATACCAACAGTGGGTGAGACGAGGAGTAACAAATAAAAAGACACTTTAACCCACTGATGGGTTAAATACATTGTTATCTTAGTAACATAAATCATGTGTAAAGCCTGCTGTGCAAAGCCCTTCTGTTTTACCATACATTATAGTATGCCTATAAATATAAGTAAACCTGTAGCTGTCAGTCTGTGAAGAATAATATGGAACAGTACTCAGTTGCCTTTTTACATTTAGGTCACAAGGTAAGGTCTTCTGTTTGAATGATGCTTCTAGATTCTCTGTAGTGGAAATGTATGGTGATAATGTTGATAATGATGATTGCATTCCTGAGCCTCTGGCCATCTATTCCTTGTCCAGTCAGAGTTTCCTTCTGATTTTTAACATCTATATCACGGTCATAAAATAGAGGGGGATTACACACGTGCACACGTACACAAAAAATTATCAACAGCTTTAACTCATTTGGACTACACAGGGCTGATTCAGCACAGTCAGCCACAAGAACTCCCCAACTCATCTCCTGCACTGTCAAAAAGTCCAGATAAGGACAAATGCAAGAAAAGAGAAAACAAATAGACCTTTAAAAACATTCAGATGATACACAGTTTGGTGTATTAGGAGGTCTGCATAGTAGCTGTTTCATTAGTGAAAGTGAGTAGTTATTTGTTATTGCTCATGAGTGCCTCAGTGGTACCTTTACTGGTCCGGGATTCGAACCGGTGACCTTCCGATCACGGGGCGAGCTTCATAACCGTTATCCTACCATATGACACTGAATAGAAACAAACAAATGAAAAAGAATAACTGAGCAGACTACAATACCCAGATTTATTGTGTGCAACAAAGTAGCCTATTATTATTATTATTATTATTATTATTATTATTATTATTATTATTATTATTATTATTATGTATTTGTATAATTATTGTACATTGTGTATTGTGTTATAATACTACTGATAATAATATTTGCTTTTTATTAGTGGCGATGCTTCTTAATACAATAGGTCTAGCACTTCCTAGCCAAATAACAATTTTATTATTTCTGAATAATATTTTAAGAATATTAAATAGATTCATTTAAAGCATCCATTTAATCAGTTAGAATAGCAGGCGAAGACCCAGCCCGTCTATCGGCCCGTCCGCGCATGCGCACTCTGGCGCGTTGTGTTGGCCAAGATGGCGCTGAGTAAAACGTTCGGTCAAAAGCCGATAAAATTTCAGCTGGAAGAAGATGGGGATTTTTATATGATCGGTTCAGAGGTATGCATTTAGGGCGCGATAAAGCCGCCGCCGATGAGGTTTGCTGTTATCCACGTGCTTACGTGGTCGACTCAGTGCCAGCTCTTTGTTGTTGGCTAGCTTGAGAGCTAATTCGTTAGCCGGTTACGTGGGCCCTGAATGAATGAATGAAAGAGTATGTCAAAAAATGCAACGCGTCTGTGTGGCTAGCCGTGACTTGAGCCCGATCTACAGAGTGGCTAACGCGTCTGGCAGCGACTGGCAGCTGGTGGATGATTTTAGCGTAGATAATGGCTCGCTACGCTAAGTTAGCTTCTCGAGTGCGCGATTTACGCTAAAGGTCCGCATTAGTTTTCAGTCGCTATTAGCCGCAGCTTGCGATAAAAGTCCCTAAAAGACAGGACTTTTACGTTCACAAAATGCCGTTATTTCCATCTGTAAAGACCTTAAAAGCTTGTATGGACTTCTTTTAGGTTGGCAACTATTTGCGCATGTTCAGAGGCTCCCTCTACAAGCGGTACCCGTCGCTATGGAGGAGGCTGGCCTCCGTGGAGGAGAGAAAGAAGATCGTGGCCTCGTCGCACGGTAAGTGATTCGCTTGCCTCTGCATCACCTCCCGCTTGACTTGAGGTCCAGAAAGCAGGTTTAGATCTAAGATTTAACCCTGCGCGGTCACCTTAGTGCATGTCTGCATAGCCCCATAGCTCTGCTTCTGGACAGCAGTTTGTGCAGTGTCTTATTTTGTGTTAGATCATCGTTACACAACTTTAGCCACCAGTGTGACTCTGCTGAAGGCGTCAGAGTGTGAGGAGATCTTCGACGGCAACGACGAGAAGTACAAGGCGGTGTCTATCAGCACCGAACCCCCGGCCTACCTCAGGTAAGGAGTCGCGCTCGTTCCAGGGTTGAAAGTGTTCACTTCTCGTCCAAACTGTCCAGGTTGCAAACGCAAGCTACAGGTTAAAGGTTCTAATTTCTTTTTAGGACCCCTTGGTTTTATGACCACCAACATGGACAGCTGTTCACCCCTGCTGGTCAATGTACAGTAATCCCTCGTTATTCGCGGGGGTTACGTTCCAAGAACACCTGCCTATAATGAAAAACCGCGTTATTGTGTTTTGGTTTTTAAAAAAAAGCATATTTTTATAGTGTAAAACCTAAATATGCCCCCAAATCTGCTCCCTGAACACTTTAATTTCATTTTAAACTCAGTTTAATACATTACTCTTAACGAAAATATTAGGTATGCCCATACAGGTGTGTACTGTAATTCATGCAAGGGCACTTTCTTTGGTATAAACAGGTAAATACAGTAATAAATTAGTGTAGTTTTTAGTTAAAAAAAAAGAAAAAAAAAACAGTAAAATGTAGGTGTAATGACCAATATTTTTTACAGTTCAATAATTTACTGTTCATCAGTGGCGCGTCTTATTGTGGAGACACAGACATTGGGCGGCGACTGAGCTTAACCGCCTCTTTTAATTTAATTTACAGTATAGTAATAAAACTATTGGGGTTTAAAAAACACTCAAGATGAGTCACTGGCAATCTGTATCTCTGGAAAAGAAAAACGGCTGTCCGATGAACGGCGGCTGTCGGCCTGTCTTTCTTGGCCGAGACGCAAACATTATAAACAATAATTGGGTTTAAATTAAAAATATGGAATTCTCTGAAACATACTAAAGTAGAAATGTAAAAAAATGTTAACGAAATGAAAAACAAGAGAATCTCTCAAGATGATTCAGGGGAGGCGGACAGGCAATCAGTGCTTTAAAAAAAAAACGGCTGTCCGATGCAAGTCCCAGTGCAGCATATTTAACTATCCCAAAAGAGTTTTCTTTGTGTTCTCACGACAGTACAAAAACATTTATACAGAATTTACGTTCATGTTTATGTTACAAAATTAGTACATTTTTCTTAACAATTTAGAAATAAAATATGCATAAAAAATATATTGTCATGAAAAAAGCAAAAAAAAAAAAGTGGAGAATATTTGCAGGTTCCGCGCTGTTGCGGAGATTTCCGAGTAAAACGAGGAGTTCGGTTCTCGTGAAAAATCCGCATATGACTGGATCCACGAGTCCTGATCCGCGTATAACTAGGGGATTACTGTATATATAAGTCTAACAATTCAGAAGACCTCACAGTTGCTTAGTATACAGGTCAAATGAAACATAAGCATTTTTACTGTCAACCCAAACATTCACTGGTTTGCAAACTGTTGACTTAATCTGAAGTAAATCAGTTTATTCTTCTGCTGATTACGCATTTGTCACTATTACCACTGTGAATAAGTTTGAATTCATTAGCCAAAAAATCATAAATCCTTAATTATTATTTTTTCTTTTATCATACTGCAACTGGTCCTTTTTGACTATGTAATTGTAACTTTCACAACATTGTGGTATTAGGTGACGTTATACTGCCTAACTCTGTTTGAGGTGTATATCTAATGACCTTTAAATGTAGTAATGCCTTCTAATTGGCCAAAAAGGCTGGTTCATGAATTATGTTTATTTTTTTTCCCTTTTCTCTCCATAATTTCTATGAAATAGAGAACAGAAAGCAAAAAGGAACAGTCAATGGGTGCCCACCCTACCCAACAGTTCCCACCATCTGGACGCAGTCCCTTGCTCCACCACGATCAATCGAAACCGCATGGGACGAGACAAGAAGAGGACCTTTCCCCTATGGTGAGAAATGATTTTTTTTTTTTTAATGCACAAAACAAACACATTTATGTGTGCTCATGATCATATTTTATGGTACTCTGTTCCATTACTGTTCTTTAAATAGCATGGATTGTTTTGATCACATTACTTTTCTAGTTTTATACAGAATACAGAACCATCTAAGGATTTCTTTAATGACTGCTATTCAGTCTCTTCTGCGCACATTATATGACATATTTATAGTTCTGGTGTACTTGTTCATAAATTCTGGAGAACTTTTTGATGGTTGTTTCAGCCCTTTTGTAAGGACACTAACCCTAAGAGATTTGCCAGTAACTAACATGCTTTATAGTTGCATGGTCAGCAAAAATGTTTATGTCTGGGGGTCTGAAGATTTGAGTAATGGCTCACAGACAGCAAGCTCTGCAGAAGATCTGTGATGGTATGGGCTTTAAAGTATTTGTTAAAGGGATCAGTGTCTGGCAGTTTGGCCAAAATCTAAATGTACTTGCAGTAAGCAGGATTAGCGTGCTTATTTTCTTTATAGTTCTTCCAAACTCTTGATTCATTTGTCAGTGCAGTTTGCTTAATGATTAACACTCTGTAAATACCAGTATAAAGATCTTAAGTTGTTGTCTTGTGGGGTCGTCCAGAAGGTCAGTAAGAATCGGAGAGTTTGTGTGTGGATTTGCTACTATGTTTGGGTTGTTGCGGTCACCAGACTAGACTGTCAGACAATGCTAGTGCTCAAATCTGTTGTTGCTGCTTGAAGTCACTTTTTTTTTCAGTAGTCAGCAGATTTTGTGTTGATCTTCCTAAAAATTGGTGCCCTTTTAAATACGCGGCTGTCCCAGCTTTCCACTCTTAACTTACTCCTACGCTGCGGGGGAAAACAGGGAGGAATCGAATCCATTTAAAGAAATCACTCCTCTTATCAAAACATAAAACAGTCAGAAATGTGGGTTGTAACTTTCAACCTTCTCCCAAAAACAAGACATGGGGTCACACTGCAACATGTTTTACTTTTGCTGACTTGGATGAAATTGCTTTTTATCTCTTTTAACTGAGCAGATGCAGCACAACTGTCACATTTGACAATGAGTCGCACTTTATCCCAAACAAATGTGTGATGTTTTCATCTGTTCTCCCCTCAAGCTTTGATGACCACGATCCTGCAGTGATCCACGAGAACGCGTCTCAGATGGAGGTTCTGGTTCCAATCCGGTTGGACATGGAGATAGATGGGCAGAAGCTCAGAGATGCCTTCACGTGGAATATGAACGGTAATGCGGGGAACAATGCTGAGAAACGGATTCTTGTTAGGGAACAAGCAGAACTGCTCGTAATTGAGCAACAGTGCAACACAATTTAACACCGGTTAAAGTGTTCTTCTGTAACAGTATTATTCAATTTAACAAGTGATCCAGGTGTTAAAGAAGAAAACATAGAATTAAAGGAAGCACTGCGGCATTGGATTCATTTCAGTTACGAAAGCTATGACACAAGTGTATGCGTTTCTCAAAAATTAATTGATACAGTACTTCCTTTCAGTTTTGCTGGAACTTGTTCCTTTAACATTTACATATACGGCATTAAGCAGACGCTCTTATCTATAGCGAATTCCATGACCTTATTTCAGGAACAGTTTCCCTGAGAGCAACTTTGGGGTAAGGACTCAGTGATGGTAGTACAGGAGGTAGGATTCAAACTAGCAACCTTTTGGTCCAGAGGCTTGTATCGTAAGCACTAGACCACCACTACCCCAGCCATGTTACTTATTATATGAAATTATAGTTGTTAAAGGAGCATGTTCCAAGAAAAACACAAGGTATCTATCCATCTGTGTTGTAAGAAGTCATTGACACAGTGCTTAACAGCTTTATCATTTATTATATTAACGTATAACTTATGCTGGGCGATATGGCGTAAAAATAATATCGCAATATTTTCAAGCTATATCACGATACACAATATATATCTCAATACCTTGAAATTTCCTCTAAATCACTGTATAAATCATAAATTCGGCCCTGTATTGCATGAAATAACACCAATATAATGAATTTAGCCAAAGTTTAACATAGTAAATGCTTTTATTTTAAACCACAGTATAATATAGCAAGCTTTATACTTTATATTGGGGACAGACAAGTGGGCAGGCAGTCATTGATTATGCGTTTATTAAAACATGTAAGACTCAACTATTAAATTATACCACTCATTAAATTAATAATAATTATATTAAGCGTCGATAAACTCTAACTTATGCTAATCTACCCGCCGCTGTTCTCTTTTCCTCCGCCACTTTTTGGTTTTTCTGTAGAAACTTCCTGTAGTGCAGTCAATTACAAAACCAGGAGCCAATAGGATTTGCAGGCAGAAACAGCCAAAAACCCGCCTGAACTGCCAAAACCCTTTTCAACTGGGCGGTAGAAATCTCACTGAGACGTAAAAAGCCGCTTGCCGGTAATCTACTGAGGACATTTAACATAAAAAAGACATTTGAGAGAGGAAAAATACAGTTTGCACGCAAATATCACAACCGCACACTCGATTCTTAATTTTGTGCTCGAAGTTTCACATTTGCGCCGCGTTTGGGAAATTAACGCCCGTAGCTTGCAGCAAGCTATTTGCGCGCTTCTAATTTTTGGTAGCTGATGAGACACCGAGGGGGAGCGCAGAGAAGCGTAAAACACGAAAAGCGTATAATGCGATGCGCTTAGAGAGTTTTTCTGATGAAGGGGAGCAGCTGTCTGCTGCGACGGGGCAGAAACTCGGGAAAGTTTAAATACATGCTGTCTAACAGTAACGTTAGTATTTATACCGGCGGTCACGATATAGTCATTTACTACATTGCACGGGAATGTCGAGACATCGAAAGTATATTCGAGACACGCTTCACCCTTTACTTATACTGCTCTTGCGGATCAAGTTCCAAAATTAAATGAAGCACTGTGGCTTTGGATTCATGAGGTGAGGTCTAAGCAGTTGCGAGCCATCATAAATGTATGTGTTTGTTTCATACACTGCTGTGATTACTAGAAGTCCAAGTAAACTTTGTCATCTCTGCTATATACTGTACAGATATACAGAGAGACATGACTTACATGGCTCCAGTTTTACAGTGCAGTAGGAAATGGGGAACCACACAAGGCTCATGGAATAAACAATATATAAATAAAGTACAAATAAACATTTTAAACTAGAAATGGAATATTAGACAGTTTGGATGCAGTATCACCTACAAAAGTGGAAATTGACTGTGCAAGAGGTTAGAAACAGTTATACAGTCGGCCCTCATTTATCGCGGTTAATCAGTTCCAGACTCTACCGCGGTAAGTGCATTTCCGCCAAGTAGGATTTTTTAATTTATTTACAAATATTTTCGTAGTTAGAGCATAGAAAACCTGTCTACGACCTTCTAACTACGGCTTTTAACATTATTAGAGCCTTCTTGACATGAAATAACACCCTTTAGTCACCATTACACCTATATTGTTCTAATATATTATGAGAGAAAACGAATTTGCGGGAGGCTGAGCCATGAGTGGTCGAGTGAACTGCAACCTGGTGTTGAAGGATTTACAGGGTGCTCGAATACATAGTCCTACAGTCCGCCGTATAGTAATTTTAATTTTAATTGTAATACAGGGTTGTATAATTGACTCAGACAACCGAGCGCGCGCTGTATCATTTTCACTGTCTCGATCAACTTTTTAATGAATATATTTGAAAAAAACACGACAGAATGAGCGAAGTGGCGAGGGACGACTGTAATATGAAAAAATTCTATATCCAGTCTATTTATACATTCAATGTTCAATATTTGTGCAAATAAGTGGCGGCAGTGCAAAAATGATTATAGCAGTGTTGTATCAACAGTCATTTGAGGAGGAAATAGTCCGTATAGCAGCATTTGCATCACAGCGACGGTGATGTGTAAAGTGCAGAGGTGCAACAGAGTCAGTTAGTTCACAGTCCGGGTGTGTGTGTGTGGGGGGAAGTGTGAATGCAGGAAGTGTGTTCAAGAAGATGAAAATTGCTGGGGGGTTTTTTGTTTTTCTGCGAATGTAAGACTTATTATTATAAAAACAAGGGTACGCAAAGAGTTAAAAGGCAAATTTGTCTTTCAGATTGCACAGTGTCTGAAAATGATACTGAACTGAGAAAGATGGCATGCTGATGGAGTGAAATCATAGTAGTCTTTATACTCATCTTGGGGCTCTTTCTTCACTCCAGAGAAACTGATGACCCCTGAGATGTTTGCGGAAATACTGTGTGATGATTTGGACCTGAACCCGCTGACCTTCGTGCCGGCAATCGCCTCTGCTATCCGGCAGCAGATCGAGTCCTACCCTACAGACAGCATACTCGATGAACAGACAGACCAGAGAGTCATCATTAAGGTGGGATATTTCCATGTGATACACTTAAATGCTGAAAGCACCAGTTAACACAAAGTTTCTGCCATTCATTTACCAGAGGCCTTTTCAACAAGAATGAATGTGTTTATAGAAATGAAGAGAAAATTTAAGTGAGTGTCATGTCAAGTACTATAGCATTCCAGCCCAAATCAGAGCCACCTTAAATTATGCTTGTTACCCTAGGGCTGGGTGATATGACCTCAAATCAGTATCATGATTAATTGAATATTTTACTTGCATTATATCTAATCGAGAATTATTTTTGGGAGGCTTTTTTTGCCATCATAGTTGACAAGATTCATACTGTAAATAAGCTGGGATTTTCTTTCTCATGAAAGGGTGCATATGTGACTCTCCACGGCAAAACCAGTCGCTTGTCACAACGGAGGTTTCCGAGAAAAACGACCGTTTATGTTGCGTGGGGTAAAATGTTGGATTTTTTGTTTTTAGTGTTTTGAAACAGTGGAAGGTCTATACTGTACTGTTGTGAATAAATTTGGCTGAAAAACTTCCCCTTTCCATCCTAAAAACGTGACTTTCTTGAGGTGAGGAATTCAATTCCAGCAGAATGTTAAAAGTTTCTGTTTTGACCGCTCTACTTCAATATTTACGGTAAATCCACTGGTTGACTAGCGTGAAGATATTTCTGCGGAATTCTTCATCTCCCGAGTTCAGTTAACCTAACGCAGGTAGGCTATCCGTGTGGCTGTGAATGCAGCGTAGGCTACCGTAAATACAAACATAGCCGCGACCGCACCGAGCGTCTGTGAGTGCTACGTCAATAGTCAACTTCAAAGGCAGATTTCTCCGTTTCTCACTTGGCGTGACAGAAGAAACCCGACTCCTTTGAATGTTGATATCTCAGTCATGTGTCGTCCGTTTCATTCGATATAGGTATTGTTTTGAAGCTTGATTTATGCCCTTTCATGAAGACATCATAACTCAATTTTGAAAATTCGCGACAAGTGACTGGTTTTGTGATTTTAAAATAACTGAAATGCACAGACTGGAATATTCCCACATGTGGTAGTGTTTTTAAGGGGACAGTACATGTTTTAACAAAACTGCAGTAAAAGTATTTAAGGAATTTCAAAAATAACTGAAATAACAGTCATGGGCAAGGTTACATTGGCTAGAGTTTCTGAGTGTCTGTTTTGATTGCTGATTAATTGCCCAGCGTTTTGTTAACCAAAAATTTAAGACACAAACCCCTGGAGGCCCAGGAACGTGTTGATGTAGTGTTGCTAGATGCATATGGTATTGTTTGTCTTGTCGCTATACGGCGTGTTCCATAACAGGATTTTGTTTGCACTGTCAGCTGAACATCCATGTGGGGAACATTTCCCTGGTGGACCAATTTGAATGGGACATGTCTGAGAAGGAGAACTCTCCGGAAACGTTTGCCCTGAAGCTGTGCTCTGAGCTGGGCCTCGGAGGAGAGTTCGTCACCACCATTGCCTACAGCATTCGCGGCCAGCTCAGCTGGCACCAGAGGACGTACGCCTTCAGGTGAGACTCGCACGCACACTCACTTTATGTTCACTCAGTTGTTAATTCCACTTTTTTTCCTTTTGGTGACTGAGACTCTCACACTCACAGCCCTCCTTGCTCACAGTTCCATCAGTGTGGACAGGACTGAAAAGCGGAAGGTCTTTTGAAGTGATTTCCCACTCATCACTGTGTCACTCACCAGTTAGGCAGTAATGCTTTTTTTACTGGCACACTTCATAGCCGCGTCAGTTAAACTTCTCATAAAGTCCAGATGAACTGCCGGGAGTACTTTAAGAGAAAGGAGTAATTGTGTATTTCTTTTCAAGTAAACCATGCTGTTGATTTATGTGTTGATGTCATTTCCGAGCGTTCCGTGTACATGCGTTTTGAATTGAGCATGTATATTTGTGGGATTTTTTTGTTGTTGGGTTATGCCTTCCAGCCTGTAACTGAAATTAAATGCGTGTAGAACACAATAAGGCCATAGAATTGCAGAATATTTATGGAACACCATTTCTTAATTGAATCCATAGACATGTTGAATTTTTTTAATACAGTATAACAAAGCATAATAGATGTTTTGTTGGAACAAGCCTTTGTTAGAGGGGTAGGGTTTTATTTTGACCTGTGTGTGTGTGTTCTATGGTAGATAGCCATTTGTTCTTTTTATGACTTTTATCTGCATTTATCATTGATCACTGTTCCTGTTTCTGCATGTGATGTTGCTTTGTTAGTCTGTTTTCTTATTTTAAGAGAATAGCTGCCTTTTTCCCCCCCCTCTCTCCCCTTCACTTTGATATATGCTTTGCTTTTCAGGGCACTACACATGGTGTAGTGTGTTCTGAGTCATTCATCTTTCACATGCCATGTATATGCACACACACTATGTCCTGTTTACATCCGTGGTTGAAGAGCGTCTACACTTTGGCTGTTCACCATGTGTTACCACACAACAGCTCATTCTTTATGCCTTCCATGTCCCACAAACACTAAGACCACAACGGTCTGCTTTCTTGGCTCAGTTTACATATACTGATGGAAACTTGTCGTGTTGTATTGGTTTTTTTTTTTCCTTGACAGAATATACAATCCTATGATAGCGTGCTGATCTGTTGCTCTCATTCTGCATGTGCCTTCATGGTTTTTATATGGGGGGCAGATAAGGTTTACATAAACTGCTATATTCTTCTGCTCGGTGATTGGTTCTTATCAGAGGCTACAGTCACTAGAGGGGAAAAAACAAATGCCTACAAAAGATCAAAATTTTATGATGGGGAGCTTTGCCGTGTTTTCTTTGTTATTAACTTTATATAGAGTCTCTAGGATGTATACACTTGAGATCTTATTTAAGTGTCATGAGAGATTAATTTCTGGTTTGTAGCTGGCAAATAGTTTAAAATGGTTTAGTTGTTTACATGATTTGCTCAAGTGAATACATTCTGAGAGCTGCTTTAACCTAATTTATTTTTGCTTGGCTGTTAAATCTTCTAATTGTTTGCTTCTTCCACTGTCTGTTCCAATAGGTCTGATTTCAGGTCAATATACTTCAAAATTTCTTGATCTTCTCTCCCTCCTTACCCCCACGTTTACCCCCACTTCCACCTTCATGCCCCGGGAAGCTGAGTACCCTCATCTCTTCTTGTTTTTTTTTTGAAATCTCAAATTTTGCAGGGCTCGGTTCTAAAGATGGCCCATGTTTTTTTTTGGAATAAAGCAACATTTTTCCTAAGAAGAAGAAAAAATGGTGTTTGAACAGCATTAAAGTAAAATGTTTAGGAAATTTAGACCTGTTAGAAAAGTAAAACACTGGTACGATCTGACGTAACAGACAGTGGTTTTGCTGAGTGATCTGCTGCATGTGCTAGAACGGATCAGGTTAATTAAATTAATATTCAGATAAATTTAGATTTATTTTCACAGTGGTTTTGCATGTTAGAGCTAGTGGTTAATGCATGACTCAAAGCCTTAGTATAGGCACTGTTTATGTAGATGCTGAAGTTAATGTTTGATCCACAATAATTATTTAAAAGCATCTCTCCAGATCGCCCATCGCCACTATGCCTTATGGGTCACCAATGGAAAAATGTCATTGGCTGTTTCCTTCATTGTCCTGCCATTCTGATTTAAACCCTGACTTGTCTCTGGTTGTGCTGTCAATTCCTGCAGTGAGAACCCTTTGCCAACAGTGGAGATTGCAATACGGAACACGGGTGATGCTGACCAGTGGTGTCCTTTGCTGGAGACATTGACAGATGCAGAGATGGAAAAGAAGATTCGAGATCAGGACAGAAACACAAGGTTAGAGACAGAAGAAGGGCATTCATTTGAATTTCATTGTTGTATTGAAATCATCGATGGAGATCTTTGACCTCTCAAGTCAAAAACTCACTCATTCCTAACTCTCACGCTTACTGATTCAATAGATCATTACCTTATTTACTGACTCAAATATCGACTTAATAGCAAGCTCACTCATTGACCTGCTCATTCACTTGTGCATTGGCTTATTAGTTATCACTTACTGACAGACTCACTCACAGATTTGCACCATAACTGCCTGACAGTTTTCCTGACAAACTTATCACTGCCAAAAATAACAGAAGCTGTACATTTGTGTTCATGTCCTGTTATTTTTATTGTCTGTGAGCATTAAATGAGTAAATAGAAAAAGCTGAAAGCAACGGCTACAGAAGAAGGTCTGCTCTGACTGCTTTACTGTAATACTAATGTCACATTAATTTGGGATGGCAGGCTTATGAGCACACCGAAACATGCAGCATCTGTTCACACTTGCAGTATATATTAAATTTTTTGTGTTCCATTTTACTGATCTTTCCCTAAATGTGTCTTCTTTATTTGAAATATTGAAATACTATTAAATCTTGGTTATAGAGATTTATCTCGCACCTTGAAAGATGTAGTCTTGTTCATATATTTGTCATAATATTGTATAATATTTTTCTCAGGCGCATGAGACGACTTGCCAACACCGCCCCCGCCTGGTAAAGAGGAGAAGTCACAATGCCACCGCTCAATAAGCTTTGGGTCTCTCTGAGGCCTCAAGCTGGCTGGAGCTGCTTGTCATGGATAAACATTCCACCAGCATAATGACCTCCGAAGCCCCCCACTGCTGAATTGCAAACACATTCACACAGGAAGTCTCAGACACGCATTCTCTCAACTGAACTGTTATCGATGGTTCCCTCGCCTGACCTCTTGTCTGTTGCCTCTGTCGGGGCTACTTTCACTGATCATGGATCTCTTGTTAATGAATTGCTCGCTGTAACTGTTACCCTTGTCTAATTGTAGAGAGACTCTTGCCTACCTTTGGTTGTGTAGCCTGGGATGTAGTTAGACACTCTTGCAGGCGATGTGAAAGGATGTTTGATTTTGTTGTGCTTTTCAGTTTTGTCAAGATTTGCTGAGGCATATTGTATTTGACTTGTTTTTTAATAATTAAAATAAACTGTTACTAATGATATGCTTTATCTGATTATTTTTGTTAATGATTTTATATTCTTTGTCTTAGTGATCCTTTGAGAATATACTTATTAGGGTCCATAGTGTTGTTCAAAGCATCATGAAGTATGTAGTTACATGTAACTCTGCTCGCTGTTTTATTCTGAAGCAAAATGCTGAACTGATTATGTAAATCAAATTTCACACCTGGAATAATGCATTAATTTGCTGTTTCTAATGCATTTTTAAGCAGGAGTCAAGTTTAATTTTTTTCCATTTTTTTAGATAATACGCCACAAGACCTGCATTTAAAAGAAATTGATGTGTTAACCTTACGTAGCTACACCACACTCATAATTTAGAACATATGATTTGTTTCCTTATAGCCATGTTGTCGTAATTTGCTTAAAAAGTCCTAGGAGACATTTTATTTTCCCTGTTGAAATGAATACATTTCATTTCAGGATGTCAGGCCTTTGAATTCCATAAGCATGGAGAAGGACTCCCTAATGAAGTTCAGGTTCAAAGAACTGAATTATGGTGAAATTTTCCATCAGTTCTTTTGGAATCTTAGATACTCAAGTACTTTTATGTGAATGGAAACTGGAAGCAGATCACTCAAAGCACCAGAAAGCCCCTCATTAACTACTGTATGTACAAGATTAGATATTCCTATAATCTCCTGGCAGTATATAACAGCCGTGTTCTTGGTGCTTCAGTGAGTGATGAGAGAGACTTGAGGGGTTTAAAGAGATTTTTCCCGGGGTTTAAAAGTTTGTCAGGCATGCACCCACCTAAATGGTATGTACACTGGAGTGGTTTGTGTACGTTTTCAATAGAAACTGTTCTAATGTGAGAGAAAGTGTGCAGCTGTAACAGAGTCTTAAGAAGTGTGTCTTAAAGCCACATGCCAAACCCACATGTAATCGTTCTGTTTCTTAGCATTTTCTCCGCTAAAACTCATTGTGCAGCTTGAACCGTAAGTCGTAGAGGGCTGACATTTTCAGAAAACGTGGGAACGGTGTGAAACGACAGCGATCATAGCAGATCTTACGTAGATCTTCCGGGACTGGAGTTGGACTTGTGTTTCCTAAAAATGTGACCGTAAACTAGTTAATTCATACGGCATGTTATTGTTGTCGTTTAATGGTAGCGCGTTTGAAATTCCCTTCTATATGGTAAATTGCAGAGGTGGAAAGAGTACTGAAAATTTGTACTCAAGTACAAGTACTGTTACATTGGTTAAAATGTACTCAATTACAAGTAAAAGTACTGGTGTTAAAAAAAATACTTGAGTAAAAGTACAAAGTACTCTTCTCAAAAACTACTCAGAGTATTAATTACTTTTTAACCAATGGATGTTTTTTTGCGTCATCAATAGCAGGCATTCGATTCGATTCACCAGTATAAAATAGCTATGTTCAAAGCACATTTCTCAGATGAACAAGGTATAGAAAGGCAATTTGTTTTGTAAATAAATGTAGATATAAAGCAGGAATTTTGTTTGTTAAAACAATGACAAAAATGTTTTTGAACATGCATAGAACTGCTTCCCAATACACTGCGAACAACAGGCAGCGGGTACTCATCCTCCGTCTTTTCTCCATCATTTTCACGGTTGACAGTGTTGTCTTCTGTCTCCATTTTGGCTTCTTTGTCTCCAAATCTTCAGTCTATAAATTAGTTTGTACTCCACTGTGTAGTACCTCCAGACACCTGTACCTGCTGCTGCAGCGGAGTTTATTCTTTGTTTACGTCATAGATTCATTGGCGCGGTCGCGATTGCACAGCCTTATTGGCTGCAAAGATGCAGATGAACGGTCTGAATGTTAATTCAAATTGTGGGCGTACTCAGTAGCGACTTTTGATTTTGTAAGTAGCGAAGTAGACTACATGGTGTAAATTGTACTCAAGTACGAGTAAAATTACACACTTCAAAAACTACTCATAAAAGTACAAGTACCCAAAAAATCCACTGAATTACAGTAACGTGAGTATTTGTAATTCGTTACTTCCAAGATTCAAGATTCAAGATTCTTTATTTGTCACGTGCAAGTTATACAGGTACAACAAGCAGTGAAATGTATCCTGATCCGCTCTTTTAACTGTGCAATAGACAAGGAAGATAGAGACGCAATACAAACTTACAACATAAATACTAACTTAAATACGGAGGTTGGGGTAACAGGACAAAAAATAAAACTATATATTATACAATAAGGAACATAAAGTTAAATGTGCAAACCTGAGAATGTAAACATTGTAAAAAATGGTAAATGTAAAAATTGTAAATGTGCTAGGGCAGGACAGGTGCAAAGAGATGATTTTTTTTAAAGTGCCAAGTGCAGCTGCAGCATCGTACATAGCAGAGTAGAGCATGTGACAATGAAGTGGCAACCAGTATAAGTTATCGTAACAATAAGAGGTATGTATTAGCAGCATATAATAACATGGACATTTACAGTATAGTTATCGTACAACGATATGAGGTATGTAATAGCAGCATGTAATAGCATGGACATGTACAGTATAAGTTATTGTAACAGCGAGGTATGTATTAGCAGCATATAATAAGAACTGAGACCTAGAAAGGCATGTCCTGGTTAAGGAAACGGATGGCCTGAGGATAGAAACTCCTCCTGAGTCTCTCTGTTTTGGCCATGATGGTGCGGAACCTTCTGCCACTCCTAGTAAATTGTCACACACAGCTGAGTACACTTCCAACAGCGGACAAAGCGCGCGCGCCGGACAATATGCCGCATAAATCACCAAAAAAAGCAGACCATTCTTCTTTGCTGTCTTCGGGCACGCGCACAGACCCGCGCGCACGCACTCACGCGCACACAGGCGCGCGTCCGGGATTTCATTCTGTTCTTCATTGGATCTGCGTTGCGGTTCCTACAAACGTAACCGTCAGCCGCCGTGCACCACCGCCGTTTGGCTTAGTTTAGCTTTGTCTCAAAGAATGTCCGACGTGTTTGAAGACATTCACAAACGATCGATGATTTTCTGCGCTCTCACCACTCATGTAATAAAAAAAATCACGCTTCAGCATTTTTATCACATAAAAAGCACTCCTCAATCACTTCAATTAATTATCTCCAAAATAAATAAAATGTAAATCTTTATGATATTACATAGGTTAAACGTGAAATGCAAAAACTAAAATCAGAAAAAAATAAATGAACAACGATATGGACAGTGGCTATCAACCAACACAGGACTTTTACGCAATAGCAGACAATTAACATGTGCAGCTTCGTGTTTAAAAGACACTAAACATGTTTACCCATTTGCAGAAGAAGCTCACGGAGCTTGTCACTGACACAAATAAAGATGAGAAATGGCGAGAGGAGCCTGGTTGACACATTCCTGTCTAGATGCACATATTTTACGGAAGACCATGCTGACAGCACTGTATATTGTTGTGACTACAAGATGAGATTCTGCCAGAAACATTAAAAAATGCATAAGAGAAGATGTATGCCAGGCACGAGTTCAAGGCAGTGGATGAGGAAGAAGACTGTAGAAGTTAGTGGTCTTTCTCAGTTATCTCTATTCCTCTCAAAAGACTTCACTTTTCATGGTCTCCATAATTAAAGATCTATGAGATAACTGAAAGGTAATGGATAATGTTAGCACAAAGATAAGCTGTTGTTAAATTTGAGGAAAAAAAACTGCCCAGAGATGTGCTCCAACTCATGGGGCATTCTATCACAACTGGCCAATCATAAGATCATACGTGTTCAATGTTAGTGCCTTTCAAAAACTATTCAGGAATTACTCTACATGGAAATCTGTGCCTATAATTGTTATATTAGCAGCTAATGTGAACATGGATTGTAGCCACGTCATGTCCAACTGTCTTGTGTTTCTTAGGATTGGTGAAATTGCCAATATGGTTGTGATATTGCCAATATAGCGTTCTTAACAATGCAGCATTTCAAGACCTGTAAGTGCAAAACAACAACAGAATTTTGAAACCAACAGAAACAACAAACATCATTATCCAACTATTTGCTTACTGCATTGTATCATTCAACAGAATTTTCAGGCACATTAAAAAACGTCAGGATGTGATTCCGTGTTGCTTTTATGCTGTTTTATAGGATGTATTTATCCGTTTCCCTGCTGACATCTGGCATTGCGTTTCTAAAATTGGCTGGAAAACCCAAATTCTACAGCAAAAAACCGTTTGACTAAAGCTGACCTCAGCAGAAAGAAACATGTGAGGCGAGAGGGATAAAAACACTTCATGACAGATGTGACTGAAACATCTGTGAACCTTGTAGCTGACTTAAGCACACACAAACATGGCGTGGTGTCGATCACACTACTCCATGAGGGAACAAAGGGTCCATTAGAGGAAAAAGAATTGTCACGGAGTGGGAAACTCCGGCACCGACTGAATAAGAAAACATCTTTGTATTGCTTTTTTCATGTGCTTTGAATCGTTTCTAGGTAATCTCACTTAAGCTGTAGCTACGGTGCCTGAGACAGACCTTGATCTGCCTCAAACAGATTAAGATGTATCCAGTTCAACTGTACACACCTGGTTTGCATTAAAGAATTCACGAGACTGCAAGTACCGTGACAACAAACATGACACAATGGAGCTGTCCTGAGATGGGGGTAAAGGCCATTAACCCCAATTTGCTCCTGGGAGACTGCCCTTTCATTAGGAAATGGAAGTTGCTGTCTGTGTTCTCATCTGTTTCAAGTTCTGTATCCTCAGTAATCCAGGGATAGTTAACACTCCATCGCTGGAGGCTGACTGTGCTAGATCTGGGTCTAGTACAGTCAGTGATGGTATAGTCTCCAAATGACAGGCAATGACATGACATTTAACTTTCAATATTTAGGCAAATATGTTGAAACCTGCAGTAACAGTCTTTGTGCAGCAAAACCAATATGGTATTGTTCATTTGATATTTAAAACTGTGTTAATTAATTTATTGTAGTTATTAGAGTTAATGCTGAATTAAAGGAAGAAAGACAGACTGGATGGGCACAAAGCAAAGCAGGTCTGTATGTAATTTGAATGTGGTGTCTTCCTGAAACATAGTCCTAAAATCCTAAAACAGCTCGCAGTTCAGCCCTCAGTCCTTCTGTTCCAAACAGTACCGATGACTTTGACCTAGTTTTACCCTGGTATCTTTAAAAATGTTTGTGGCTATTTGTGTTTGTCAAGCTCAAGAGCTATATGTGAGCACATACCATATGTTTTATAACCTCTTACGGTATTAAAAACACGGGTTACAGGGTCAAGTGTGAGAATGCGCTCGTGTTTGGACCAGTGTGGGCTTGCTCTTCCTTTAAGGCAAGTTCCTCAAGTTCAAGATGCAAATATAATTTTCACTGTTTCCTTAAGAGATACCGTAGAGTGGTGTGTGTTTGTCTATGTGTGTTTGTGTGTGTGTGTGGGGGCAATGATTGACTGATAGATTTAGATGAAAAAGCACACAACCTAGTCCTAACCCTTGAATTGAACAACACAACACACAACAAATTAGCAAGATGTCATGGAAAACCCTAAACAATAGAGTGCTGCATTCTGCCAGCCCTAAGAGTTGCGTGAATGGCAAGATGAGCTAGGCCTGCCCGCTGGCACTCTTGCAATACAAGTTAGAAACACTTGAGGGGTAAGAGGGCACATCTGCTGGTCTGTCCACATCAAAAGGAAAGATTATTCAAACCATGCATAGAACTGTTACAACTGATCTCTGTCTCACTTCAGGCTGATATTTGCTGATTTGAGGCAGAACATGAGAGGCTCAGGACAGGAACCTATACATGATTGGTGCTTTGCACTTACTGATTTATGCCTCCAAATGGGCTTCCAATGAATTACTGCAAGAGTCTTCAGCAAGAACATTTTTGATAAGATTTACTTCAAGTCCCTTTCCAAATGAGCTTTCAAGAATGGGAAAACATAAAGAAAACCTTTATGACTGAGATGATCTTTTCCACCAATGCATGATTATTATGAATATAAGATGCAGTTCTTATATTCACAGCCAGGTTCAGAGCTTTGTTAATGTTCAAATATTTCAGAGTACGAAATGTGAAAAAGTTGCAGTTTCATCTGTACAAAACTTGAATGATGGTTGGGGCTGAAAAAACAAACCAGGGTGACAAGCATCTGGAATGTTCCACACAAGGCGTACAAAATGGCAGTGTCACATTTGCACTGCATGAACTCTGCTTGAGCATATTAGAAACAGGCCTTCTAGTATACAGAGAGCAAATACACAGATTTCCACTTACATGTACAAGCTTACATGAAGACAGCTAGGGGCAAAATACTTCCAAAAATGTAGTACTCTGCTAAATAGTGTGTCAAAGCTGTTTGCCGTAAGTGGTTTGTGATGTAGCTACAGTTTATGCATTGTGGGTTGTACATACTCATGGACCACATTGCTGTTACTAAATGATAAACACCTGCCTTGTGCTGTTATTTGTCTTAGGCGTAGATTTGTTTCATTTTGTTTTCTGAATTGCTTAATCCCTAACGGGGTCACAGGGGATGGAGCCTATCCCGGGACTACGGGTGTGAGGCGGGGACCAACACACCACAGAGCGCACATGCTCACACAAACACACTCTCACCAATCAACCTACAGCACATGCTTTTGGACCGTGGGAGGGAAATGGAGCACCTGGAGAAAACCCACACAAACACGGGAAGAACACGGGAAGAACACGGGAAGAACACGGAAACTCCATACAGAAAGACCCTATGGCTGACCCAGTGATCAAGCCCAGGAACTTCTCACCGTGAGACGGCAACGCTAACCACTGCGCCACCATGCTGCCCTGTAGATTTGTTGTCATGTGCAGTTTTATCAGTGTCCCTTTATAACTCTTCATAGCTCTCACATCAAAGTAATCCAGATAAGTGGAAAATCCACACCAACACGGTTACATGTGCTGAATTTACATGTGTGAAAGTGAACGATTATTTGTCATTGTGAGCACAGCACAGCACACAGTGCACCACAACAAAACATGACCTCTGCATTTGACCAATCTGTGAAGGAGCAGTGGGCAGCTAACATAAGCAGCCCCTGGGGAGCAGTGCCTGGGGATGGCACCTTGCTCATGAGTACCTCAGTGGTAACCCCACCAGTCCAGGATTCGAACCGGCGACCTTCCGATCAAGCTTTTGACTGGTATAGCTGGTAAACATATTTTATCATATTTTTTTCAAGGCATTTCATGAAAAAAATGTGTGGCTCATTTCCCCTTTTATCTTGTGTACCTAATTAAGTAGGCTGCACAGTTGTGTCCACATGACCCTGACAACGTCTTCTTATGTGGTGTCTATTAATAACTATTAATAACAGTATTTAAGAAACAGAAGAAAAACCTTTATTGGTCAAAAATATAATACAATCTTTTTACAAATATATTTACACAGTAAATACGATTATGGACTAATGCAAGAGCACAGATGGTTACATAACATGATTATACTAACAGTAATAGAAGTCTGTACATTTTTTGTCTACAGCTAACGCTACCAGTGCTTGAGCTGGGTTAGAGCACAGCTTGTTCCTGAGCCCCCGTAAGTGACATTCTACCTAATAATCACTAATGTGGCTAACAGTGAATAGACAGAATTGCCCTTTAGGGGGAGGAGAAAAGTCACCGAAAACAACACAAAGTGTCAGAAAGACTGACACCACGGCATCAGTGGCCTGCACTGCACCACAACACAACACCAAAAATCAGGACAGGCATCTAAAAAAAACCCATTATGGCATTTGGCATAAAACAACATGGCAAAAGTATATGGGCATAAAGCGCTGGTATAAAAACACTTGAGCAAGGTTCATAAACAGTCAAGTTCTCTCTGCTAGGTCTGCACACTTAATTACATGCCTGAGATAGCTCCTTTGACAAAGCTGTGACAGTTGAGGTATGCAAAACCTTCCCTGTTTGTCATTTAGCACCTTTGTGTGTAATAACAGCATAATAATTCAGCACTTCAGAACAAAACCTGGTTGTTTCTCCTTTTTGTCCTAAACAGAACATTTTGCACACAAAGAAAAGAGATGTTGAGCTGGGTGACCACAATACTGACGGCAAAATATACAGACAATAAATAATGGAATTCAGAAAGTTTTAAGGGCAGTGAGGCGTGAGCTTTTCCTGAGTAATGTCAGTTTCCATTCACCAGTAAATTTCATAGGAGGAGGATTGATACGTTTCACATGGTGTTAGGCTGTGAGCGGGTACAGATACAACCTAATAAGATAAGAATACAATCAGAAGAGTTTGCTCCAGTGGTCACACGTAGAGACGTATGCAGTACTGTACCTGTTATAGACATACCTGACATAAGTAGTAACGAATAAAAATTTGGAACTGCAAAACAACCTTTAAAATATTCATGTAATTATTACCATATTCAATGGTAATAATTGTGATTAAGTCCATGTTTAACTGAACAGGCTATTTCAGCTAAAACCCATGTTAATATGGCTGTCACTTCCAACAAGTAAAGTGAACAGAAAGTTGGACTAAGTTGGATTGTTAAGCAGAAAATGAACTGTAGTATAAAGATAGTAAACCAAATGATATAATGTTGATATAATATAATGTTCTATAATGATTTTCTTAATTTAAACTATAGGAAAAATAAAAGAAATACAAACTATTAAAATATAAATTTGTATTTCTACAGATATTTTCCTATATTTGTGTGGGAAAACCACAATACTGTTGCAATATTCTTTTTAAAATAATTATATATGTGGAATGACTATAACTATATTACAGTTCATTTTCAAATGGATTTCTTTGGCTTTATGAATAGATGGAGCCTGAGCAGCCGAAGAAGTCCATGCCAATGTAGCGCGGGTATCCCTCCAGAGCCCTCACTTCTACGGGGTCAAACTTCCAGTACTGATTTCCTTTTAGGAAGTGGGCAAAGCCTGCAAAAACAACAGGAGATTCCTCTAAACTGCAGTGCTTTAAACAGCTTGAATACATTTATGGTGAGTACAGTATGTCTGACAATCTTAGGCATTAAATGAAATATCTATGAATGGGACATTCATGGAGTATTGCTTGAAGGAATAATTCAATAATCAAACACCTGAGCTAATTTAGGCCCTAAAGGGAAATTTCTATGCTTAGTTCACTTTGTTTCTCACCATAGTTGTCCTGGAACGCAGCATCAATGTATGGCGGGATTCCCCTCCAGTCAGTCATACTGCGAGCATGGCTGGAATCCACCCGGGCATTCTGCGGGTTAAAGCGCCAGTAGCTTCCCTCCTTGAAGAAGTAGATCCTTTGAGCCTTGTTCTCACCCCAAAGTAGTGCTGCCTTGATGTGGTCGACAGGAAGCCCCAGTTGGCTCACTGGATCCGGCCCTGAGATCTGCCTCTCCCCATCGAAAATCCAGTAATTCTGACCTACAAACCAGCCGAGAGTCAGATCTCACTTGAAGCATCAGGAGTTATTATGCAATTGTGGTGAGCAAACACATATTATTATCCAATTTTTATTCCATTATTAGTGGTGTAGTGGTTAGCACTGCCGCCTCACAGCGAAGAGGTTTCGATCCCCGGGTCGGCTGTAAGGTCCTTCTGTGTGGAATTTGCATGCTCTCCCCGTGTTTGCGTGGGTTTTCTCTGGGAGCTCCGGTTTCCTCTCACCGTACAAAAGCATGCACTATAGGTTGATTGGCGACTCTAAAATGGCCCAACAGCGTGTGAATAAGGGTGTGATTGTATGAGCATTGCAGTGTGTTGGCGCCTGCCCAGGGTTGATTCCCACCTTGCGCCCGCAGTTTCTGGGATAGGCTCCGGCGACCCCGAGAGGGATTCAGTGGATAATGAATGAATGAATATTCCACACGCTTTTCCTGACCACTACTCCTTCTACAATTTTTGGACTAGAAACCTATATCGGTGTGTGGTGCTTGTGTAACGTTTTTGATACGTGCACTCGTTCATGAGTTCTGTCCATTTTTCCGTCCATTTTTTCCCCATAGACTAACATAGAGCTCTAATTTTGACGCTTTACTGCACGGCCTCCGTTCTTTGCAACACCACCAAATTAGACGTGATTCAAGGGCCCGTGGGTCTCTTTGTATATCGGTAACCATCATGAACCGCGCTCGTCTTTCTTCAAGTCTTTTCATGTCACAGCCACAAAACTTGAGCAATCACACTGGCATTTTCTTGCGGTGATGCATCTCTAGTTTGTGATTGTCTTTATTATTCTGTGAGCACTGGGCAAACAAATCCCTTTTAACCTCAATTTTTAACCAGGGTTAGGATATAAACATGGATGAAGGCGGGATGCTGTGTATATATATTTAAATAATCCTCAGCTTTTAAGCAGGTGTCGCATCACACTCAGCTGCTCAGTTTATTGACCTGAAAAGTGGCCTAGCTAATCAGGTCACCCAAGCCACCCAGAAACTGAACACATAGCATATAAACATGACAGAGATATTTAGACTACTCATATCATCAGTCATTCTGTTTTCCAATAAGAAGTAAACCCACTTGATTCTGAATGAAATGACTCCTGTTATATGTTAAAAACAATGTGCCTCATTCACCAAATGTTATTAAGAAAAACGTTTTCAAGACCCACTTACACCGTGTTCAGAATGTACAACTGCAGAATATCTCTCTTACGCAAATTTTATTGCATACACGTTTTGTGTTTTCATCGAGGCTACATTGTACAATATTATACTATTTAAATGCCTTAACGTTCATAGGGGAAAATGGTGAATAAGGCCCAATATTCTTTTCTTTATTGCATGACCATAGTAAATATAACGGAAATGGAGTCACTTTCATTTAACATCCTATTTATGTTATATATAATAAAAATGTTTCTATTAGATTCTTTTTGCAAAGGTTAATGATAGACATGGCACGGGTCCAATTCATTTTAATCACTTGCTGTCAAATCTGCTTTTTTGTTATCACTTTGTGTCTTTCACAAACTTGTGTATGCTGAGATAAAGACAGGTTTAAGTCTTCCCAACTTCAGCCTTCCCATGGTACTGCTGTCAAAACCAACTCACCTTGGAAGAACCAGATATTGCCAACTCTGTCCTCAAAGGCAGCATCAATATTGTCTGGGATCCCTCTCCAGTGTCGAGAGGCTAAAGCAGGATAGCCAGCCTGAAGTTTCCCATCACGAATGCGCCACACGTAGCCTGATTTGAAGAAAAAGAGCTCGCCTCTGATCATGGACACTGCATCGAAGTCTGTGAAACAGGCATCGGGCTGAGAGAAAGAGGGTCAAAGAGAAGGGGGTCGTAATGATCAGTTCATGTCATGTTATTTTTACTGTCAGCGTTAGAGCAGTTTAGTCGGGCTAGCGCCGCCATAGCAGCTCCGCTCAATGTTGTATTTCACTACAGTACTACATCAGGGTACTCTCCAAAGACTTCGGTTTCCTGTAGGTTTAAAGTTCAAACAAAGCGCCCACCCACCGCAAAGTAAACGTATGCCGAGAAACGTATGGAGAGTGTCCAGACTCTTTGCACAAAGCGAAGCGAAGTGAAAGAGTTTGGTCCAACAGACTAAGAGCAGTTAAAACCTTGAAATAATCAACACTTGGATCTATTTCAGGCACATTTATACTAACCGCTTTCTATTTATATTCAGGTTAATGTCTACACTGAATAGAAATTGAATGACTCACCACTGAATTAGGAAGTTCATTGGTTTCAATGACTGGTTTTTTACTAGGCTTCTTGGCTCCGTACAGTAGTTGGATGCCCATTTTATCATCCTCGCTGAGCTCCAGCGGGTATGAGAAGCTGTAAAAAGGTGACATCACTGCCCCTAGTTCCCACGAGTGCTGCAGACCGAGAACATGGCCAAATTCATGGGCAGCCACCTGTAGCAGATCTGTACCTATTGAAGACAGACACGTTTCATTCACAAACATTGTAACAATAACTAACAATAGCAAAATAGGCCTTCTTATAACATACAAAACAAAGTCCATATATAATCAATCAAATAATTTTGCAGAGTACTGTATATTGTATACAAATTCTGCATTTAGGTTGTACAAGAACGTCTCGCATACAATTTCTGATCAGTAAGTGATCTCAAGTCTCACTATACTATGTTGTTTTGACAACTTACCCATATCATTTCCCACAGTCCAGGCCTCATCATAGTCAAAGTGGATGTCTCCCTGTCGATGGGTCTTGGGAAAGAAGGCATGGGCCAAAATTCCACCGGGGCCATCGAAGGGCAAGTTATCTCCATGCGTGTACCTGAAGATTGCAGACATTGACCTAAGCAGTGCATTGATGAGAGGCATCTACTGACACGTCTAGTGATTTGTGATCAGACTTAGGGTGAAAAGAGTAATCAAAAAACTCATCAGTGGAAGATCAGACAAAAACAGCAGCTGAATAAAATAAAATAGATAGATTACTGAGCAACAATGCACGTCCTTGAATGGAATTAGCATGAAGAACATAATGTTCCTACAAGCAGCCTTAAAACATCACTCCATTTAAAGCATAGTATAAATGGTAATGGACCGTAAAGAAGTGTTTTATATCTGCTGTTGTGTATTCATATCCACTAAAAACACAGTACTTTCACTCATTTTTTACTACATTTTCAAGTAAAGCTGTTTAAAGTTCTTTTAAGAGCAACTGTTCAAATGTTGAACTTTATACTGCACTACACTTTGTAATCTTAAGTTGTTACTTCTAAACTTATTGACTTGATGAAAATAAAATACATGTTAATTCCAAATTAGTACCACTAAAGTGTGCTAAAACAGCAAGCTGTCAGTACATATTCATACAACGTAGTAGAGAAGTATGGCCTTTGAGACGCAAACATATCATATCTACCTGACGCAAAAGGACAACGCAAAAAATGCAGTGCGAAGCCACATTCTGCATGTGTTACAACAGCGCGGCTTCGTAGTAAAAGAGTGCAGGTACTAGACTGGCCTGCCTGCAGTCCAGACCTGTCTCCCATTGAAAATGTGTGGCGCACTATGAAGCACAAAATACGACAATGGAGACCCCGGAGTGTTGAGCAACTGAAGTTGTACATCAAGCAAGAATGGGAAAGAATTCCACCTACACAGCTTCAACAATTAGTGTCCTCAGTTCCCAAACGCTTATTAAGTGTTGTTAAAAGGAATGGTGATGTAACGCAGTGGTAAACATGCCCCTGTCCCAGTTTTTTTGGAACGTGTTGCAGTCATCAAATTCAAAATGAGTGAAGATTTGCAAAACAACAATAAAGTTTATCAGTTTGAACATTAGATATCTCGTCTTTGTAGTGTATTCAATTGAATATACGTTGAAAAGGATTTGCAAATCATTGGATTCTGTTTTTATTTACGTTTTACACAACGTCCCAACTTCACTGGAATTAGGGTTGTAAGTACACTAGTAATACCCTAAATTTGTGTGAGCTGACAATCACACCACAATAAGGTTTCCCTTTGCTTTTGATACTCAACTATATTTAGTTAAAGTATCTTTTTTTTTAGGGCGGCACGGTGGCGCAGTGGTTAGCGCTGCCGCCTCACAGCGAGTAGGTCCTGGGTTCGGACCCCGGGGACGGCGGTAGGGTCTTTCTGTGTGGAGTTCGCATGCTCCCCCGGTGTTTGCGTGGGTTTCTTCCAGGTGCTCCGGTTTCCTCCCACAGTCCAAAGGCATGTAATGTAGGTTAATTGCTGAGTCTGAATTGGCCCCGTAATGTGTGAATGTGGGTGTGACTGTGTGAGT
This sequence comes from Distichodus sexfasciatus, assembly GCA_032718565.1. NCBI lineage: Eukaryota > Metazoa > Chordata > Actinopteri > Characiformes > Distichodontidae > Distichodus > Distichodus sexfasciatus. The sequence continues at coordinate 699,540 of JAVGVS010000038.1, read as the reverse complement.
GTGTGTGCCCTGCGGTGTGTTGGCGCCTGCCCAGGGTTGTTCCCCGCCCTGCGTCCGCCGGTCTCCAGGATGGGTTCTGGTCCCCCCGTGGCCCCAGTTAGGCGCTCTATTAGGTGGTTCGGAAAATGAATGAATGAATGAATCTCTACTTTAATCAAGTACAGTATGTGTTCTTTGCCCTCCCTGAGTGTAATACATAAAAATGAGGGCTAGGAGTACAATTCAGGAGTTTCTGAAAACTCAGAAAACTCAAACTGTTCATTATTAGTTTACAGAAGGTGATGCACTATAATTACTCCCTCGTGTAGTTCAATGCTTTTGAAAAAAGAGGGTTACCATTACAGAGGGCATCCACACTGATATAAAGATGTTGACTGGCACATTAAGCCAGGCTTGTTCACTTCCACAAGACCATGGCAAGCTTGGCTTAGAGCCCGACCTGGTATCTATCATATAAATGAGGTCTGAGTGATTCAGCCCATACAGGCTCAGGCACGAAATGGACTCACCGCTAACTGCCGTGCCCTGCATCTTTATGTTTAGAATCAAGCGTCAGCATGTTCCTCCGCTTTAACAAAGAGATACGTCTCCTCCCAACACTAAAAGCAGTCAGGTCTCAGAAACTCAGCAACTTGGGTGCAGTTCAGTGTAACAGTTTAAAGCTGGAAGTTTTGTGCTGAGAACAAGGGGTTCAGGTTACAGTGGTGAAACTTCAAGGTGGGGGGGATGTTACACCTTTAAAAGCCAAATAAAAGTAAGATTACCTCAAAAGGAATCTGAATTTCCTCGTGAAAGTGACAAAAGTATTTACTTGGGTCTGGTGTGTAGGTGCCTGCTTCTAAAATGGAAGAATCTCAAGCACTTGCCCGCATGCCAAATGATGAATATTTAAAACGCGTGGGGAAAGAAAAAACACTTCCTGAAGGCATGTGGCGCCAATAAAGCGCAGCAAAGCAAGTCTTGCTTTGCAACATGCATGTCAGCTTTTCAAAGGTTGGGGGGAAGAGAAAGGTTGAAAGAGAGAGCGCCAGTATGGAGTCTCTGTAGGCCATAACAGTATCGGTCTGGGGAAAACACCTGACAGGTGTGAGGTGGGATGACTGTTCTCTTCAGCAAGCAAACTGCTGACTGTTTTTGCTTTCGCTGAATGCGTGCGTGCATGCTGGATGGTGAGCAGAGATTATCGGGCGTAATCTCATGCTCCCCTCCTGTGATCTCTCACCTCTGTAGTCAGAGGGGCCTCTGTATTTGTGCAGCAGTATGGAAAAAAACCCCTCCCCCTTTCCAACTACAGCTGCTTTCAGTGTCTGTGCGCTCTTACGGCTGTCCTAAAAAGCTTCTCTGAGGATTCCTCAGTCCAGTTCGAAATTGAATTATTGTGACACCTTTTAAAAGGCTTTGCTAACCGTCTCACCTAAAGTGTTCTGGAAGGAATCTCCCCACTCCCATAAGCGATGCGATTCTAATTGCAACCTTTAAGTGTTTTCCAAAGAGAGAGATCTAATTTGGTGAATTAATTTTGTAAAAGCGAGTTTCAACATTTGATTTATTTTTTACTTAACCTGTTTGACAACATTAAATTAATCTTAGGTCCACACTAGTGAGGTCAGTTTAATCTTCAGAAGGCGCATTTCCTATTTAAATCCAGTACAGTTCATGTGAAAAGAAAGCAGAAGCTCTACTATATAAGTACAGTAACAGCAGCGAACAAGCGGTACTACATCCAGTACGATCGGATGTGAGTGTGCGTTGTTTTTTCCAGTAAAAGCAGCTTATGAGTTCATTTTGGAAATCCCTAACACCTGTTATCAACCTATCATCAGAAAGCAGTAGTAGAGATACAGGGGAGTGGGAATTTACCTGGTGAAGTCAATGACGATGTCAGATTTGCCACGGGTGACCTCGGTAAAGGTGAGTGGGGTGACATTACTCCAGACGCGCCAGGCTTCCTCGAACACTTGCCGCGTTTTCTCCAGAGACATCTGCCATGGGGGACGGACAATCCTGACACACACACAAACATGCACACACACACACACACACACACATTATACCCATGCACACAGCTCGAATTTTGTCAACTTTGTACTTCCCCAGCAATAATCCCCTTGTACCGAGGCGTTTGCCGCCATGCAGGGGTCTTACTCTTAAAAGAGGAAAATCCTGCTTTTGGCACAGATTAATCCTTTGGATGAGAAAGTTGAGATGCTGTAAGACTGACAGAGTGTTTGTTCAACACCCTGAGCTGCCTGCATCAGACCCTGACAGCCATGACTGCAAGCTTAGGATTGGATACATGTGATTGTGTGTGTCTGTGTGTGTGACAAAGTACTGTGACTATGAGGGCTGGTGAGTGCCTGGAGTTTCTGCTCTTGACTCTGAATGGTAATATCAGACACCAGAAACTTCTCCTTCATCCTTCAGCTGAAGCAATTAAAAACAGGCCAGATAAAACCCTGAATGAAAGACCGCAATATTTTGGCAACAAGTTACTATCTTTCATTCAACGAAAGTCACTAGCTTTTGGGGGCTGAGGATTTCTTCAGTGTCACGGTCCAGGTCAAAGTTCTGTCGTATTGTTTTCGGGAATGCGTCTGTTTCACGTCTGAAATAACGTGCTGTGTGTTACGTTCGCCCTGCCTGGAGCTGCCGTGTTGCCTTAGTTCCTGACAAAATTGCGTCCTCTGTATGTAATTAGCTGGATAGGTTGGGGTTCTTGCACTGGAGCCAGGATCCGTCTCACTGATGTGGGTGCCTCTACGAGTCCAGACAGGATCAGCGAAGGAACCCACTGAGGCCGTCTGAAAGCTGAAGTGAAGCTGCCTCCTTTAAGTCTGATCTGGAATCAGGTAGTAAACTCTGAAATCTACCCGGTCTGATTTTGCTATTAAAAGCAAATGTGGCCTGGGATCAGGATCGCAAGGAAACCAGACAGTCTATCTCGGCTGAGTGCAGCGCCACAGAATCACAGGCAGCGTCTGGGAGCTGTCAGACTCATTAAAGCTGGAGACGGAGGGCCCCAGCTTGGAGACGGAGAGCTGCACTACAAGCATCAAGTGAAAATAGGGGATTACACTAAGTTTGATCTTTATTGTAAAAACTTGCTATTAACATTAAACACATCTCAGGTCCCACTGCACCACAATTTTGATTCCCGATTCAGCTTGACGACAATTGTAAGGGGTATTTCCCCTATGAAAACCAGTGCAAACTATTATCTTGAATGATTTGTGGTATGTGATATACCAAAATTATGCATGATCGGATTACAGATTAGTCGACTTGGCACGAATGTTTACGTTGCAGGCTGGCTGTTTTTGCCAAGACGTGAATTAACAACAGCAGATAAGCACCGGGATAAAGTAAAAAGTAAAATGCATTTGATTTTCATTCATTCATTCATTAGCCGAACCGCTGAATCTCAACTGGGGTCACAGGGAGAGCAGAGTCTATCCTGGGCACCACTGCTGCACCACTGCTGCACCGTGCCGCCCCTGCACTTGGCCTTCTCTTTGGGAATATATTATTACACATAATTTGATCATAGATCCGACTGTTTTCTTGTTGCATATTGCACTTCTGTCTATTTGTATGTCAGGGTATATTGGAACATGCGAATCAGGAGGTGTTCAATCAGGTTAGAATATAATTGTGTATATTTTGATAATCGATGAATCTGTTGTTTTTTGAGTGATTAGTTGTTTGTTTTAAAAAAAAGACGAAGAAATAGATGTGAATAATAAATAACAATACATCTTCTGAAATTAGCTTTTAAAATCCAATGGTTTACATTTATTTTATTTTTAAGTTGTAGTAAAACACTCTTAAGACGACAGCATTTTATTAGATAATGCTGTCAGCAGCATGTCTTGTATGTATTTCCTGCTTTTGATATCCAGACCTCTTCTCTCTTATATTATATCGATATTGGCGGTTAACACATTTACCTCCAGATTTACTCGCATGTAGCGACAAGTTTGAAACTTCACTAAAAGACGCAAGACACTTTTCCACCAGCGATGATTAGAGAGCAACTAACCCATTTTAAAAGCAGAAGGTTGGCTGACTTTTAATAATCGATTATGTCGATAAGTTGTTGACTTGAACTGATAGATAGGTGGGTGTTGCTTAATTTTCTGACCGGGACTGAGTTTAACAAAACGTCTCCATTTGGTAACTGGCGTAAAACCTGGTGTATGACTTCATCTGCATTCCTGCTGAACATGGAGTTTGGAAAGTCCCCTCATTAAGGTCTGTGGATGCCTTAAAATATCGAGGACAGAGTGGAGCTGTGTAAATAACTCCAAAACGGCCTCCGAGAGATATTAGTCATACACTAATAGGAACTGCTGCCTCGCAGCACACTGGTTAGGGTTGGGTTAAGGCTAGACAGTCCGTCTGTCTCTTCTTTTGCTTGTTTTCATCGCTCCTTTTCTCTTTCAGAACGTGAGAGCACATCCCTCGTCTCGTTGGCTTCGGTATTTATTGACGCAGTGGGCCAGGACAGCCTTGCCTTAAGTATAGCTTTCTTTGGGCAACAAGATTTACGATTTATGATTCCAGCAAGTGGGCCATAAACCAGGGGGAGTTATAATCAGCCCGGCTCCGTCGGACGGAGTGCCTCTTGTGGACTTTAAGCTCGTCCTGGCCCCTTATCTCCCGCCGCGCGGCCAAGGTAAAACGGGAACCATGTGGGCTCGACTGCTGTTACACGCATGAGCGCTCCACAATGTAACGTCCTGGCTCCGGTCAGGGTCGCGACCCCGCTGCCTTCAAATTACAGGGAGAAGGCAAATGGCACAATGAGAGCCCTTACTGACCGAGATGGAGGAGGCGAGGCAGTCAAAACACCGGCGCTGGCAAAGACGTCCTTCGGTCGAGGGGTCAAACTGTCATTCAAGAAGCAGCCTTTTAAAAAGTGCTGAAACTTGAGGGGGCTTAACGGAACACCTCCAAGCTGCGAGGCGTGGGTTTCAGTGTTTATGTGGGGAACGATTGAATTAAAAACAGGACCTGCGGGAAGGTCTTACGATTATAGATGTGTTTTGCAAACCTGCCGTCCTCAGGCCTGTACCATCCAGAGTGTGAGGCTTGCAGCTTTTAATTACGAGGGTGTGAAGTTTGGTATGAGTGATTCCTTCTATTTGAATGAATTAACTGAAAGTTGCATATTACAGCCTGGAAACTTTGAAGTGACTAAACATCTGAACCAAAAACATAAAGCATCTCCATCCTGGGTGGCCTGGAAAAAAGGCGGGGGGTTGGAAGGTGTTTGGGATATGAAAGCAGAGGAAGACGAGGAGAACAGAGCAAAACACAGCCTGCAGTATTTGCTGCAAACTCTTCTCATTTGCCAAGAAATATCACTTATGCTAGACATTTTCATAAACACTTTAATATGGGTTACGTGAAGCCTAGCCGTCTGTGATGAGGAGCGTTGCTATGATATGAGCGCTAACTTCTGGTGTAGCCCGAGGGCCTGATCTGTGTGTGTGTGTGTGTGTGTGTGGGGTCCGGAAGAGTTGAGGCAGTATGGGCTGTCACAGCAGGCAATGCATCATAGTATAGTATTATGAGCTTACTCTTTTCAGCTCACATGTGCCTTCAAAAAATCATTACAATATGCAATACCATAGGTCATAAGATATCCGAGGGAAGATTACTGGTTTTTGAAAACTTTACCTGGTTACATTTCACGGCACGTACACTTTTAGAAAAGATGTGTTAAAATGGACACAAACTGTATCAAACTCTTGCACATTGAGTTTTGGGACAACGTTTTTTGTGTTAATTCGAACACATTCACTGTGCTAACACTTCTGACAGTGAAAGTGTCAAGAAAGGTAACACAAAGATGTGTAAACATGTATAATATTAACACATGTGCTGTCCTTGGTTACACATATTGTGTTGATTCTGTGAACACATGCACGTGTTGTGTACATTTTAAAACTACACATAACAATGTGTAAAAGTTTTCAACACAATTTTATTAAACATTAACACAAAATGGGTAAAACTAAGGTGCTACACATGATTTGTGTTATTTTTCGACACATTTATTCTAAGAGTGTACTTGTATAACTATGTACGTGACAAATCTTAATTCATTTTTGAAGCAGAAGTAAAATAACTGAATACCAAAACATATAATTTGGTGTCAGTGTCTCTTTAATGAACTATGTAGTAATCATTCATATGTAGGTTATTTTTCAGCTTCAAACTGTCACGGTTTTTTTATTGTTAGACTGTTAGATTATTGTTTTCAAAAGTCTTACTTGTATGTGAGGTCGGTTTTGTCCCACCGTCCTCCATGCAGGACGTAACGTTTGCGACGATGTTGGCTGCGAAGTCGGTCAACTCTTTGGTCTCCTTTCTGTGGAGGGTAATCTGGGACACCACATCGTGGCCTGTCTGACGCATCGTTTCTGCTCATGGTTGGAGTCATGTGATGTGGATTGCGCTTGACTTCCAGGTCTTCGTTCATGGTGTCTTGAACGTATGACGGCCGTCCTCTCTTTTTTACACCATGGTGAGTCCTCTCTGGCCATCCCTACCAGCAGAAGCATTGAGAAAATCCTTTAAACTAAAGCTGAGGATGGTAATTCCACACACCTTGCTAAAAATTCCTGCACATGTCACTGTTCATTCGATAAGCTGGTTTGGCACTAACGCCAGTTTGAAGCCATTCAAAATACGGTTTAAGATGGTCTCAAGTAAAATTTGTTTACTGAGCCTAATATGATATCCAATCTGAGATAAATGAAGATTTACGGGTGTTTTCTGCTTGGAGAAACAATACCGGATGCATCCTGAACAACAGTAATTGGCAAGAGGGACTATATTAGCCCTGAGGGAGGAGTTTTACTGACATCTCTTCCAAACATCATTCATTGCGTCAGTGTAATTGGGACATGGACATGGGATTTTGACCGACTGAAATTCTCATCTATGAACTAGATTGCAGCAAGAATTATCACAGTCAATTTCCCCTTCCAAAGTTAAAGGAAATGCTTCTGTTAATTGACTGGGAGGAGACATAACTGGAGGGGAAGGTATGATTAGCCCCACCATCCCCCTCCATCTCCCTCTCCTCCCCTGTCCTCGCTCCATCCCAAAGCCTCTCTAAAGTTTTTATTACAGTTTGTTGAGTTCACTGCTGCAGCTGTGAGGAGTTAAACCCCCCCCTCACTTTTCCTCTTCTTTGATTCTCCCTGTTCTGCTCGCTGCTCTCTCTCTCTCGCGCACGCCTCTTTCTCTAAATCAATCTGTTCTCTTGCTCCTTTGTCTTAGTTGAACTCATATACACATATACACCGATTTTGACTCTTTCATGCATTGTGTCCACTTTAATGGACGCAAAGATTATGCAGGGAGGTGTTAATGATTCTTTCCAAAAAATGCTTGTAGCAGTAAATTTCATTAAAAATGATCTTGAACAATGTAAACAAATATTGTAGTATTATATATGGTTATACTTTGACAGAAAGTGAACAAACAAACACTGCTAAGCTGCTAAAGTTCTGCAAAACTTGATGTTGGCTCTAAGAATGAGCTCTTACCATGGTGACAAACAGCAACACAAATTCCACAGGATTACAACAACCACTGATCCACCAAACTACTATGTTCCAGGGGTTAATTTACATCTCAGCAATTCCGCTGACTTTGCAACATTTATTTTTGCATGCAGCACCATCATTTAGTAGCTTACGACTGTGTCCCAGTGTGCACTGTATCATACCATGTCAAGGACTGCCACGTGCTATTTAGTAGATCATTGTACTTTTTTGGCACATAGCATGTGTGTAAATACAGTTATAATTAGCACTGTATCAAAATAGCTAGTATACCAAGCCATTTTGACTCCCTCAGGTTGAGAGAGGGTTTCTTTGCTTTACAAGCGTTCACTGTCCCCTCCCAACACAGTAAAATGACCCCTTGGCAAGCAGCAGAGTTGGAAGAAAACACAGGGGTGTTGCCAGTTCATCAGAGTCAAAGGCTAGAGGTCATGGTTTAAATCAACACAGCAGGTCCTTGCAGTCAGAGCAAACACTAACTTCAACTGAGAACAAAACACAGTAGCAAGACAATGGTAATAATGAAGAGCATGTCTGCGTTTCCTTAAAAGCCTTACTGACAAAAGGAAAACTGTGGCCTTGCCGATCAACAGCTTTAATAGGCCCTTAAAGACCCACTGCATCTGTGTTTTCATCACCTGTGGTGTTTGCTGACAAACATCTCTGGACCCTTGACCGCTTGGGACCAAGATCAAAACAGCTGTTTTTGTTTTGTTGATGTCTTTACAGCAGGGAATTGGATCACTCAAGAAGACAGACATTTTAACATTTTAATATATATATAAAATGAAGCACTATCAAAGCTGTAAAGCCCCAAATACTCATTACAAGATCCAAAAATAAGACACGTGGAGGTGTGAAGGCTTGAGTGTGCAAACAAGTTCTCAGAGTGCCGACAGGACCCCATCATTACCATCGCTATATTATCACCGTCATCACTACGCCGCGAAGAGATAATGCTTCACGGCGTATTATAACATGCTAATAATATGGAAGGAGGTGTAAGATGCAGCAGGCTGCGAGCTCCGATACTGTACTTTAGCTAAAGGGTGTCTTTACTGGGCTTATAGTCGCCTTATAGTCGATGAGTGTAATTTTAACTATACAGTAAGTGACCCGCCAGATTGCCCGAGGAAATAAAGCAACAGCTCACAAAAATAGCACAGTGCTGCATTTACAGCGTCCACCTGCGTGCAGTGAGAAACGTGAGGCTCACAAGCATCTGACAACACACCTGCAAGTCGGTGGTTTCACTGAAAGGCTTCACACATTGCGTAGTACTGCCATTGCTCCATAAAACAGTGGATCAGCTGCCAAGCTTGCATACGCGTATGAGGTGACTGGCAAATTTATCTCCCTACTCTGAGGGATTTATCACCTGGCACATTCACATAAAATCAGCTGAGAGGTCAGAAGGGTTTGCAAAGAGAAACAAAAGTGAGAGCACTGGTATTTGTCGAAGCATTTATCGTGTAAAATGTACTTAAGCAGAGTTAGAGGACTGTTCCTTACAGGATGGTTAACTGCACATCCACCAGATGTAGCATCAGCTCTGATTATATGGACATATTCGAATAAGGCAAGAGTTTTTGATCCATGTCATAATGAATCACAGTGGCCCTTTTGAAAATGTTTGTTGATTTGTTGATTTATTGTTCCATTTTGCAAATGAGACTCTTTCACCGAGTGATTCAACACGATACAAAATAATGTTATGCCTCCTATAGCTCTGGCCATATCTACTATATGTTGACTGTACAAAACAGAACTAAGACCTTACTGTGCATCAACCTATATACAGGTCACAAATTACGTCAACCTACGTAACACTGTACTTTAGACACGCCAAAGCCCTATATCCTTACTGACTAAGTGGAAGTTCACCTGTCCTCCAGTGTGTACAGATCGCACTAGTTCATCTTACTCTCTGTCTCTCTTTTCAGGCTTTTGGCAGAGTCATAGATGCACGTGTTGGACCGCCTGGCCCTGCTCCCATTCTCCGGGGTACCTGAGGATAACCACACTACTAATGACAGCTCATCAGCAAATGATGTCCGGGGGGCATTCAGATGATGTCATCCGTTCTTTATTCTTCAATAAAGTGTGCTCAAATGCAGCAGGTGCTGGGAAATACCACCGCTTCACCCCTTCGCAAAACCTACATCTGGATGGCTGCTTGACAGCTTACTCAGCATGCTTTTGGAATACAGCCTAAAGGTTCTGGTTATCGTTTATTCAAGCACGTCAAGCTTTTTTGCCGCATTTTTTTTTTTACGTACAGCCTTGATTCCAACAATGCCATCACTTTCCCTTCACTCACCCTTTAGTATGCCACTGTTCTGTGAATAGACAGTGGCCGAAGACAAGCGATAAGCCCTATTCCCTCCAACTCAAGCATCCTTCTGCAGATAAAATTAGGCCACACTTGAGATAAAAAATGCGCTTGTCAGAGGAAATCAGACTTGAGTAAATATTTATGTAAAAAAAAAGTCCAGAAATCTGCACGGCTTCGGGGTTGTATACACAAGTTAAGTGATTACACTGCCAGGGGAGATTGTTTTAGGAGGAACAGGAAAAGCTGGGATTAAGCTGATGGGAAGTGATAGATATGAAACCTTTTCTGACAGTAGGCCATTCAAGGACTTGAAGAGTTTCTAAAATGACATGTGCACCAGCATGAAATCTGCTTTCAGTGCTAGATATCATCGCTTGCAACTTTTATCAAAACTAAATGACGTTGACATGTTTGCCTGTGAAATGCAGTGCGGCAAAACACAACTACTCACATTTATTTGGTTAATTTACATCCTTACTTAATAATTAAAGTAGCTTTACATATCCATAATCTTGCTGTATAGGTTAATAATGGAGCATACGTTTTTGTTTCAAAGCATCTGTATGCCTCGGGAAAACGTGCACTTAATGAACTGTGTGTGTGTGTGTGTGTGTTGCAATTGACACCGCCACAAGGGTCTTTTCATTCTAAATCCACAGTACACTTTTTGAACACCTTACAGCCCATCATACATCATCCTTATGAGTGCAATTCCTGTACAACCTCAACTGGGCAGCAAGGAGATAAAGAACGCCATCAGAGTTACGTGTTAAGCCAGCTCCTTCATGAAACACGATAGCATCTCTACTTTCTCCCTGTTAAATATTGCATTAAGCTTCTCCCTAAGCTGCAATTATCCAAGCAGGTAAAAGCATGTTTGGGGAATCGCCCTGATTATGCGAGATGTCTGAAAACCTTTCCAAACCTGAACCAGTGGTATATAGTACTAGAGTAGTTATATTTCATAGAGTAATTATACTAACTGTACTTAATATTTTTAAACCTTTGAACTTAGTGTTATGAATATTAACAACTTTCACTGATGGTCTTCAGTTTAATTAAAAGGGGTGCTACTGATGATTCTAATTTTGTTTGCAGTGACAGAAAAAATGTTTCTTTAATTACTGAAATATGACTAGGTTTTTGGAATTTTGAGACTTGAAATCTTACTTAATGTTAGAGTTATATATATTTTAGTGACTAACTATGCCTTACTGATTCCAGTACACCAGTAGTATCCAATATGTTTCGTTTTAGAGAATCTTCATTTTAATTAAATATGACTCGTGCACTCTATACACCAATGGATTAAACCATGGCTTTATGCACGCTCACAGTATGTGCTGTCTCCATTGTATCCTCTGTGCTCATTTTGTCGCTGAAGATACACAATGAATAAAGATCTGGTATGAACCCTAATCCATGCCATGCCACTACAGGCAACATTCTCGTCCTGATGAGGACTCATCATGGGGCACACAATCATTAAACTATTTGTGCTGCACATTTAACCAATTACGCTGAAAGTGGGTCGACTGCTGCCAAACCCCAAGCCATCTCATTAGCCGACATCTGCCGAACTATAGTCACTCCAGTGGAAGACTAGGAGCAGGTCAGGTGTAGGGCCGTGTTCAATTTATCCACACAGCCATATTCTTGGATTATATGGAAGGATAATATCAATCATGCAGAAAACCACCAACAAAAGTGGAACTCTACAACAAACAATTATTTTCAAGAAACTTTTTATTCATAATTGTGAAGAGTTTTTGCACAATTAAATTCTAGTACTTTAATTTGACTATTTATACTATATGTATAAATGTTTCATTTAAGTGGGGATGAAGAGGGGAAAAATCAAGAATCTGTCATAACATACATTATAAGCTTGCTGACAGCATCTATCTTTACTTCATCTAAATGTGGCTCTATGTGCAGAAAGCCTGTATATTTTCTTAGACTGGTCATGTAATGTCAGTTTTCATCAAGGGCGCCCTAAACGCAGCCACTAAGCACCATATTTCTCACGGGGGTTTGGCGGAATGCGGACACAGCGGCTATCTTGTTCTTCCGCTTTTCCCTGTGTCAGCAAACAGACGGTCTGTTATTCTGCGCAGCATGCCGAGCGACTTGCCCCTGCCTGCATAATCTCCCGCTGCAGCTTTGTCAACAGGCAAGAACAAATTGAGTGCATATGCTAGGTATCACAATCATCTCCAAGCGAGCTTAATTCTTCCGTACGGAGGTCTGGTTTTGATTAAGAGCTCACGACGGATCTCTGATTGTTTAGTCTTCAGGTGTGATTCATATTTAAAAGTGTGTCCATAGTGACAACTTCCAAATGCAGTGAAAGTGCTTATCGGCACTGTTTTTCTGGGCCACTCTGCATCTGATTGCTGTTGACTTGGTAACTTAGGTCTGTAAGTACTCAGAGGACAAGTGCTCTCATCTCTTGGCTTTAATTCTTGCAGTCTAACAGATGGACTTTTTATGTTAACATTTCCTTTGACAAATCTTGAAATTGGTATTTGGACTTCCTCCAAGTGGGTTACTGCAGCCATCTGCGGTTTCTCTTTTGTCTGCCTTCTCTAAGCCTGGGCTGGGTAAGAAGTTTCCAAACATTTCAGTCTTAACAATCCATGGATCAGTGGGAAGCTTAGAAAGGATGGGGTCTTCAGTTTGACGCAGCGCTGTGCCGTTTGTGGTGGTGATTTTAAAGGAATTAAATGTAAGCATCACGTTGGGGCTCAGAAGAGAATATGTAGACCTCATAGATCTGAACGGTATGCTGGAAGGGTTTCGGCTGCTGCCTAATGCTCCTAATGCTCATGTTTCACAATTCAAAACTAATTTTGTCTGAAAGATGAGATCAATTGTAAACGTTTAATGTCAACAAACTTTAGTGCAAATTTTAAGCTAACCATTTAGACATATGGAACACATATATGTGTACACGCTGTCTAGTATGAGCACATATGGTGCTGAAAGGAGAGAGGTGCTGAAGTCTGGTGGTAGGACCCTTACACTGACCCACTGACCCATGACTTGCATTTCCAAACATACTACTACTTGAAAAAGACTCCAACATTCCAGCATCCCACCTCTTCAGAAAATGCAATGCATGTGTTTCACCCTTAATATGAAAACTGAAATATTGTTGAACTTGAATCAACAACCACAAAACGTAATCAGGCAGTGCAAATAAGTGGTGCAAATTCAGTTAGAAGTAATACACACATATGCGCATGTTTGTACGTGTTTTTGTGTTTTAGTCATTATTTAATAGGGAATCGGACACAAAATACATCCTACTCCCTATTCAATAATACACTCCTACATACGCTAAACATTGTTGGATGAGTATTTCTTTCAAAAATACTTTTTTCCCCAAAATACAATTCGTTTTGGGGGAATTTAATACTATTTTGACCCATTGACGTATACAAGCCTATATGAAATAATATATTTTTTTAAAAATATCACTCTAGCACAGTTCAATAGCTGTCTGTTACAACTCATCTGCATTTTTTTTTTTTTTTTTTTTAAATTATATCAGTGTTACAAATATTACTAGATATATAATGTCCGTCATAATTCAGTATTGCGCATAAGATGTTCCCAAAATAATACTCTGTGATGATGCAGAGTCAGCTCCCCCGAAAGTTCGAAACAAACAAAACACTCAGTTAGTTGAAGTTGTTCTCACTCACCCCCGGCTCTTTGTACCTGTTGCTGTCCGACACCGGCAGCGACTGGACGCTGAGGACGCAGATCAGCGTCAGCGCGCCCAACTGGACATGTGCAGCCCGCATCGTCGGCGCGATCCGAGCCGGTACCGGACACCGGCCGCTTCACTTCTCAAGCGTGCAGGGAGGCGAGGCGAGGCGAGACGGGACGAGAGCGGACGGGACGAGCCGTGCAGTGGCGCAGAGCGTGCTGGCGGACCGCTTTTATACTCGCTGCTGTCTTTGTTCTCTTTCTCTCCAAACTTTTTTATGGGGCAGGAGTGACAAGTTCACGAGCACCCACGTGACCCCGGTTCGGGTTAGCGTGCGCCCGGTGCGCGGCGGGGAAGTGAGGAGGAGGAGGAGGGGGAGGAGGAGGAGGAGGAAGGCTGGTGTGCAAGATGTGTAGATGTAGAAACGTTCAAATGTTGAACTGATAGTAGAATCTCGACAGTAGAGTCGCGTAGATGTCAAAATACTGTCGTTTGCACTGTTTCTGCATTAACGCAACAGTGAGATGTGTGTAAATGTGGAAAAGTGGTGCACCTGACAATAGCCAAAGAATTAAAAAAAAAAAAATCTTTTAAAATGACTGCAATGGTTATTACTCGGTCAGCAACACATCATCTTGTGAAGCATTAAAATGCACCAAATTTTCTCCTCATATGCATAAACCGATAAGAATCTATCATAGGCGCAAATTTCCTTAAGACCCCCACAGGTGCATTCGAAAATATACCTTTTGGAAGTCCAGACAAAAGCTTTGCATTAGGTTTGGCACATCCCTGAAAGTGGCATGCTCAAATCATCTCCCCCTGACCTCAAAACACCTGACTATGAAAACACACATATCTCAAATGCCTCTGGTTAGAGGGCATGAAAGGTATCATTACTGCCAGGTTCATTGTGGAGGAAATTGTCTGTTTGGAATGCATTGGTAAATTAAAGGCTTGTCCCTGATCTTTTTTGAACAACATCAGTCCATCCTGTTGCTATTGAAGTGTTTGATTCTTGAAGATCTGCAACTTTTGGATAGAAGTTTCAATCTTTACTTTCACGTGTATTCATGGCACATGGCTGGACTGCTTATCTACATCAATGTACATGAGTGTTTTGAGCCCAACAGAAGAACGTATTCTTAATGCTTGCAAACTCAGATTTAAACCCGACATGTCGATCAACCTGCTGGTCATTTAAGTTTCTGTCAACTTCTGCAGTGATCTCTTGATTTCCCTGTTTATCCACTGATCTTCCACACATCCTTTGAACACAACCTTTCACAAAGGTGTTAGAGTGTGTGGCAGTTTTATAAACCCTGCTTGTAACTGTCACAAAATCTCTTTCCTTTCTTTGTGTTCCAGTTTATACCATCGGGCTGATTAGCGATCAAACGTGGAGGAGGAGGTTGCAAGAGTGTTGACCAACTCCAGCCAAAATACACATCACATGTAAATGATCTTCTATTGCTCTTGGCAGCTGAAGTCAGTAAGCATTTCTGGAGACTGCTTCTGTGCTATTATACTAAGTTGAGCAAGGCTTAGACTGACAGCAAAGGCTAATTTAGATGAATATGCTTTGAAATGATCTTTTTCTTTCATGTCTTTTAAAGGTTCAAAGAAAGACTATTGTCTGAGTGGAAAGTAGAACAAAGAACATGAGGGAAGAAAACGGCTACCTTATCTCCAGAACAGAGAATTTAATTGTTAAATTAAAGCCAAATGTTTTTGGCCGAAATGAAATAAGATGTAATACAATCTATACTTTTGACAGGATATTCATTAGTCTCTACTAAGTCATCCAAGAGTATCTCTCTGCCTAAAAAATTGTGTGATGAGTTTGGTAGTGTTGGATAAAGATCAAAAAAGGTTTGGTTATCTGGATTATAATTGTCATTTGCTAGTTATTGCTTGTCAAGCTGGTCAAGGGTTAAAAATAAAACTGGTTCACCAAGTCAGTTTGTTATTAAATCCAGTTTGAATTGGCCCAATGCCTTTATGAACTGGATTAAGCTATTGGACAAGTAAAACAAACCTGCTGGGCCATGCAGTGAGTTCAGTAGGGGGTTTACTATGGCTGTTTCTAGAAAATGTTATAGAAAACACCAACACTAAAGTGGGATACTTATGAAGAGAATAAAGATTCATTTTAAAATTGATATCCAGATTTTTACTAAGGGTTCATAACAGTGTTATTGCATCATAAAACACCAACAGGACAGCAATCGAACCCAAATTAAGATTTAAACAGGGTTTATGGGCCACACATAAAAGTATATTATTGCTGTTGTAAGTCATTGTGAAAAAAAAACTTTAACTTTTTATAAATAAAAAGTCCTGTTTAAAAATGATGTAATTTTCCACAAGCATTTCAGCACCACACAGTGGCTCAAAGAAGTGTCACTCAGCCCCTGTTTTAGGTACACATTGTAAAGTCCGTCTTCTCTTTATGGCCTTCAGTAACGCCTCTGTCCACTTATTAGTGGGTGCTGATTTCAATTTGATCAGCTGGCTGCCTTGACTCCAACTTGATGACTTCCCCTATGACTACACCTCTCTCCAAATACCCCTCGTCGCTTGGCCATTGCTCTTTCCTGGGAAGCCACCGGCAGTGCCAGCCACAACAAAAGCAGACAGAGCAGCAAGCAAGTGGGGGACTTTCCCCCAAGGAGTCACTTACGATCAATTACAGCTCCAAATGGCTGCCAGAGTGCACAGCCTGGCTGTCGGCCTTAATCACTGACAGATTCGCATCACAAGCCGAGCAGCTTTCAACCTTCACTTTTTGGAGAGAGGGGACCACAGCAAAGTTGAAACATCTCAAATTACCAGATGACTGGTAAACCCATTTAAGGAAAAAAGAAAAATAATAAAAGTTTCTTTTGTTCATTTCTGGGTTTTTCTGCTTTCTTTTGACCCAGGTTTGGGGTGTTAGAGTAATGTCATGACAGAGAGACTGCAAGACGTGACAGATACAAAGAGGATGAGAAAGGATGTGCAATCATTTATCAGTTAACAATTCCCGCTCATTAAGGTTATGTCAGGAATGTATGAAAATTACTAAAAAACAAAAACAGCTCAACCCAACAATATGACTTTATCTCTGTCTAAAATCTGGTCCAAACATCTATTTCCTTGTGACCATCTTAAGTAGTGGTACTTTTTAAGCATTATTTGCATCTAACCAGTCATACAAATGCTCTATTTTGTAATTTTGGCCTGCTTAACCAGATTCAAATCATGGAACAGCAAGAAAATCTTGCTAGAACACAATCAACAGCAATCTTAATATATGTGATGACCAGGAAAGCATAGCACACAAATGATTCTAGTTAATGCCATCACAGTTGAATCTGTAAGAAGCTGAGGATTCCAATTCACTTCAAAGCTCCAGTTCCATGAACAGACTTTTTAACAGCTGTGTGAAAATTCACATTCAAAGGAAGTTTGTTTTGTTTTACGGGTTTGTGGATTAACTGAACGTAACAGTAAGGATATCACATCTCTCTCTCTTTCGCTCTCTGTCACAAATATGCAATAATTCTTGAAAGCTTCTTTAAGATTTATTGCGTTCATTTATGTCTGGATGGGTTTTCTACAGTGATTAATATAATGTAAACTGCCATTTCATTAGGCATTTAATTTTATACCTCAGGGTGATTACAAGGACCACACTCCTTAGCTGAGAACTTCAGCACAATGCACAAATAACCTTCCAAAACAGAGAGAGATCAAATATCTTGGGCTTCTGTTTATCTGACATTGCAAAACTATGTTTCTTGCACCTTTACCCCTTGTGAAAATCTAGAATACAGGGAATTTGCATGGCCCTATAATCAAAATGGGATATACAAAAGACTTGTCGTCAATTTACCCCTCATGAATTTATAGCTGACGTCTATTTCTGCACAGAGGTGCTTTCCTTTGTATAAAAGAAGCATTATTATCATGCAAAGAACTGATCGCACTGAAGCTGGTCTGCATTTAGTCCTAAATCTAATCGGAAGCATGGCTTTCCTCTTAGTGTAATTGGACTAGGAGATGTTACTCTTGTCAGTGTTTATAGAAAAAAGGAATTCAATCATTGGACACCAAAGAATATGATTCCTGTGCAGAAACATGCAGAGCATTTTGTCTGTTCTTTGGAAAGGCTAATAAATGTCTTAGGATGTTGACACCCGAAACATACGTAAAGAAATTCTACGTAATTTTTGTGCATCAGTTACATTATGTACTTCTTGAGTTGGATTTGCTGGAATTTAAGTCTTTTGGAATGTAATCATAGTATAATAACAGCAAACTGGTTTATACGAGACGATAGATCAGTTGTTATTTTTCCAGATCAAGTGAAGCTTAGCTGCTGTGATTCTAAATGAATATGGCCTACCATCATTCGTCACTGAGGTGAAACCTGTTTTTCAGAATCAGCAATTACGTGTAACATTAGACGGGTGGTAAACGAGTGTTAGTCTTTGGTCTTAAATGAGACATGGTAGGTGGATCTCACTAATGACAATGAGAGAACAAAGAGAAGTTCACAATGGAAAAAGTACTGAAGAGCAGTGGTGTGGACGGTTGCCAAAAGTGCTACCTGAAGCTATTTTCACTCCATCTGAGGCTCATAAATGAAAAAAATTACAGGGTTGTAACATCTACACTACACTAGCTCTCCATGATTATCAGATCTGCCGCCACTGTAGTTCATTTTAAAAAGGTGCAAAAATATATTTTTTTCCTGATTCTTGAATTAACTATTTGGCACATTTGATTGAACTCCTTTTTACTTTTTAATTTTTTAACGTATAATTTTATGCTTTTTGCTTACTGTTACTGATTTGACTATTATTTTAAATCCTCTCTCATTCTCTAATAAAATTTTGTATAGTGTGTTAGATAAATGCTGTGGTGTTGTCTTAAATGCTATTAAAACACCATTAAAAGCAAGGTATAAACAGACCGTGGCTCTAAAACTGAGGTATATAACCCGAACTGTGGATTTGCAGAATCGTTACACCCTGAATGGTATTGTTAGGTATGTGTGTGCATCCCCATGAAAAAACACCAATTCCAGGTTCAGACTGTGTAGTGTGAAAACTGAAAACATTGTGAAGAGTACTCGTTGTGACTCTAACCCCAGCACTCTAACCCTGTTTTCTTGTTTGAATGTCACTCCGTACAGATAAAAATGTACGACTCCTGCAGCAATCCCATCAATGCCACCTAAAACCAGAGCTCCAAGGCTCGGCAAACAGGCTTACTCTCCAAACATGAAAGAAACTCCCTAGGGGCAATGAGTCACTCACTCACCCACTCCCCACTACTGCCTCCCCCAAGCTGCACTGACCACAAGAAAGAGGGAGGATGATGGAGGGGGTCAAAACAGGCCGGTCTGGACTCCAGCTGACTCTGAGGCCAAGTTGCTGTTGTTATGCTACTTTCGCACACCATCGCTGTCTCCATTACAATCTCATGCTTTGTCTCACCTTCGGCTCAATAATCACTTAAGCCATTGGATGCACAATTCCGGTCCAGGAGGGCTGGTGTCATGGAGGTTTTCCATCATACTTGATTTCAGAACATTGACATCTGGTCTTAGATCAATTACCAACAGAAGAGACTCACCAGGTAGGACAGAGAATCTCCAGGGCACCAGCCGTTTAAGACCAGAACTGTCCACCCCTGACTTCAGCGGTCCTATATACACCTTGGACGAGAGTGAGGGCTGTTGATTTAAAACGCTGCACCTCCTTCATTACCCTGGCTACAGAGCGTTAATTACGAGCAGGAGAGTGACCTCCAGCTGCAGCAGCCCCTCTGCCGTCCCTGAGATGTTTCCTGGGTCCTCGGTTTATACCCCACTTCATCTTTTATGAGCGGTTCTGGAATTTAACATGGGTCAAAGAGAACGGCGGGGGCATCGATCCACCTGGAAGAGCTCAAGGCACCAAAAGGACCTCCGTAGGACATAAAGGTGCTGTGTGATACACCCAAATGTGAAACTAGGGCATGGGACCAGGACGCCTGTGGAGATCAGGTGTGCCTTATTCAAAAGCCATCTGGATTCAGTTTGATGAAAAGGTCATTCAGCTGATCTTTATATCCCTAATCAGAAATAACTAACTAGTCCCTATGCCTTCATTTTACTACGAGAACAGGAGACTTTGGGCTTTTTTAAAGACACTGTTTTAAGAGTCCCAACCTGTAGAGATTTGACACTGTTGGACAGTTGTGGAAGTGTGTTTAATTCAAGGTTTGGGCAAATGGATAATCTTAATTTAAAATGCTAATGCCACATTCATAAATGGTACTCCAGCAATAAGGCCAATAATTACGGCAACCAACAGCTTCAGAGACATAGCTGAGATTGTAGTCAAAAATGCGAAAAATTAATAATCGAACCAGGTGGAACAAACTAAACGAATAATTCACAGCATGCTAATATTAATACAGATTGTTATAAACATATTGACCCAGAAGTCCTGAGCTCCCAAACAAAGTTGGTGGCACCTGGAGTTGTTACCATGCAGATCTGTTTTGTTAGTGTAGCTAAAAATGATAACCCATCAGTTTCCATGAAGAGTAGATTTGGAGCACAGAAATTTTACAGTTGGATTTTTTCACTAAACCTAGCAGTGGCACAGATGTGAATTAAAATGTGTATTAGGTGCCCTATAATATTGTCTACCTGTTTCTATGCCATTAAGATGTCTTTAATAACAATTCCAAAATTTAGAAGATGCACCTTTAAGAGTGACTTAAATTTCCTAAAGACACGGATAGTCTCCCTGCAGCAACTTGGGGGTTAAGGATTTTGCACAAGGCCTTTAAGGCTGTTCTAGAGGTAGAATAGAGCCTAACTTGAACCCATCACCTACCCTCTACCATTAAGCTACCACCATTCCGATAAATAGTCTGTAAAAGATTAAAAGCTTTGATGAGGGGCAGCATGGAGACACGGCAAAGGCCGATGATGCGTACATAATACATATAATGTGCCATGAATCACAGACCTCCAACCGGGGCTGCAAGATGAATCACACCAATTTAAGTTCTGTTTTCAGACCCCCAAATACTGTGCAGAACCACACACAGAGCGGATGGCAGTAGGAACTCTAACCAAACACGGCTTACACTTGAACACTAATATATATATATATTATTTGTCACTGTGAACACATCACACATTGCACACAAAAACATGCCACCTCTGCACTGGAAAGAGCAGTAGACTGCTGACATGAGCAGCACCGCTTGAGGATGTCCCTTGCTCATAAGTAGCTCAGTGGTACCTTTACTGGTACAAGATTCGAACCAGCCACCTTCCAATCACAGGGCGAACGCCCTCTCAATTACCAACTGCTAACCACTGCCCTTTATGTAATTTTTTTTACATCTACATTAGAAGTGGGTTCCCAGGAGCAGTAGAAATTGTGCTCAGTCTGTTTCCAGCTTGTCTGCTTGTCTGCTTGTCTGCTTTCCAGGCCTACAAGATACACTTTGAGATGCCTTAGGTTTAAGGTATTTTTTCTATGATGAAAGAAAAACACGACTCCATCAACAAAACATCAGACATGTGGATTATCTAAAAGCTTGCACTTTCGTCTTTGAAATCTCTCTGTTGTTCACACCACAAAGAACAACAGAAGGCATTCATTACCACAGAGAATCTTAATTGTACCAAGGCTTGTTAGATAGATTTACAAGCAATTCAGGCATGGTAAAAGTGATTATAAATCACTCTTATATCATGCAATTCATCTGCAAAAAGCCTTCATCTTAGTCCTGGAGTGAGGTTTTGTCATACCTTACCTTTAATTACTTCAGTCTCCAAACTCATTTAACAATACCACAAGCAATTCCTGTCTATGTTTAATTTGGGTAATTTCCCTTCAGCACCTGGGGCATGTTAATAACACTAAAACACTGAATTTAATGGTCTTACTGCATCAAAGAGATACACCAAATTTAGAACATTGCATAGAATGCCTTGTTAGTGAAAAGGAGGACAATATTGCGGAAGGCGCAAGAATTTGCATTAAAATTACACGTGGACGCCATCTAGTGGTGTAAAATATATGTCAAATATGTAAGACTAACATATCAGTACGCTGTGAGTGTGATTGTGTGTGTGTGTGTGTGTGTGTGTGATTGTGTGTGTGTGTGTGTGTGATTGTGTGTGTGTGTGTGTGTGATTGTGTGTGATTGTGTGTGTGTGTGTGTGTGATTGTGTGTGTGTGTCATATGTCATATGTCAAATATGTAAGACTAACATATCAGTACGCTGTGAGTGTGATTGTGTGTGTGTGTGTGTGATTGTGTGTGTGTGTGTGATTGTGTGTGTGTGTGTGTGATTGTGTGTGATTGTGTGTGTGTGTGTGTTTGTGTGATTGTGTGTGTGTGTGTGTGTGTGTGTGTGTGTGTGTGATTGTGTGTGTGTGTGTGTGATTGTGTGTGATTGTGTGTGTGTGTGTGTGATTGTGTGTGTGTGTGTGTGTGTGTGTGTGATTGTGTGTGTGTGTGTGTGTGCCGTGCGGTGTGTTGGCGCCTGCCCAGGGTTGGTCCCCGCCTTGTACCCGTAAATTCCCGGGATAGGCTCTGGTCCTCGCGACGCCGGTTGGGATTAAGCGTTTCACATAATGAATGAATACACCTCACCGATGCTGCTATACGGGCTATCTCTTTCATGTTGCACTGAAACTCTCTCTGAAAAGATGTCTAAGAATAAGAAAAATGTCTATATTTACAAACTGTACCGTATTACTATTGCTACAACGTTGCCATAATATTGCACAATTTGTGCACTGCCTCTACTATTTGCACAGCCGTTAAACATGTATATATCACTGGTCACTTTGTAACTATCTATATCTGCACAAATTATTGAAAAGTATTGCACAGAATGGTTCTCCAATGCTGCTATAATATCTGTGCAAACTTAAATTTCAGTCAGACTTTTTAAGAATACACTTCTATTAATAGACTGGATATCGAAATCTTTCATATTGAAAACTGTCACTCAATTTCCACTTCTAGCTTAAAATGTATATTTTGTGTCCTATTTATATATTGTTTATTCCATGCGCCCTATCTGTTCTTTGTTCTCTATTTCTTGTTGCGCTGTCTAAACTTCTCTCTGTATATCTGTACAATATATAGAAGAGATGACAATAAAGTTTACTTTGACTATTGACTTTGAATGAAAAACTATCAGGACGCAGGGATGGTGCTATAGTGGGTTGGTTTCTCGCCCCTGGACCTAAAAGTCGTGGGTTCGAATCCTATCTCCAGCACTACCATCGTTGAGTCCTTAAGCATGAACATTAATCCAAGTTGCTGTTTGAGAAATTGTCTCTTAAATAATGGAAGAAGCTCTGGATAAGAGTGTCTGCTAAAATGCTGTTACTGTAAGCATGCACAAATAAGCAATGTGGGAAAGTAGGTACATTTAAAAAAACAATTACACATAGGGAAAGCTGGAAATACCGGCATATAAATACAGTGTTTGTATATATTGAAAGATATAAGAACAGACTGTAAACTAAAGCGTTGCTAATGAATGTAATTGTATCTGATCTCTGTATCCAAATAAAAAAATCAGCATTACAGTAGATTCTGTTTTAAGAGGGTGTGTACCACAGCAGGATACTGTACATGTTTTGTGTGTCACCGAAAAGACACATCAGTATGAAATGGTTTTCATTTCCATTTCACTGCACACCCAAATCCAGTCTCATGTGTGCCTTTCTTTGGTTACGTTACTCTAACAAGTCAACAGAGGAGCTTTTAGTGGATTTTTAAAATACATATTACACTTCAACCAAATGTTTTTAAACAAATAATGTACAATTGAAATGATCATTCAAAAATGTTCAGAGCAAACATGGGCATAAACTGTTGGCCAAATAAAAATCAAAGCAATACAGCCAAGGAGTTGGCTCTCTCGTGTGTTGTTTTTAAAGCACGGGGAAAAAATGAAGCATTTGTGGCGATAGTCGGCAATGTACAATGAATTCTAAGTACAGAGGAATGATGAAGAATGATGTGTATTCATTGTATTGTATGATCCAAATGAACGTATGTGCTATGAAAGTGAGGCTCGAAATAAATGGAATATTTCATTCGTCTTGCGGTCGTACTACATAAAATTGGTCAGTAGATGTCGCCCGCGTTCGGTGTTCAACACGATATAAAAACGAATTTTTTTTTCCCACGTAGTTTCGTTAATGGTTTCGATCTCTGGTTTCGAACGTTTTTACCCAAGTAGTCAAGAAAATTATACGCTCGTTTGCTACAGGCTAAGACATCTTACTCTGTTTAAGAGCGAACAACTCTTGGAGTCGAACGAAACTCCACCTGCTTATCTACCTGCGCGGAACCGTAATCCTCCGGGACGCAGAGCCGCCAATTCGCTCCCGTAAAGCCTCGAAGAGACGCTCACCCCCCAAACCCCGCACGGCCTCATTTGTCGACTTGGGGCGCACCTTTCATACCTGTTAAAGTCACGTGAGGAGGTTCGACGCGCTATGTGCACTATTTTTGCACCTTCTTTTGACAAGCAATACAGGTCGGACACCAGGAATTTCATTCCGTGCACTGAATGTGTCCTCTGGAATCGTAGTCTCTTCCAACGCGTCTCGTCCGGCCAGTTTTTCTAGTTTTTCTTCTGCTTCTTAGCGCAGTTTCAATTGGTCGCAGTCAGGCAGGTAGAGAGACAAAAAGAACGCAGCGACAGTTTGAAACGCGGACAAAACATGGATCTGTAACTGCACAGATAGGGCCAAGGATCTCGAAATAGGTCGTTTGAACAAAGGTAAGACGTTTTTTTCTTTTAGAAATGTAAGCAGTTTTTTGGGTAAAGATAAAAAGAAAAAGAAAAATCGACACCGTTCAGTCCTTCAAGGTGTGTCTCCGGCTTTGTCAGGTAACAGCACAGGTAACGACGGCTGTGGGTTACATTCCCTTAGCGGATGTATAAAAACATTAAACACATTTTAAATAAATGGACAGTAACTGTATATTCAACTTATTTGTGTAATCTCTCCTTGAGAACACGTAGACGTGTCAAATTAGCCTAAAGGTGAGGCATCTTTGATATTTAAGACAGCAAATACCAACTTGTCTGTGCTGTAAAAACAAACGACTGAAAGGCTATTCACTAATCCTAAAATTGCTCTTAAATAACCTGAGGAATTTGAGTTGAAATGTTAAATTGTAAGACATAAAGAAAAGTTGATAGGCAAGCATGAGACCACAGTTTTGCTTGCAAGTCTGACTGACTTTTTACAGACAAAACGCCCACACACTATACAATACTTGTGATTAAAGCAGTCATGAGATAACCCCCTTTCCTAATTTACAACAACAATGAGGGCTTTGTTGACGGTACATTGAGGTTCGTTGATGAAAAGTATGTTTTGTAATTTTTGCTCCCACACTGGCTTCCTCAATGTGGAATGACTTACTATATGGCTGAATGATGGGTGATGGGAGCTGGGATAGCTGTCATGACAGCGCCTACTTGATCAGACGGAGAGATAAAATGTTTTCGGGATGACTAAGCGCTCATTAACACGCCTTGAATGAATAAAAAAATCCTGGCTCATCTTAATTTACACCTGCTGTTCTTGTAGAATGTTTGTTCGCAGTATATGCCAGATCACTGCCAGCTACCTGCAGGTTTTTAATCCCCTATCCTAGAAGAACATATCCTTCATGCTGCATATCTAGCCCTAAGTCAAGAACTGTCAACAAACTGAGTAACGTATCACAGCTTATGACACCACAAATAATATGTTAAGGCCACTGCGAGAGTCTGCACAAATTACCCCAAATTGTTTCTCCAAAAAGCTTAAATCTGTTGATTAGATCAAGTGAAAATGTTCATTTAGATGTCCGCTATCTATTGAGTTTTCAAACTAGTTTTGTCTAATGACTTATTTTGCCGTGCAATATTAATTGGATGTATTTCATTATAATCCTTGGTTTTGTCCCCTCCTTGTCCCCTTTATCTACGGTCCCCAGCCTTTTTCAATTTTTAATGGGGGGGATCACATTGCTTTTGGAGGTGTCAACAGACACAAACACATGCTGCGTCGCACTGACCTGTCATAAACTTCCTAATGAAGTTCAAAATACAAAATGAAGTTCAAATGGGATCACAATTGGACGGCTAATATTTATATTTCAGTCTGATATATATAACTTTTTCTTTATAGTTTAGTTTGTAGATTTTTCTTCATGTGATGCTTTTGAAAATTAAGGCTATTTGTGCCCTTATTTTAGTGGCCTGTCCCACAGATATTGTGTGTGTTTGTTTTTATTTGTGTGTTAAAGAAGCTAAACCTATGTCTATCAGAACATAGAAATCAGACTTATCCTGAGTGTCATGATGGCTTAGAGAAAACGATGCCCATAAGCGTGGTGTCAAGGCCAAGGGCCTACTACTTCCGTTATTGTCTACATGCGTCAACCTGTCTTGCGTGTCAGAGAAGAAGACGTTCTGTGACTCCAAGTTAATTACACAACAAGCAAAACAGTGAAAGAAAGGTAAAAGGTATTTTTAACATTGGTTGTGGACGTCTTTACATCTTATGCTCCAGCACTGTGCAAGTAAAACATTTTGTGGAATGAAGGTGCTTCCTTTTTTATTTCATTATGACGATACTGTGATCCTGGTACAAGACAGGCATGTTTATGAACAATAGGACATTGTGTTTCTTTGGTTGATCCGCCTTTCTATGTATATATGTATTTGTAAGACTGAAATATAACATAAAGCATTTAGAGTTTTTCAATCCACATGTTTATTTTGAGGAAAAATAACAATTTTGTGGGAATGAGGATTCAACAGGAAGAACATACAGTGTCGGTGGTTTCATAAGTCTTGTGTGTCTAGACACACATTTTGATTTGCATAACGCTTTTCATTACAAGTGAGCAAAATTAGTGGCAGGTGTGGAAAACACCTTGCTGCTTGTTTAGTGTTTGGGAAATGGGCATAGTCAGTTTCTAACCCTTTATTCATTCGATTAATAGAGGGCTATATAATTGAGTTTGGGTGTGTTTGTCGCCACACTTTGCAAAGATGATGCAATTTTTTTTGTCTGCGCGTGATTTCTTTTTGCATGAATTATAGAAAGAGTAATAGAATAATTTATTGCAAGTTTTTGGACTGGCTCAGAGTCCCAGTTTTATTATTATAAAATATAGCCTTCAGTGCCTACTATGGACAAATTGTGCACAAAAATTTGTAAGACAAAAGTATATTAATTATAAAATTTGTAGAATTTTCTTACTTGTTGAATCAGTATGCTGTGTTTGGGAATAACAGTTCACCGAGTGTTTAGAGACATAGAAATAAAAATACTGTATTTTCGTGTAATTGTCAACTACATTTTCTATTAAGAAACACCTGTCATTTCTCAGTCAAACCATTGGTAATATTTTAACAGTTCCTTATTTAACTTTGAGGCAAATATGTGAATGCATGCTCAGATTTTGGAAATTTGGGAGCTTTCTTTGGTTTGCTTGTTTTTTTTCCTTCTTCTGCTATGGATGTGACAACCAAATGTCTTGTTAAGAGACCTGGGGATGAGGCTTGGCATTTGAATTTTCTGACTTGTGAAGCAAATGGGTTAAATTTGAATTGATTCAATGTAAACTACAGTGAAACGAGGAAAAGAGTTGTCAGACAAAAAGGAGTGAAATATATATAATTTAAAAACTGAAGTCGTTGAAATTGTTTCTTACAATAGGTGAAAATAAATGCTTTAATTTTTTACACAGTTAAACAAATCTATTAATATTTTTCTGTGCTCTATATACATAGACCTGACAAGCAAAGGCCTTATTTTGCTCAAAAGTACCTGTTTGAATTCCACATCCACTGGTCTCTAACAACTAAAAAAAAGGTTAAGCATCTATACAACCCGGAACTTTTTTAGATCCAGGAATTAGGTTCTTTACTTTTGGTGTGAAAACGCCTCTTGTGTCCAGCTAAAAAATATGAGTGTCCATCACTGATAGATTAAAATTATATAGAAAGAGTGACATTGCAAAAGCCACTCCGTTATTATTGCGCAAACTTACACACAAGTTCCTGATCTCATGATCTCAAGTAATAGACACTTATTACTATATATCAGCTCTATGTATGATTTAATTTATACAGGGATGGGTATTTTTGAGTGAGAAGAAGGCAGAGAGAGAGACAGAGAGATTCATTCATTAGCACATTACTTACTGTCTGTGCTCTATGAAGCATTGAAACAGCAGGGCAGTGTGGGTCGTTAATGTATATCCCCCAACCCCACCCCGGAGAGGGGCTTGAGTTTCAGAGCGGGCGGGGGACTCTGGTGTTTGACGTCAGAACTCTGTCTACTCCCTCTGTCTGAATTGCCTCCAACTTCCTTCCTTGTCAGCCCATACTGCTCTAGCATTACCTCAGGCAGGCAGGCCGATGAAGCCAGTCGCCCTTTGTCTCAGTGAATGACCTGTGGGTGAGGTCGAGTCCTTTGGAAAAAACACTTTGACACATTTTAGCTTTTCTGCGCATGTTTGTGTGATGATAATAGCTTGAACACTCAACACCTGTTTTGCTTGTTCTTATTCTACCCCTACAAGAAGAGTCGGCTGGGTTTACCTCCTACAAATATACCATAGACGTTACAATGACATTTATGGCATTTAGCAGACCCTCTAATATAGAACAACGTCTATTTCCTAATCACATAGACAGTTTCCCTGGAGCAACTTGGGGTTAAGGGTCTTGCTCAGAGGTGTCCCTGTTGTGCAATATCTGTGAATGAAGAAGACAAAGGGGCTCTTATGAGGACACAGTCTGGTGACTTTTAAGCACTCTTTAGGAGCAGTTGGTAGCATAACGTTTGAGTGGCGGAAGGTTGCCGCTTTGAATCCGGCCCAGTAAAGGTACCACTGAAACACTCATGAGCAAGGTACCGTCCCCAAGCACTGCTTCCTGGGTGCTGCCCGTGTCAGTCTCCCAGTGCTCCTTCACGGATGGGTCACGTGCAGAGGTCACATATCGTTGTGGTGCACTTTGGTGTGGTGTGGTCACAAGGACAAATAATCACTCCCCCCACCACCATTTGTTGCAAAACAAATTTAAGGGGAAAATATTGGTAATTGAAAATATATACTGTGCTGATACAAGTTGACCGTGTTAGTGATTGTTTGACTTGAGAACTGACTGACCGTGAAACACCGTTCATGTATTAAGTGTTTGCTCTTGTCCACACACACCAGTCGACTTTCCTATTTTTAATAATTAGATTAGCGGATATAAGCTGTCCAAAGAGAGGTAGTGAAGTTCTTCAACCTTGTGCCGGCTTGGTTTTCTTATGGGATCGCATTAACACATTTGGGAAGGTGTACTTGCTGTCTTTCTTGGTTTTGCTTTGAACACAAAATAGCATTGTGGTTGCTGTCTGTGTGATATTAACATTGTATCGGACTGAGGGATTTGCTACAGCTTAGAACAAAGGCGTGGGAACACACTATAGCCATGTGCCAAACTGCTTAGTACTGTAGTCAGAACAGAAGAGAATACAAATGCTACTAAACACATCAGTAAATTGTATTGTGACTGATTTGTAACAGCAGTAGTGTCAGAAAGGACTGAGGAAAGTTCTTGCTGGAACTGTTTACGTAAAACACTTCACCTGCTTAAACTCATAACAGGAACTGCTTTCATACTGTCGTCTAGTCCAGGTTCCAGTATAGATCCAGTTCCAGCTGCAGTTGTGTACAAGCTACAAGTCCTTGTTAGTTTGAATGAAAGGATGGAATCATACCCTACATGAATAAATGTGGTTAACGTGAGAAACAATAATAGATGAAACACTTTGACCAATACATGCTGAGTGGACGTTTTTTTCCGTTTTTTTTTCTGGTGGGAAAGCATCTGTAACGATTTATGCTTTAAATTCAGTATTGGTTTCTGGGAATAAACCTGTCAATGCACGTTTTGCTTCTATATCAAATAGATCAAATATGTATTTTAAATGAATCCTTCTTTGCATCCTTCTTGCATACCCACAAGAGCACACCCATGTTTATATAAAGTGTGTGTTTGTGTCTTTATCTGGGTGTAGTCCCAAAAACTACAGTACATTACAGAGTAAAAAAAGCATTTCTACCTTATAACCATATTAACATAAAATTGCATGAAAAGCTATGCAATGTACCATTTGTGATGGTATTGTTATAGTTCACTTATTCATTTAAGGTCTTTTTCAAAAGACGAAATAAAGGACTTGTTTTTCGTGGCCATGATGGCTCACTGTAGGTGGACTTAAATGTTAGTTCAGGGTTGTAAAGGAAGCCTATTTCATTTTTACATGATACTCATAGTTTAAAATGAAGGGGTTAAACAATAGCTTACATTGTAATACATAGTGATATTAGAGGCAGGTGGTAGCGTAACAGGGCATTTGCCCTGTGAGTGGCAGGTGGCCAGTTCGAATCCCGGACCGGTAAATTACCGCTGAGGTAGTCATGAGCAAGCTGCTATCCCCAAGCACAGCTCCCCATGTCAGCCGCCCACTGCTCCTTCACGGGTGTGTCAAATGCAGAGGTCACGTTTCGTTGTGGTGTGCTGTGCTGTGTTCACAATGACAAATAATCACTCACTCACTTAGTGAAAGATAAAATGTCATAATGACTAAAAGTGATGTTGACATTTGCTATAATTGGCACAGTACAGCTAAATAATAAACAGAAAACCGTGCATTACCTGTTGTACAGTTTTACAGTGCTGTCATAAATGGATTAATATATTTGGTAATGCAACTATTACATACATTGTGGTCTTGGTCAGGGGGTGGTCAGGGAGATATTTTTTTTTATCATCTTCCATCTTAACAATGATATGTTCAACATTTTTTGCCTCTGCGATTTACCTTGCTCGGAAACCCAGAAGCTCAGGGAAATGTGTGTTTTGAATGACCAAATGAGGCATTTACACTAGAATGAGCAAATCCGGTCATATTGACTTTCTTTGAAAGTCTTTTGTTTAAAATTTGGGATATGTTTGTATTTTGTAGGGTCATGTGTGTAACAGGGTGGAACAAGGAGCGAGAGAGGGACGTTAGTAAGAAAGAAGGAAAGAGTAAAGCGCACATATGTACATGGTTAGAGGTGATTAGAAGCCAAATACCTGGGAGGCCAGGTGAGGTGTGGTGTGGCAACATTCCACACATGCTCAGTGCAACAGAGGAACGACAGCCTCAGTGTCCTGCTTTAGATGCTATAGCTCTTTCACAACAGAGAAAAGGCACTTGTTTCCAAACAGCTGTCTTTCCAACTGGTTGGACAAAATTTCCATTATTTTAATTGATATATGCCTGTTTATTTTTGGGGGATGATTCTTACTTTTTTGTCATTCAGATGAAAAATTTGAATGAAAGAGAAGAAAACCGCTGGTTTACATTGGAGACTTGGACAAAAGGGGTTAGAGATGAAGTGCCAGATTTAAGTTATATTTCATATGTTGGCATTATATGGTCCTATAAGGTTAAAGGTTCTCAGTGTTCAAAGTCAACATTTAGATGTTTATTTGGCTGGTGAACCTTTTTACTTTCAGCTGGAAATAAATAAAACCCCACATTTGGCCAGTCTACCCGAGCGGACAGGAACCTCCCACTTTTTCCACTAAATGCCATGTAATACGAGACCAAGGAATTTGAGTTTCTAAGGGGAAAACTGTCTTTGTCCACACTGTTTAGACCAATACATGGGCCCATATTTATCACAGTGAGAGCTGGCTAGAGATCAGATCTCATCAAAATCACACCGTCGTAAGGCATGTTTTCTTAAAGGTACTCACTGCTCACAGGTCAGCTTTTTGCGTGGATTAGTTTGATAAATATGGGTTATAATCTCTGAATCAGTCAGCTGAAATGAAGCTGCAAAAGAGAACCTTGTTAACCTTGTTATGTGACTGGCCTTTTAGACAAGTTCATTCATTTTGCTCATGTACGTAGAGCATTTATTTAATTAGTAACCTTCAGAATGAACAAGTTGAATTTTTCAGATCGTTTTTCTAGGTACATCTATGACAATAGTTTGCTTACAGCTGTTTGTCATTGCCATCTTTCAGTATTGTTCATTTTAGTTGATTGTGAAACATTGTTCTGAAAACAAAATCTGTTGTGTCATTTCTCACGACACGTTTACTGAAACTGTCATGGCCCACTCTTCCGGGTCGCCATTGTGTTGCTCAACATGCAAAGAAAGGATCACATACTAATCTGTTTGTTCATGATAAAGACATGTAATAGTATGTTACAGGCGATAACTTATTTTCTCTTATGCAATTTCAGAAACTTTGAAATGTGTGTGAAGACAAGGGCTTTACGAGCTGAATCACTTCTTGACATTGTTCGCATACAGCAAACAATGCTTTTAAAAACGCGGCCTCAATAAAGGTGTGTCTCATTCCTCCTTTTGCTTCTCTTTTATCTTTTCTTTCTCTTTCTCTCTCAGTTGTTGAGGATGAGTCGACCGCGCGCAGACTCCGTAGATTCCCAGGGGCCGGACGATGAGGTCGTGCCATACAGTGACGATGAGACAGATGAGGAATTGGAACAAGAAGAAGAGGAGGTGGAGCCAAGTGTGCCGGTAGAACTTGGTCAGTCCCTGTCTAACTTTAGCCTTGCTTCTTTGGATCAGATGAATAACACAAACGTGTTGGCGTTTTTACTTCACATGATGGTATTTTTTGGTTCAGTCCACAACACTATATTGCGCAAGTAATTTTGAGACACTGCAGTACATTATTTTTTAAAAAAGTGCCTGTGCTATGTCATACTTGCACACATTTCAGATTTTGAGACGATTGCATTCCATTATTATGTCGTGCCTTGTTTTGTGCAATACAGATATGCACAAACCTATTCTGCAAGTCTTCCCTTGAATAAATTGAATGTGCTTAAAAGGGTTCTCACCACAGAGAAAAACGAGTTTAACTTGTCATTAACAGTGAGTAGGTTTAGAGCAGCAAAAAAGTTCACCCCTGGGACCCTATAATGGGTTACGTTTACGAACCAGTCTTTTCTAATGAGTCCTGTAAGAACTGGAGGAAATTTGTAGCCACATTGGTCAGGACCTTTGTGGCAGAAATCAATAATGATACGGCTAGAATTGTCCAGCCTTGTTTTTCACATTACATGCTATTTTAAAGCCCTTTAGTGTTTTTATTCTGTTTTTAAATATTGCTGTTTCTTTCTTGATTGCAGAAGCAGGATGGAAAGTCAAAGCAAACGACCGAGATTTTTGCAACCTTCCAGAATTCAAAAAGAAGGTTTTCCTATGCTTTAAAAAGAGCAAGTACTCAGTAAGTGTCCCACTTGTACATTTTTGTGAAAATCCCTAACCCTGTTTTAGCGTAGTCAAAGTCTAAGTAAACTTTATTGTCATCTCTGCTATATACTGTACAAGTATACAGAGAGACGAGACGACGTGGCTCCAGTTTTAACAGTGCAAAGACCAAATATGGCACGTAGAATACAATATATAAATAGAATATAAAATATAAACTTCAAACTAGAAGTAGAAAGAGAGACAATCGCGATGCGGTATTGCGTTTACAACATTTAGCTGACGCTCTTATCCAGAGCGGCTAACATTTCCTAATTTTAGGGGCAGTTCCCCTGAGAGCAATTTAGGGTTAAGGGTCTTGCTCAGGGAGCCAGTGTTGGTAACACCAGAGGTCGGATTCGAACCCACAACCTCTTAGTCCAAAGGTGAGTGTCCTACATCTAGGCCACCAACACCCCAGTATTCAGCCTACAGCTATGGTCTTGGAGTTGTTGGAGTTTTACATGAGATCGGTAACAGCTTCAATATGAAAAATTCTTTACAGTCTATGAAATCAAACGGTATCTTTTATAGAGTCTGAGCTAACATGCAAGTCTGATCTAGTATGTGCAGATATTGTAACAACAGTGGAGATCTAGAGTCTGTGCAATACTTTCAATAATTTGGGCAGATACAGTCAGTGAGAAAAAGCGATCAGTCATGTGTCCAAGCAATGTTCAATAGTTGTGCAAATATGAGCAGCAGTGCAAAACTGTGCAAATATTGTAGCAGCAGTCAGGAGAAGAGAATTACAATTTCAATCATCTGGCATTATATGTCTGCCAGATCAGTAGCAGTTTGGAGTGAGAATACTGTACAAATGTAAAATGTTGTTTTATGGGACTGACTGAGGCCCTAAAGTGCTGTCTGTTTTGCATGATTATGTTTATTTATATGTTTAGCCCTGTGTACGTGTTTGCAAGGTCCTTTTGCTTCCTGTTTAGGAAATGAGCGGCTAACACCCGAAGGCGTTTTTGATCCATTTCCCACAGTTCAGTTCATTAGAGTCTGAGTTCACCGACAATAAGATATTCAGCAGTACAGGAGTATCTCTGTTACCGTTCTGATTAAACAGAGGTGTCCATGTTGGCTGTCTGTCCTTATACAGAGGGCGTATCTGTTACCTAGCGCTTCTGTATTGTTCCGCACAGCTTTGTTAGTAGTGGGTCGGTGTGGGAAAGGCATTTGTGCTCGCCTTTGCCCTCCAAAGTTGTGTTGTAGAGCTGAAGATCAGTTCTGTTGAGTCACAAAACGTCAGCACTTGTGACTTCCTGCTCGTTTCAACGTGGGGGTTTGTGACATTGGAATGTTTGACGCGTGCTAGCCACTCCTCTTTGGAGAAAGCTGCACTCGTCCTTCCTCGTTTTTCAGTATAGTACAACTCCACACAGAAAGACGCTATGCCCAACCCGGGGATCAAACCCAGGAACGCCTTGCTGTGAGGCAACAACGCTAATTGCTGCGCCATCGTGCTGCTGGTTATTTTGTTGAAGAACTTTAAGTTCTTTGTCCAGTTGATAAAGGTACCACTGGGGTATTTGTGAGAAAGGTAGCGTCCCTAAGCACTGCCTCCCATGCGCTGCCCATATCTGCTGCCCACTGCTCCTTCACGGATGGGTCAAATGGGGAGGTTACATTTCGTTGTGGTGCACTGTGTGCTGTGCTGTGTTCACAATGACAAATAATCACTCATTTTCACTTAATTAAATCTCGCTTCTCTGTACTGGATAGTTGAGTAGAACAGCATTCAAATAGATTTTTTTTTAAGCATGAAAAGTGTTGAAGTGTATTCAGTGTTTACTTCATGGCAAAGATTCAGTCATTAATTCATCATAAACTGCAATAAATATTTTACAACTTCCACCTTCCAGCTGGTTGTATGGGGTGTTTTATGTCTATCATAATGACTCAATTTTTCCAGTAAGGAATGACTGACATATCTGTAACTCAAAGAGAGAGTCTGAATTGTTGCTACTAAGGGTCCAAGGGCCGCTTCCTCACTCTTCATTTGACACACGTGTCCATATTACCTTTCTTGCTTTATAGCCACATTGGCATATCTAGATGCACATTTAAATCAGGTGCAATCGGGAACAGCAGCCTTCGGCATCAAACCTTGTGTTCTAGAAATGATTCTTTTTTTTCTATAGGGAAATGCCATCAGGACGTACAAGTACAATGCCCTCACCTTCCTCCCACTGAACCTGTATGAGCAGTTTAAGAGAGCAGCTAATCTCTACTTTCTGGCTTTGCTCATTTTGCAGGTAGGTCGCCTTCACGACCCTTTGGTCTGTCTGCACTTTTAGCTAAAAGCAGCACTTGTTTTTAGGGGGTGTTTAGGGCTGCCCGGCGAGTCGCACAGTCCTGTATATTGCAGCGTTAACTTTTACGTGGTCTGTAACGGTCTGTGTTTTCTTTTCTTTCAAACAGATCATCCCACAAATCTCCACACTGCCATGGTACACTACGCTAGTGCCCTTAGTGTTGGTGCTCGGCATCACCGCTATCAAAGATCTGGTGGATGACCTGGTAAATTATGTTTAAGCGTTTGTGCGCGTGTAGCCTTAGCAAATATTGTCGTGGCTTTGAGCGTTTTGGTCTGACCCTGCCTTTGCAGGCTCGACACAGGATGGACAAGGAAATCAACAACAGGAAATGTGAGGTGCTGCTCGATGGCAGGTAGGACAACCAGGAACACAAAAACTGGAAAAATACCCACCTGATTCTTCATGGGATTTAACCCTTCTGTTATGTTCGTTTCTCAGGAACACCAATGATGTTCCTGGTTCAATTTGACCATGTTTAATTATCCAAAAGTGTCAGAAACCAAAAGGTCCCAATAAACATTGTTTATATCTCATTATTAACTCCATTACTAACCATTTCAATCAATATTTGGTATTTACCTCTCACAGATCATGGTTTAATGAGGATAATTCACTCATTTTTCATCAGATAAAATGCATTTTAAAGCTTTTTTTAATGTACATTGGAAAGACCTACATATGAAACATAATAGTTTTAAATGACATTGATTATTTCAGATTGATCCAAACAGTGTCTATGTAATATAAACATGCAGGAGGGGGTTTTACACATATGTGAAATGAACCATTTTTATTTTATGTGTTGATTAACTTTATTAAGCCAAGCACAAGAAGTTTCAGACTGAAAAAAATACTTTAAACTAACGATTTTTTACATTTAAAATGGGTCAATTTCACCCGCAACATAACAGGAGGGTTAAGTGCATATTAATATCATGAAATGAAAATTACAAACCTACAAATCTGTACATTTAACAACAGAGTATTGCAACGAATCCTACACTTCCCAGTTAGACAATTTAGACATGTAGTCCTTCTGTACCATCCCAGACTGTAAAATGTTCTGTTCCAGATTTCAGCAGAAAAGGTGGATGGACATTCAAGTTGGAGATGTGGTGCGACTGAAGAAAAATGACTTCATTCCTGTAAGTCTACGACTCAGATTAGGAAAATTCATACTTAGTATTCTCAACGGATTCAACCCATATTTTGGGTAGTTATAAAAATATATATATTTATAACATTTGACTGTTTTTGTTTTGTTTAAATCTTTTAGGCTGACATTCTGTTATTGTCCACCTCTGAACCAAACAGCCTGTGTTACGTAGAGACTGCAGAACTTGACGGGTAAAAATCATTTGATCATCCCTCTCTCTCTCTTTCCCAGTGCTCAGAGCTCAGTATTTAGAGCTTACAGCACTGAATAATACAATATGATCACATTGATTTGACATTTGTGAGTATGTTGCAGTGCCGTAATTGATCAAGATGAATTATGTTTAAAAGCTGTAACAATCTGGGGATGATGTCGCTGCGGAAAAAGTCATTTTATTTTCAGTGTAACCGTACTTTTGGAAGTAATAGTAACTGACATAATAATATTCCTTAGAAGTTTTGTTCCTTCCATTGTCCTTTCCCACCCAGAGATATGACCAGTAATGAAAGATAACGTTTCCCTTTGCTTTAATTCTTTGAAGATTACAATATTTGGGTAAACCCCCCCGTTTTAACCTCAAACAGTACCTGGCCGCCACACTGCGATACTGACAGACACAGATAAATACCGCCTGCTCACAACAAAGACACTGGTTAGAAATGTGCTGATGTTGGCCTAATGGGCAAATGTTTGATTTGAGGGTGTTTTATGAACTCCAGAAAGGCAAACACGCCACACGTAAATTGCTGCACCTTTTCCATGCATGTGAATAGAGTTATTTTTCTAAGCATGACAGCGGTCCTCCGTAGTCAATATTGATAGTGGGTTTCACTGTTTATACTGTACATCTAGTGTGTTTTTGCCTTCTTTCAAAAAGAGCAAGAGAAATTAGACCAGAGCCTTACAGTCGAAATATATAACATGTAAAATTTGAAAAAGACAGATAAACGTTGGTGAGGATTTTGTGAGTCCACATGGCCCTAGAATGAATGTCCTCAGTAAATAAATAAAGTGAGTGACCAGTTGTCATTGTGAACACACCCCAGCACAACACATAGTGCACCACAACGAAATGTGACCCACCCGCGAAGGAGCGGTGGGCAGCTAACATGGGCAGTGCTTAGGGACGGTACCTTGCTCACGAGTACCTCAGTGGTAACTTCATGGATCCGGGATTTGAACTGGTGCTTTTCACTTCATGCCTATCCTTAAATTGGCTCATTTTTCGAAACTTCAGCTGGAACACTGCATCTAATCAATTTACACAAATGTTTTTGTTTATTTATTACCTTTTTTGTGAAGCAGAGGTAAGCTCGGGCAATGGGTGCCTGCTAAAGAGCGGGAAGAGCACCGCATTTGGATCTTTATCTCCAGATAGTGGTGCCAGATGTACACTACCAGTCAAAAGTTTAGACACACCTTCCCATTCAATGTTTTATTCTTATTATCATGACTGTTTACATTGTAGATTCTCACTGAAGGCACTATGAATGAACACATATGGAATTATGTAGTAAACAAAAAGTGTGAAATAACCCAAAACATGTTTTATATTTTAGATTCTTGAAAATAGCCACCCTTTGCTTTGATCACTGCTTTGCACACTCTTGGCATTCTCTCGATGAGC